>JAMPIV010003521.1:0-389032 GCA_024509875.1 Oreohelix idahoensis
TTAAATGTAGAGGAAGTTTTATCCCGAAAGATTAAATTTAATTCTCATCGAGGGTAAATTCTGACATGGGATAGTAGAATAGAAGAGGGTGGCACATAACTGTGTCGGAAAACGCCATACTAAGAAGAGCGTTTCGTTTCTATTTCTATTACCAGTTATTGGTGGTACCACCAGAAAGTACTATCTCTGGAACCAAGTGAAGGTAGAAGTGGACTGACGTTGTGAGAGACGCCGTCATAAGAGGGTCTTATAGACAGACGCAGAATCAACTTGGCCGTTACTCTTTGACGTTCTGGGAACGTGCGGCGCCTGAACTTTGACCAGAGACGAGCGCGAGCAGAGTGAAATGAACTAACCCAGCGGGAGAAGAAACCACCATTGGCAGCTAAGTGAAAATATCCGCTGCCCAAAGTGACCTCCTTTATTCAGTTAAATCCCATTCAAGTGATGAAATCCTTGTCATAAATATTTAAATTATTTTCCAACTGTTAAAGTGATTATTAAATTTTGTTATTTGTAATGTTACAAATTTAACTTCGACTTAATCCTTTTAAATGTACTACTTGTTTGTCTCAGTCAAAGTTACTAAACACACACTCTAAACAGAGCTATATATATATATATATATATATATATATATATATATATATATATATATATATATATATATATATATATATATATATATATATATATATATATATATATATATATATATATATAATAATTCCACTGATTAAATCACGGGTGGGTGCTTAACGAGGTAGAATAACCATTGCTTAAATTCTTCATAAAAGGGTCGGCATATTACAGAATTAACGTGCTCAGCGACAGCCAGCATTGTTTTTGTTTATATGAATATCTTATGAAGACTCCTATGTGATAGAAGATTTCCTACTCTTCTATCGTCATTTCTGCCAAGAGTAATCTTGTGTAAAGATAGACTCCATTGAATCCTATAATAGATACTCTTGAGTTTTGGCCACTGTTGGACCACTACTGCAAAGCAGAGGAGGTAATACCGTCACAACTTTATTCACAAAAGAGGACGGATCAGATATAAGTTAATAGTGCTCGACCCTAAGTAGCATTGTTCTTGGCTTCTGAAAATATCTTGTGAATACTCCCATGAGATAGAAGCATCATTATCCTGCTATCTACAACTCTGCCAAGAGTAATCTTGTGCGAAGATAGACACATTTGAAGACCCATATTAGATACTCTTGAGTTTTGGCCACTGTTGGACAACTACTGCAAAGCAGGGGAGGCAATTCCGTGACAGTTCGTTGTTGCGACAATTGTTTCATGTATCTCCTGCACATAAAAGTGAGGACATGACAAGGATAAAGAGTATATGGAAAGATGTTGAATGGATGGCAAAAGGTAGAAGGTGTGGCATGAATATATGTTTAAGAAGGTGTATGCTCCTTAGCCAACCGACAGGTAATGATGATGATGATATACATGATATATGTAAATTGTGTACCTGTTTCTTTCCTCTTATTCCTTTAAATTGATATGTAAAATGTATGTGAGAATAAATGAAATCGGTATAAAAGACGAGAGAAAGGAGGGGTAGAATGTCAGGTGGGCCTGCGTGCCCAATTCTCAACCCTTTGAAAAATAAAGTTCGTTCGTTCGTTCGTTTACTCTTTATATATATATTCATGTTTGTATCATTGTTCTGTTTGGTGATTGATAAGTCACTTCGTATTTGTAAATTGTTATATCTTGATTTGAATCCATTAGATCTACATGACACAAATGTAATAACAATAGACAATAACTGCCATATGACATGTAAGTCTTATCTTTGTGCATACATGCCACACCTCAGAGATGAAAAACCTGTACAAAAAAATTTAAAAAACCTGTACAAAGACCCGCAAAACCTGTACAAAGACCCGCAAAACCTGTACAAAGACTGAAAAACGTAACAAAAGAGTTTATTCATGTAAAAGTATATTCAATTAGATGGTTCTGCACCATCATAGTGACATGCGGCCTTTGCCTTTTTAAGCATGTCTTCACTTGCTTTAAAACCTAAACAACAAGAGTTAGAATTTATTTTGCATAGTAAATACAAATATTAATAATCAATTTGAAAAATATAATTATTTGTAATTTTAATATTATATAATGAAATAGAATCTTGGAAAAAAATTAATACAATTTATGGTTGAAATGAAGAACAGTTGCTGTGTTTTCTATAGTGCCTTATAAAAGTACAGGCCTAAAGAGACCAGTAATAAGCATTATGGGTTAGGAATCTTAAATTATAAATCATTGAATGACCGTAATGATGACCACCAAAGGCAAAATAACATTGTTTTTTAAAGAAACGAAATTAAAACTAAGAAGAGAAGTAGGCTAACTCCAAATAAACTTTTCTCTGATCGAGTTAAGATGTAAATTTTCCACGCTATTGTGGTTTTTTTTTCTTTTCAGTTTCATAATTTGGTAATATCGGAATGACGTTCGCCGAATGCTCCGCGTGTATTTTCGTACCATTTAGATTTAGGGTTAACCCTAGCTGTAACCCTAATTATAACTCTAAATGGTACGAAAATACATGCGGAGCATTCGGCGACCGTCATTACGATATTAGGCTACCCATAATTTGTAGGCTATTGTATTATTTTTCAAATTTACATTTCTTACGCACTTTCTACAAGTTTTAGTGAAATCAAATAATATGTAGTGGTATCAGCCTTTTTTTTTTTTTACCAGCCGTAAATAATAAATTATGCTAAACCTTAGGGGAAAAGAAAGCATAGGCCTAAGTTATCCGACAGTTAAATCTAACTTCATCTAAACAATGTTATTGTAATATTTTTTTTTAAAATGAATTACTTACCAATACTAAACTGGAAATTAATCCTAAACAATAGGCTCGACTCAAAAAAGATTTCAGTGCTGCGTAATCGTTCAAATAATCAGTAACCTCGCGCTAGCTTTAGCGAAAAATTGTGAATGAACACGCCACGCACATCCCGCGGCAATTGAAAAATAGGCAGCTTGATTTTCATTGGTTATTTTTTTTTTTTTATCCACTTGGCTTAAAATCTCGCCGAATCTCATGACGCAAATTGTGTAGTGGCACAAGATTTATATGTATATTTAATAATTAGGCGAAAAAACCCGTACAGACCTGTGTACGGCCCGTACACATCTGAAAACGCAAACACCCCGTACAGATTATGGGTAAACCTTTAAGTGTGGCATGTATGTTTGTGTTTGTTTTACCACAACCAAAATACATTAGATCTACATGACACAAATGTTATAACAATAGACAATAACTTCCATATGACAAGTAAGTCTTATCTTTGTGTTTGTTTTACCACAACCAAAATACATTAGATCTACATGACACAAATGTAATAACAATAGACAATAACTGCCATATGACAAGTAAGTCTTATCTTTGTGTTTGTTTTACCACAACCAAAATACATTAGATCTACATGACACAAATGTAATAACAATAGACAATAACTGCCATATGACAAGTAAGTCTTATCTTTGTGTTTGTTTTACCACAACCAAAATACATTAGATCTACATGACACAAATGTTATAACAATAGACAATAACTTCCATATGACAAGTAAGTCTTATCTTTGTGTTTGTTTTACCACAACCAAAATACATTAGATCTACATGACACAAATGTAATAACAATAGACAATAACTGCCATATGACAAGTAAGTCTTATCTTTGTGTTTGTTTTACCACAACCAAAATACATTAGATCTACATGACACAAATGTAATAACAATAGACAATAACTGCCATATGACAAGTAAGTCTTATCTTTGTGTTTGTTTTACCACAACCAAAATACATTAGATCTACATGACACAAATGTAATAACAATAGACAATAACTGCCATATGACAAGTAAGTCTTATCTTTGTGTTTGTTTTACCACAACCAAAATACATTAGATCTACATGACACGAATGTTATAACAATAGACAATAACTGCCATATGACAAGTAAGTCTTATCTTTGCGTTTGTTTTCTTCTTCTTCTTCCGTCCTTAGCCACCGACCGTCAAAGCACAATAGACAATAACTGCCATGGCAAGTAATATCTTATCTTTGTCTTTGTTTTTTTACCTTTACAACCAAAATACAGATAGGTTTTCTTGACACAAATGTTTTCCCATACATAGGCCTATGACACAATGTTTAACAATAGACAATGAACTGCCATATGACAAGTAAGTCTTATCTTTGGGTTTGTTTTACCACAACCAAAATACATTAGATCTACATGACACAAATGTTATAACGTAATAGACAATAACTTCCAATGACAAGTAAGTCTTATCTTTGTGTTTGTTTTACCACAACCAAAATACATTAGATCTACATGACACAAATGTAATAACAATAGACAATAACTGCCATATGACAAGTAAGTCTTATCTTTGTTATTTTTTTCCACAACCAAAATACATTAGATCTACATGACACAAATGTAATAACAAAAGACAATAACTGCCATATGACAGATTAAGTCTTATCTTTGTGTTTGTTTTACCACAACCAAAATACATTAGATCTACATGACACAAGTGTTATAACAATAGACAATAACTGCCATATGACAAGTAAGTCTTATCTTTGTGTTTGTTTTCACACAACCAAAATACATTAGATCTACATGACACAAATGTTATAACAATAGACAATAACTTCCATATGACAAGTAAGTCTTATCTTTGTGTTTGTTTTACCACAACCAAAATACATTAGATCTACATGACACGAATGTTATAACAATAGCGACTCCTAACTGCCATATGACAAGTAAGTCTTATCTTCAGTTTGTTTTCCCACAACCAAAATACATTAGATCTACATGACACAAATGTTATAACAATAGACAATAACTTCCATATGGGCTGTAAGTCTTATCTTTGTGTTTGTTTTACCAAACCAAAATAATTAGAAAAAAAAAAATGTAAAAAATAGACAATAACTGCCATATGACAAGTGAGTCTTATCTTTGTTATTTGTTTTCCCACAACCAAAATACATTAGATCTACATGACACAAATGTTATAACAATAGACAATAACTTCCATATGACAAGTAAGTCTTATCTTTGTGTTTGTTTTACCACAACCAAAATACATTAGATCTACATGACACAAATGTTATAACAATAGACAATAACTGCCATATGACAAGTAAGTCTTATCTTTGTGTTAGTTTTACCACAACCAAAATACATTAGATCTACATGACACAAATGTTATAACAATAGACAATAACTTCCATATGACAAGTAAATCTTATCTTTGTGTTAGTTTTACCACAACCAAAATAAATGACGATCAAATATAAAATGGCCAATAAACTAACGTGACAAGAGACAGCAAACATGGCGTCCCATTATGAAGTCACGTGTTGAACAAGCCGGATCTCAATTTGAGATGTAGTGTTAATGTCAAATAGCGCTATACATAATTAAATGGCAGTTATTTATTTATTTAATTTTGTGTTGTGATGTTTGTTTCACTTGGATAGGAGGGAATAAATAACACTTTAAAAACAGGAAGTGACTTTTCTATCACTCTTTTATAATAAAATGGGTTACTTAATTTATTTTAGTACGACACTTTATCGTCGTCCATTTCTTGACTCATACCTTTGGTGTCTTCAATTATAACACTTTATCATCCTTCCTGTCCAAACCATCTCTGATATTATTCCTATGATCTCATCATGTCTTAGTTTGTCTCGTCGATTCCTGGCGCCACCTTCTGACAAACATTCCACTTTACAGGCATTGATTATTCTGTCGATGTCTTTGATCAATAAAATCCAGGCCAGGTACACATTCCGTGGTTCTTTGTTAAAGGCCTGGAAGTTCATCATCTCATTACTAGGTCACCTTAGTGTCAACCCTGCGGCCAACGTTCAGAGACTGTTTGATAGTTCTAATGTGATCGAACCTACTATCAGACGTCGGAAACAAAATCATTTAACTTAATTCTGGTAATAACAACGTGTCATGCGCTCTCACAGACGATGACTTTGACTAATCCGTATAATGTCCAGTACCAGAAAGTACTTAGTGTTTTTGGAAACACATCTCGTGGTTATGACGTCTACGAGAAAACGTAGGCGTGTTTGTCGAGCCTGTTAAGAGTCACATGACATCATGTTTAAGTTAAAGACAGGAATAAAGTCATAAATACATCAGAATATTACTTACTTTACTTCTTAACTCTAAGAAGAGTGGTGGGGAGCTTGACTTCTTCACTCCCAGTTAGCTGTGAAGAGTGGTGGGGAGCTGAAGTTTGCGTTCTGGCGCCAAATGTGCAGCATCGTCTGCTGTGAGCGCGTGAGAGGACGAAGGATTGCTGAGTTCAAGTGAAGTATTTGTGTGTTTTACCACGAAACCGCAATTATTGCCATGAAGGCCTGCCAAGGTCACCCTGGAAAGTTGCTGGCCAGTATGAGACAATCGCACAGCTAAGACTGGCTTAACAAGTGGTTGCTCTGTTGCTGAGAAGTCTCAGTCGGAGCATAAACATCAGGATAGGTGAGAGATACAGATGATGATGATGATGAGAGATACAGATGATGATGATGATGAGAGATACAGATGATGATGATGATGAGAGATACAGATGATGATGATGATGAGAGATACAGATTACTGCCCTAAAAGTGATATAGCCAAATAAGAGACTAAAATTTATATGTCACATTTACCAAGAAGAAAAACACACAAATTACACGGGACATTATGTGTAAGATGTTACTCTCCAAAAATTCTTTATTTGCGTCGTTCATGAATTTTCAGCTGCTGATAATTGTATTTCTTGGAATGAGAGAATTGTTATTGTATATTTTAGAGTTATCTTTCTGTTTTCTTGATCGCTTTTTTTTTTTTTTTTTTTTGCTTTAGTTGTTATATTATTTTCAAAATTGTTATATGCTTTCTTTTTCTTTCTCATTTCGCTTTTTAACAAACATGAGAGTACAGCTGAAGTTTGTTTCCTCGGCGACAGACTGAGTTGGAGTAATCTACTTTATCTAGCAGTGGTGGTCTTTGAAAACATGTGTGTTGTCAGCCACATAAATAATTTTATATTAGTCGTCTCTTACGTCTGCACGATGATTTTTTTTTAATTGACAATGACCTTGCCCTTAAGTGAAACCAGATGCAAGACCAAATGAGAAAACTAGATAATAGATCACAACGACAGGGTAACAAAATTCCCAGAGAAACGACAGAGATTCCGAGAATAAATCATTAAAATAACAGGTCAAACTGCAAGTGGAAACGCAACCGCATACTCTGAGGAGGTGTGTGTGTATATATATAAATATATATATATATATATATATATATATATATATATATATATATATATATATATATATATATATATATATATATATATATATATATATATATATATTCTTCTCTTCTTCTTTGATCCTTAGCCGCCGACCGTCCAAGCAGTCAGTGTCCATTACGCCTGGTGGCGTCTTGTAGGGCAACAACAAATTGATTCCACTTTGCTCGGTCGGCGGTCATCCTTCGTACAGTGCCCCAACTCTGGTTCATTCTTTGCATCTCAGCCTCCACAGTCCTCCGCCAAGTAGTTTTTTGTCGGCCTCTCTTTCGTTTTCCTTCAGGGGTCCATAGCATAGCTGTTCTTGTGATGGCATCGGGGTCTCTTCTTCGTCTATATGTATATATCGAGGGTTGTTTCCCTTGATCTGCAGTAGTGGTCCACTAATGGCCACAAATTCGAGTGAACGGATTAGTTTTTCGAAGCTAACAACCTGTGCTCAAGAATACTCTTGGAAGGGATGCAAATGGGAGGTCTTATGAACCTACTTTAGAGAGTTTCACAGGGATTTTAGGATGGCAAGTTCAACAACTGCTTTTACTAAGTTTGTTGTAACCTTTGTATTCTCCGCCCACTTCTGTGAGACATATATTTTTTGACTCGTGTTTAATGGGCTCCCAGCTGAAGGTAATTCAACAAAGTATTAGTTGTATATTTAGCTCTGAGTATAAGTATTTTTTCTAAATGAGTCATATTGGTGCAGACATTAAATTCACTTAACCAAGTTATTAACTACAACTAAGGATTTATATTTACATACATAACAAATGATTTATTTATGAAATATTTGATTAACTTGGTTAAAATGAATAACGTTGATTTGTCAAGAAAAACAGTTCATTTATGGTGCATCTTCTCATATTAAGAACATATTATTGTATGGTGGGGTTTTTTAAAAAAAACTAGATATGCTGTGCCATTACTTAGTACTTAACTGGGCAGGTGTTGACAATGATTAGTCGTTGAATTTTGGTTCAGTCACTGCTGGTTCTCAGTGAAATCTTGACGGTTGCTTCTCAAGTCAGGAGTCCAATGGCTTGTTGGAAAAAGTTCGCTGCTGTGCAGGAGTAACTTCCAAAAAATTCGCTGCTTCGAGTGTCCTCTAGACCCGTCTCTTGCGAATAGTGTCCAAAGTTGATTATTGGTAAACTAGTACAAGAAACAGAGAGACAATAGAAAATCGTTTCTCCCTTAAGTTTCATGTCTTCTTATGTAAGAACCAGGCATCCTCCGCTTTTCCTCCACCATCTAATCTACCTCTGAATTTTACCCCATGCCCATGAGCATAAAATTTCAGACCCTGGAGTCGGGTGAAAGTGGGTTCCGATAGCGGAGGAAGACAAATGCATCATTTACAAAAATATATATAACAAATCTGAATTGAGAAATGTTGACATGGTATATTTATTTATTTATTTATTTATACCAGGATGCCATCATCATCCTCTTTCTGCTTCCTATGAAGCCTGGGGCTGTCTCTGCTACTGGTTCCTTGTGAAGAAAACCACACGAAGCAGTCACCAGCTCTTGGTTGTTTATGTGGCAAGGTATTTTATATGATGAGGTTGCCAGCCCATACACAACTGTACATTCATAAGCATTTCATACATGTTAATGCACATATAAAAGAAGAAAATGTACGAGTTACAAATTATCCCAATATGAAGGGGTTATTATATCCAGACTTTCATTTATAAGCAATTATATAACCTGATAGTATAATCATAGAGCAGGATACATGCATATAAACACATTAAAACATGACAAGGATAGTTCAGAAATCAGGTGTGGTTTCCACTTTCCATCCATTTTATTCTTCTATTTTACATTCCATAGCATGATTGTTCAATGAAGCGACATAATTAAATGTATTATGCATTTACAAAATAAGTACAGTAGCACTACTCACCCTCTGGTCTTCTCAGAAATACACTAGCAAGACTAACTCTGGCAAAGGCAGGCTATCACAAATACTCAATGGTAAAGGAATACGTGACTAGCTCTTTCCTCTTGTCCTCTGCGTTCTCTGATTTAGTGTGTGTCCTACCACTTCCAACAACCCGCGTATTTATTCTCTTTGCCGGCCATCTTGCGTGAATCCGTGACACCGCGCTGATTGGCTTTGCATTCAAGCGACTTCGGTCCAAAATATTTCTAGTTTTTCAAGTACATTCGGTCATCTGTGTTTATTTTAAACAGATAACTTAGTCTTTCTTATTTCCTACCAAGCTATTACCTCTTGAGATATTTCGTTTTACTCGGACAACCTGTGGCTTTCCTTCCATATCAATCTTTCCAAGATCCGCCTGTCCTTCCTTTTTCTATGAATTTTAAAACCACACTTTTCATTATTTTTCTAACTGTTTGACACACTTACGTGATCATATCCCCAGAATTATAAAAGATATTGTCTTCCTGGCTATAACCACACCTGTGCCTACTCTTCCTCTATGACGTGATGAAGTAGAATTGCCTTCTGTTAATCCGTTGATTTTTAATTAATTTGTTACTGCGCGGTCCTAACACAGATTTTCTCCCCACCATCTTGCCAATGAAAATAATGCCCCCGGTATTGTTACACTTTGCCACAACAGCAACGCGGATTTGATGCTTCGAACACTCGGTCTGGGGTAAAGTCAGAATCCCTCTTATGACTTGTCTCTGATTCCGTACGTTTCCAGTCTTTGTATTTAAAATTGCGCGTTCTCTTTTAAGTTATAAGACGCCCAAATACGTCGATCTGTCACTTTTAATTTTGGAATTATTTGTCCGATCCTTCTCTCTGGCTAATGGCAGTTATTACTAGACTTTGTTGAAAATGCAGTCTGATTTGTGTCTCCGACTTTATTAGATTATATCTCCCTTTCTCAGTACACGTCCCAGATGGTATTTCCGGCCAGCTTTCCAATGAGAGCTAAAGTTTATTTAAGGCTCTTGATTTAGACCAATCCTGTCTTTAGAACTACGTAGGTCGGGGTGTTAAATCATTACTATCCCCCGCGTGTTTTAAAATATCAATTTTAAAATTTAAACTCGTGACCTCTTTCAAATATGGCAGTAATACTTCCGATCGCATTTGTGCAAACTCACAAACGCATCGGTGAACTTATTTCCTGGCTAATACCTTTCCCAACATAATCATCCCAGACAGGTTATTTGTATTATTGATACAGAGATGGGCCATTGGAAGCGATTACATGTTATCACCTTTGTTTACGTACATCTCCCAGACGGATTTCCCAGACTGACAATCTGATTTTCTTTACGTCGATCGTGTGAAGCCACATTGTGTCAACAATGACCGTCTCTATCAAAGGTGGCTAGACGACTTAAGTGATAGAAGTATTGTCCGCGGACCTGTCTAATTAGCCTTGTAATAATAATACGGTTCACATGGCGAAACGTAAACAAGTCTGTGAATGACTAGGCAAGAATGTAGGTGCCTAAAATGTGCCAAATAATAGGACGATGAGTGTGGAAAAAAAACAGAAATAAATCGGTAATGCAGTAGAGAACGAAGAATGTAGAAAGACGTACACAATATCGTCACAATAGGTTGTCTATGTCTCACTGACACAAAGAAAAGTGCTGATGACGCAGGCATCATATACCACAGCTTTTGTCTTTATTATGAGTTTGGGGTTTCCCAAGACGCACGTAATCAGTAAGTAAACTATACTCATACATACACATTTTCTCCCGCACGCGCTTGCACGTCGAGCGCTTACACTTGAAAGTGTACACACTTCCCAATAATCGCGATGACACACTCGTATTCATTAGCACACGCACTAACACATACATATTCCACTTACACACGCGCTGACACATACATAGTTCACTCATACACGCGTTAACACGCATATTCCACTCATACACGCGCTAACACAGATATCGCACTCACACACGCGCTAACACACACATAGTTCACTCATACACGCGCTAACACACATATACTTGTACATGCGCTAACACACATATTCCACTCATACACGCGCTAACACACAAATTCCACTCACACACGCGTTAACACGTATATATTCCACTCACATAAGCTCTAACCCTTATACAAGGTATCATATTCTTTTCTTTGTTGATTTGATGCGTTTGTCTCGTGACGAAGACCTTTCTGGCGTTTACCAAGTCCGTGTCTTTGTTCTCTACGTCTGTAAGCGTCACAGTAATTATCGTCCACTTTACCTTCAGAATTGTCTTCCGGCAATCCTCTTTATTCCCTTCTTACACAAGCAATCTCAAACTCATTTCTCTTAAACGTGTACTCGCTCTGTCTGTCTCAGATCTCCTATCTGACAACATCTGTCGGTCTTTTCTACCACTTTTTAACTCTCCCTATTATGTCACTCACTATCACTTTCCGCCAATCGTATTGGTAAAAATCCGGTCACAATGTAACAGCTGATTCTACGGCGGTACACTCGTAATTTAAAAAAAAAAAAAAAAATTACGTGTGTACTTTCATAAATGGGTGCTTGCGTAGAATAGAGGGATTAAAATGGTATGACAAGGTTACCAACGTGGAACTGATGACAAGAACTAGACAAGTGCCAGTGGAACAAGAGATGAGAAGAAGACGATGGCGATGGATAGGACACACACTGAGGAAACCTGTTGATAGCATTACAAGGCAGTCCTTGTTCTGGAACCCCAGGGCAAGAGAGGCAGAGGTAGACCAAGAAGCACATGGAGAAGAGAGCTGGAAACAGAGGTGAAAATGATGAGGAGAACGTGGAAAGAACTTGAGATGATGGCACGTGACAGGAGGACTTGGCATGTGTTTGTTGAAGGCCTATGCTCCTTTTTGAGTGGAGGGTTATGAATGAATGAATGAACACACGTAATGGAAACATTCTACGGCGGTACACACGTAATGGAAACATTCTACGGCGGTACACACGTAATGGAAACCCTAGTTATTATCGCTTATTAATGAATAAGGTGGCGCTATAATAAGTTTTGCTTACACGGTACAGTCAAA
The DNA here is from genome assembly GCA_024509875.1 of Oreohelix idahoensis. Lineage (NCBI taxonomy): Eukaryota > Metazoa > Mollusca > Gastropoda > Stylommatophora > Oreohelicidae > Oreohelix > Oreohelix idahoensis. The sequence goes on from JAMPIV010003521.1 coordinate 12,385, forward strand.
ACGATATGCTTGCCATCACACTGCGGGCAGTACTGGGTTTACCATGTCCTCAGAAGAGACCCCGATACCATGTCAAGACCTGCTTTGGTATCGACCCCAGAAAAGAAGGCGAAAGAGAGGTAGATCAAACACAACCTGGCGGACAACTCTGGACGCCGAGATGCGAAGCAGAAACCAGAGTTGGGGCGCTGTACGAAAGGTTGCCACCGAACGAACGAACGAACTTTATTTTCAAAGCGTTAACAATTGGGCACGCAGGCCCGTCTTACATTCTGCACTTCTTCTCTCTGTCATCTTACATACCGTATCCTTTCAATAGCACATGTATTTTGAGCATTATTTAAGCATAAAACATTATCAAGGTACAATAATAACATACATTTGTAACATCCAGTCATTATCAAATTTAAGTATGTTAAGAGAGAGAGAGAGAAAGAGAGATAGAAAGAGAGAAAGAGAGAAAGAGAGAAAGAAAGAAAGAAAGAGAGAGAGAGAGAGAAAGAGAGAACGAACGAACGAACGAACGAACTTTTTTCAAAGGGTTAAGAATTGGGCACGCAGGCCCGTCTGACATTCTGCCCTTCCCCTCTCATTTATCTTGTATACTATATCCTTTCATTCCCACATGTTACTTTAAGCATTAATTTAAAGGCATGCAACATTATAAAGTTAACATAACAGCATTCATTTACAGTATGCAATCATTTAAAAAAAAAGTTTTTTGTTTTTTTTTAAAAACAAACAAGATGGTAGCTGGGGAAAATAAAATAAAATAAAATACATAAAACAATAAATAAATAAAAATAAAAAATTCTGTATACCGACACTCACTCATGCGGTCAAACCGTCTACAATTAATCTGTATTTTTGAATGTGTCATCAATCATCAATACAAAAATTACATAAACACATTCTCGCTTATATCCATACATTCTTGGTGGAAAATGAAATAATAATAATAACACTTTCTTATGCACTTCTGTGGCAGGTAAAGTCTTTGAGCAGTTAAAAAAAAAAAAAAAAGCCGATGTAATATCTGCTTATTCTCATATACATCATCCCATTTAAGCAAACGAAAGCATTCACATTTCTAAAGTACAGTGGTATGCGGGTACATTCTCACGACTCACATTTCTAAAGTACAGTGGTATGCGGGTACATTCTCACATACATTACATTATATAATAATCTTTTAAAGTGAATATAATAATATAACATGGATATAAAACAAATTATTAACAAAAAACGAGCGGAAGAGGAACAGAAATGTTGACCTATGGATGAGATGTTGACAGGCAAATGCTGTTTCTATGGGGGTAGATAATGAGTGTTGAGGAAGTGTTTGAAAAGTGCTTTGTTAAATGAATATTGTGTAGGTAGGCTTTTTAGGTGGTGTGGAAGGCTGTTCCATAAGTAGGCTCCAGAGTAGGCTAGACTCTTTTTGAACAGGTCGATCCTAGGTTTGGGCGGATGTAACTGATGTATTGTTGTCCCTCTCTTCTACTTGTTTGAAACAATGATCGTTTGCCACCGAGCAAAGTGGAGACAGTTTGTTACTGCCCAATAAGACGCCACTAGGGGTGATGGCTACTGACTGCTTTAGTCAAACAATGCATACGGATCAAAGAAGAAGCAGATGTTAAGGTTATCAATAATTAGGTTATTATGGAGCAAAAAAAAGTAGAATCCTACACATCATCAGTTGTGACAAAACGTCTGAACATGCTCTTTTGTGTGATCTTTCACACCTTCAGCCCTCCGGCAGTATCCTTTCTGTTTCTTCATCTTCTCACTCATCGCTTTTATTTGGCATAAATCATGCCTTTTCATTCGTTATTTTCACTATTTTGCTCTATGCTGGACATAGCATGGTGAAGTCTCAAAAAACCCACTCCCCTATGGCAGTATTTGCTACTGGAGAAATGCTTATCTTATTATTTTACACTCCACTCCCATACTGTTGTTACGATTCGCCAGGTTTGGTGACCCAGCCAGCGATAATATTTTATCGCCTAATCTGTCTGACCGCCTGTGGAAACGGGGCGGTCAAACATTTGACCCCATTGGAAAGCTGTTGATCATGTTCACACAAGCCGGTGTTGTGATACGATGAAAGAAGACCATTCGGTTTCAGCAGACATCTGTGTAAGAGGCCATGCGTGTATATTAAATTTAATATTTTCAAATACGCGTGGAATGAGTAATGATAAACTTCCCCACCAAACAGTGCTAGATAGATTGGATTGGTTCGCCAGAATCTACTGTGATTTGATTGGAACTTTCGGCGGAAACACAGCTGGGATTTGAAACTAAGGATGGTGAGATATAATCTAACAGACTCGGAGTCACAGCACACAGACAGACTGCATCGCAGCGTCAACTAAACACCTCCTACAAGCCAGAGGAAAGAGGATAAGACTTAACATTCCATAACTATAAGTACCAGATCGAGTATTGGGCAACTTTGGAAGTACAGGATGTCCATAAAAGATTATACCTTTTTCAAAAAATTTATTCTCGACCCCATGATGTGGTACGAGGATGCTTTCTATCACAAAAGTAAGATAATCTCTGCAAGTTTTTAAGCATACCTTACAAAGACTCAAAAAAGTGCGCATGCGCGCAGCGGGTATTTCAAGTGAAACTTTCACAGGTGAGTTGCAACCGGTAATTGTTACATGTCTCTCAACACACTGGTCAAGTAGGTGGGAAAAAAAGAAATACGGACATTCTTTTTGAGTTTTTGTAAGGTATGCTTAAAAACTTGCAGAGATTATCTTACTTTTGTGATAGAAAGCATCCTCGTACCACAGCATGGAGCCGAGAATAATTTTTTTGAAAAGGGTACAATCTTTTATAGACACCCTGTACAAGTAAACCCGCAATTTTAATACAAGACTGGAAACTTGGGAAGTGCCTCACCCGTCATAAGAGGAATTATAGATTTCCAGACCAAGTGTTTCACCCGTCATAAGACGAATTATAGATTCCAGACCAAGTGTTTCATCCGTCATAAGAAGAATTATAGATTTTCAGACCAAGTGCTTCACCCGTCATAAAAGGAATTGCTCAGACTTAAGTGATTTGAACAGCATCTAAATACAGGGCTGTGGGTCCATGCTAATATGCGCCAGGAGAAGTGTGTGTTTCCAAAATTTTGGGGTAAGTGTAAACAAATTATTTACTAATGTAAATTTTACAGGTTTCTTGCTAAGTGGTTATATATATGAGATTGGCAACCTCAACATATGAAAATAGTATATGCATGAACCACTACTGCAAGAGATGGTGATTGTTTCTGACTAGTCGTGCGGGAAACCCGACAGAAGAGCAACCGCAGACACCGACGGGAGTAGCGACGAGTAATGAGTGATGATTACATCACCTGTGCCTAAAGTGTATAGAATCAAGTTGTGAGATTTATATACATTTTTTAATTGTAATTTAGACAAATCATTATCCATGCACTCCAGACGCAATTTCCTAGTTGACACCCAGAAGGATATTGGTGAATTTTCATCAAATTCCCTGAGTTACATTGTGTGCTTGGGAGTTTAAATCTTCTGAGAGGTTAACATTCGTGGGTGGAGCGCATGAAAATGGCCTGTTAGTTTGCGGAGAACAAATGTACTGAGGCATTTGCTTCTTTCTAATTTGTCACAGTTCGTGGTTACAAGACATCAGACTTAAGTACTGAAGTTCCTACGCCACTAGTGTGAGAGAAGAGTATCAACACTGACCGCCTACAGTGGACGAGTTACGTGGAGAAGTGTACTCATCACCAAAAAGAAGTGACGGAAACCACAGCTGCAGGACTCATCTGGAGTTAAGTTTGATATAACAGGCTACAGCAAAAATAGGGACATTATTATTAACGTGCTACCAAAACCTCAGTGAGGAAACTTTAATTTCAATTTTCACCAAATATTCCATATTTATTTTTCTCATGTTAAAGACTAATCGATTATTAAATTTGTTGTATGTTTATTTTAAACTAAACAATGATAGTTGATTCAGTTTATATGTACGAAAGCAAACGTATGAACCAGTTTTACTTGATAAATACATTTAATATATATATATATATATATATATATATATATATATATATATATATATATATATATATATATATATATATATATATAGAGAGAGAGAGAGAGAGAGAGAGAGAGAGAGAGAGCCATTAATTATAAGAGGGCATTCGTTGGATTATTCCAACTGGGGGCTTGACGGGCCAGAATCATATCATAACCCCTTCACAATAGGCGACGGACCAGATGATAAGTTAACAAATTTGCTCAGCCCTTAAGCAGCGTTTTTTTTGTTCTTGACTTCTGGGAATATCTTGTGAAGGCTCCCCTAAGGTAAAAGCGTCATTCATCTTCTATCTACATCTTTGCTAAGAGTAATCTTGCGCGCAGATAGATACCTTGGACGACCTACTTTTAGATACGCTTGTGTTGTGACCATTAGTGGACCACTACTGCAAAGCAAGGGGAGGCATTCCCGTGACATCAGTACACTGCAGTTTCACATCGAGCATACGTCCAACAAATTCACGCCCAGTTTTTCCTGACCTGTGTCATTCGCTCAATGACTTTCTATGGTTTCTTTATTCCTTTCATGTCTCTCAGTAGTTCAATCCTTACTTCTGTTGAGCTCGCCATCTATATCTTTTATCATGGAGATTCAAGAAGAAGGACTGCCTTGTAACGATATCAGCCATTTTCTCCTGTGTGTCCTATCCAACGCCAACGTTTTAATCTCTCCCCTTCTTCGGCTGGTATTTTGCACCGTGTGGGACATTGTCATTTCAATTTAGTTCTTCTAATCTGTACAAAAAAGTTCATACAGATCAAACGCGTATATACTTTCAGATGTGTGATATCGGTGTAATGTTGCTACCGCGAACATACCCAGGTATGATTTCACGCCAAACGGTCGGATTTCCCCTTTCTTTTTATTTGTAATGTTTCAAACATGACTTTTATTTTGTTTGTAGTGTAGACAATGGGCATAGCACAGCTATACTGTCATTTTGTTTTCTTTAATATAATCACATACCTTTTCGAACTTCAGTGACAGCAAAAATCACAAGAACTGACCAAATATCAAACCCAAGGTTTCTTAGAGTCGTCTAAACTCTTCGATATAATCTTTTCAAATATCATGTGGTGTGTGTGTATGTATGCAGGGCCGGATTAAGCTAGTACGGGGCCTGTAGCATATGTTAAGAAAGGGGCCCTATATTTAAAAAAAAAACAATAAAACAACACAAATATATTTGAACACATACATTTTTAATTTGCATAGTAATTATCATTATCAAAAGTAACAACACAGTCAACATTATTGTTTAAATATTAATGTTTCTACATTTAGCATGAGCAAATTTGTTGATGATATAGGATGTATCAATTTCACGCAGAAGTTTATGTTCAATGCTCATTAGTGTGAGATTGTTCAATTTATTAATTTTTAATAAGTTATATAGTAAAAATAAAACGGAGCAAATAACGGTTTCCCAAAAATATATTTATTCACAAATATCTTAAGAACCCGATGTGATAGAGAAAAACGGATTTCAAATTTGAAATCAGCGCAAGAAACTGACCTAAGAACACTTATTCTTATATAAGAAAGAAAAATGTTGTTTGTCAGTGTAATTGGTAATTCATTGGAGTCTTGTTTTCCAAATGTAGAAATCGTCTTGCGCATCTATTTGTCACTAATGGTAACCAACTGCAGTGGAGAACGATCATTTTCAAAACTGAAACTTATTAAAAATGAACTAAGGAGCACCATGGGTCAAAAGAGATTGAACAATCTCACACTAATGAGCATTGAACATAAACGTCTGCGTGAAATTGATACATCCTATATCATCAACAAATTTGCTCATGTTAAATGTAGAAACTTTAATATTTAAACAATAATGTTGACTGTGTTGTTACTTTTGATAATGATAATTACTATGCAAATTAAAAATGTATGTGTTCAAATATATTTGTGTTGTTGTATTGTTTTTTTTTTTTTTTTAAATATAGGGCCCCTTTCTTAACATATGCTACAGGCCCCGTACTAGCTTAATCCGGCCCTGCATACATACACACACACCACATGATATTTGAAAGATTATATCGAAGAGTTTAGACGACTCTAAGAAACCTTGGGTTTGATATTTGGTCAGTTCTTGTGATTTTTGCTGTCACTGAAGTTCGAAAAGGTATGTGATATATTAAAGAAAACAAAATGACAGTATAGCTGTGCTATGCCATTGTCTACACTACAAACAAATAAAAGTCATGTTTGAAACATTACAAATAAAAAGAAAGGGAATCCGACCGTTTGGCGTGAAATCATACCTGGGTATGTTCGCGGTAGCAACATTACACCGATATCACACAATCTGAAAGTATATACGCGTTTGATCTGTATGAACTTTTGTACAGATTAGAAGAACTAAATTGAAATGACAATGTCCCACACGGTGCAAATACCAGCCGAAGAAGGGGAGAGATTAAAACGTTGGCGTTGGATAGGACACACAGGAGAAAATGGCTGATATCGTTACAAGGCAGTCCTTCTTCTTGAATCTCCATGATAAAAGATATAGATGGCGAGCTCAACAGAAGTAAGGATTGAACTACTGAGAGACATGAAAGGAATAAAGAAACCATAGAAAGTCATTGAGCGAATGACACAGGTCAGGAAAACTGGGCGTGAATTTGTTGGACGTATGCTCGATGTGAAACTGCAGTGTACTGATGTCACGGGAATGCCTCCCCTTGCTTTGCAGTAGTGGTCCACTAATGGTCACAACACAAGCGTATATAAAAGTAGGTCGTCCAAGGTATCTATCTGCGCGCAAGATTACTCTTAGCAAAGATGTAGATAGAAGATGAATGACGCTTTTACCTTAGGGGAGCCTTCACAAGATATTCCCAGAAGTCAAGAACAAAACGCTGCTTAAGGGCTGAGCAAATTTGTTAACTTATCATCTGGTCCGTCGCCTATTGTGAAGGGGTTATGATATGATTCTGGCCCGTCAAGCCCCCAGTTGGAATAATCCAACGAATGCCCTCTTATAATTAATGGCTCTCTCTCTCTCTCTCTCTCTCTCTCTCTCTCTCTCTCTATATATATATATATATATATATATATATATATATATATATATATATATATATATATATATATATATATATAATGTATTTATCAAGTAAAACTGGTTCATACGTTTGCTTTCGTACATATAAACTGAATCAACTATCATTGTTTAGTTTAAAATAACATACAACAAATTTAATAATCGATTAGTCTTTAACATGAGAAAATAAATATGGAATATTTGGTGAAAATTGAAATTAAAGTTTCCTCACTGAGGTTTTGGTAGCACGTTAATAATAATGTCCCTATTTTTGCTGTAGCCTGTTATATCAAACTTAACTCCAGATGAGTCCTGCAGCTGTGGTTTCCGTCACTTCTTTTTGGTGATGAGTACACTTCTCCACGTAACTCGTCCACTGTAGGCGGTCAGTGTTGATACTCTTCTCTCACACTAGTGGCGTAGGAACTTCAGTACTTAAGTCTGATGTCTTGTAACCACGAACTGTGACAAATTAGAAAGAAGCAAATGCCTCAGTACATTTGTTCTCCGCAAACTAACAGGCCATTTTCATGCGCTCCACCCACGAATGTTAACCTCTCAGAAGATTTAAACTCCCAAGCACACAATGTAACTCAGGGAATTTGATGAAAATTCACCAATATCAAATCACTTAAGTCTGAGCAATTCCTTTTATGACGGGTGAAGCACTTGGTCTGAAAATCTATAATTCTTCTTATGACGGATGAAACACTTGGTCTGGAATCTATAATTCGTCTTATGACGGGTGAAACACTTGGTCTGGAAATCTATAATTCCTCTTATGACGGGTGAGGCACTTCCCAAGTTTCCAGTCTTGTATTAAAATTGCGGGTTTACTTGTACAGGGTGTCTATAAAAGATTGTACCCTTTTCAAAAAAATTATTCTCGGCTCCATGCTGTGGTACGAGGATGCTTTCTATCACAAAAGTAAGATAATCTCTGCAAGTTTTTAAGCATACCTTACAAAAACTCAAAAAGAATGTCCGTATTTCTTTTTTTCCCACCTACTTGACCAGTGTGTTGAGAGACATGTAACAATTACCGGTTGCAACTCACCTGTGAAAGTTTCACTTGAAATACCCGCTGCGCGCATGCGCACTTTTTTGAGTCTTTGTAAGGTATGCTTAAAAACTTGCAGAGATTATCTTACTTTTGTGATAGAAAGCATCCTCGTACCACATCATGGGGTCGAGAATAAATTTTTTGAAAAAGGTATAATCTTTTATGGACATCCTGTACTTCCAAAGTTGCCCAATACTCGATCTGGTACTTATAGTTATGGAATGTTAAGTCTTATCCTCTTTCCTCTGGCTTGTAGGAGGTGTTTAGTTGACGCTGCGATGCAGTCTGTCTGTGTGCTGTGACTCCGAGTCTGTTAGATTATATCTCACCATCCTTAGTTTCAAATCCCAGCTGTGTTTCCGCCGAAAGTTCCAATCAAATCACAGTAGATTCTGGCGAACCAATCCAATCTATCTAGCACTGTTTGGTGGGGAAGTTTATCATTACTCATTCCACGCGTATTTGAAAATATTAAATTTAATATACACGCATGGCCTCTTACACAGATGTCTGCTGAAACCGAATGGTCTTCTTTCATCGTATCACAACACCGGCTTGTGTGAACATGATCAACAGCTTTCCAATGGGGTCAAATGTTTGACCGCCCCGTTTCCACAGGCGGTCAGACAGATTAGGCGATAAAATATTATCGCTGGCTGGGTCACCAAACCTGGCGAATCGTAACAACAGTATGGGAGTGGAGTGTAAAATAATAAGATAAGCATTTCTCCAGTAGCAAATACTGCCATAGGGGAGTGGCGTTTTTGAGACTTCACCATGCTATGTCTAGCATAGAGCAAAATAGTGAAAATAACGAATGAAAAGGCATGATTTATGCCAAATAAAAGCGATGGGTGAGAAAAATGAAGAAACAGAAAGGATACTGCCGGAGGGCTGAAGGTGTGAGAGATCACACAAAAGAGCATGTTCAGACGTTTTGTCACAACTGATGATGTGTAGGATTCTACTTTTTTTTGCTCCATAATAACCTAATTATTGATAACCTTAACATCTGCTTCTTCTTTGATCCGTATGCATTGTTTGACTAAAGCAGTCAGTAGCCATCACCCCTAGTGGCGTCTTATTGGGCAGTAACAAACTGTCTCCACTTTGCTCGGTGGCAAACGATCATTGTTTCAAACAAGTAGAAGAGAGGGACAACAATACATCAGTTACATCCGCCCAAACCTAGGATCGACCTGTTCAAAAAGAGTCTAGCCTACTCTGGAGCCTACTTATGGAACAGCCTTCCGCACCACCTAAAAAGCCTACCTACACAATATTCATTTAACAAAGCACGTTTCAAACACTTCCTCAACACTCATTATCTACCCCCATAGAAACAGCATTTGCCTGTCAACATCTCATCCACAGGTCAACATTTCTGTTCCTCTTCCGCTCGTTTTTTGTTAATAATTTGTTTTATATCCATGTTATATTATTATATTCACTTTAAAAGATTATTATATAATGTAATGTATGTGAGAATGTACCCGCATACCACTGTACTTTAGAAATGTGAGTCGTGAGAATGTACCCGCACACTACTGTACTTTAGAAATGTGAATGCTTTCGTTTGCTTAAATGGGATGATGTATATGAGAATAAGCAGATATTACATTGGTTTTTTTTTTTTAACTGCTCAAAGACTTTACCTGCCACAGAAGTAAGAAAGTGTTATTATTATTATTTCATTTTCCACCAAGAATGTATGGATATAAGCGAGAATGTGTTTATGTAATTTTTGTATTGATGATTGATGACACATTCAAAAATACAGATTAATTGTAGACGGTTTGACCGCATGAGTGAGTGTCGGTATACAGAATTTATTTATTTTTATTTATTTATTGTTTTATGTATTTTATTTTATTTTATTTTCCCCAGCTACCATCTTGTTTGTTTAAAAAAAAACAAAAAACTTTTTTTTTAAATGATTGCATACTGTAAATGAATGCTGTTATGTTAACTTTATAATGTTGCATGCCTTTAAATTAATGCTTAAAGTAACATGTGGGAATGAAAGGATATAGTATACAAGATAAATGAGAGTGGAAGGGCAGAATGTTAGGCCTGCGGGCCCAATTCTTAATCCTTCGAAAATAAAGTTCGTTCGTTCGTTCGTTCGTTCTCTCTCTCTCTTTCTCTCTCTCTCTTTCTTTCTCTCTCTCTCTCTCTCTCTCTCTCTCTCTCTCTCTCTCTCTCTCTCTCTTAACATACTTAAATTTGATAATGACTGGATGTTACAAATGTATGTTATTATTGTACCTTGATAATGTTTTATGCTTAAATAATGCTCAAAATACATGTGCTATTGAAAGGATACGGTATGTAAGATGACAGAGAGAAGAAGTGCAGAATGTAAGACGGGCCTGCGTGCCCAATTGTTAACGCTTTGAAAATAAAGTTCGTTCGTTCGTTCGGTGGCAACCTTTCGTACAGCGCCCCAACTCTGGTTTCTGCTTCGCATCTCGGCGTCCAGAGTTGTCCGCCAGGTTGTGTTTGATCTACCTCTCTTTCGCCTTCTTTTCTGGGGTCGATACCAAAGCAGGTCTTGACATGGTATCGGGGTCTCTTCTGAGGACATGGTAAACCCAGTACTGCCCGCAGTGATGGCAAGCATATCGTTTTGACTGTACCGTGTAAGCAAAACTTATTATAGCGCCACCTTATTCATTAATAAGCGATAATAACTAGGGTTTCCATTACGTGTGTACCGCCGTAGAATGTTTCCATTACGTGTGTACCGCCGTAGAATGTTTCCATTACGTGTGTTCATTCATTCATTCATAACCCTCCACTCAAAAAGGAGCATAGGCCTTCAACAAACACATGCCAAGTCCTCCTGTCACGTGCCATCATCTCAAGTTCTTTCCACGTTCTCCTCATCATTTTCACCTCTGTTTCCAGCTCTCTTCTCCATGTGCTTCTTGGTCTACCTCTGCCTCTCTTGCCCTGGGGTTCCAGAACAAGGACTGCCTTGTAATGCTATCAACAGGTTTCCTCAGTGTGTGTCCTATCCATCGCCATCGTCTTCTTCTCATCTCTTGTTCCACTGGCACTTGTCTAGTTCTTGTCATCAGTTCCACGTTGGTAACCTTGTCATACCATTTTAATCCCTCTATTCTACGCAAGCACCCATTTATGAAAGTACACACGTAATTTTTTTTTTTTTTTTAAATTACGAGTGTACCGCCGTAGAATCAGCTGTTACATTGTGACCGGATTTTTACCAATACGATTGGCGGAAAGTGATAGTGAGTGACATAATAGGGAGAGTTAAAAAGTGGTAGAAAAGACCGACAGATGTTGTCAGATAGGAGATCTGAGACAGACAGAGCGAGTACACGTTTAAGAGAAATGAGTTTGAGATTGCTTGTGTAAGAAGGGAATAAAGAGGATTGCCGGAAGACAATTCTGAAGGTAAAGTGGACGATAATTACTGTGACGCTTACAGACGTAGAGAACAAAGACACGGACTTGGTAACGCCAGAAAGGTCTTCGTCACGAGACAAACGCATCAAATCAACAAAGAAAAGAATATGATACCTTGTATAAGGGTTAGAGCTTATGTGAGTGGAATATATACGTGTTAACGCGTGTGTGAGTGGAATTTGTGTGTTAGCGCGTGTATGAGTGGAATATGTGTGTTAGCGCATGTACAAGTATATGTGTGTTAGCGCGTGTATGAGTGAACTATGTGTGTGTTAGCGCGTGTGTGAGTGCGATATCTGTGTTAGCGCGTGTATGAGTGGAATATGCGTGTTAACGCGTGTATGAGTGAACTATGTATGTGTCAGCGCGTGTGTAAGTGGAATATGTATGTGTTAGTGCGTGTGCTAATGAATACGAGTGTGTCATCGCGATTATTGGGAAGTGTGTACACTTTCAAGTGTAAGCGCTCGACGTGCAAGCGCGTGCGGGAGAAAATGTGTATGTATGAGTATAGTTTACTTACTGATTACGTGCGTCTTGGGAAACCCCAAACTCATAATAAAGACAAAAGCTGTGGTATATGATGCCTGCGTCATCAGCACTTTTCTTTGTGTCAGTGAGACATAGACAACCTATTGTGACGATATTGTGTACGTCTTTCTACATTCTTCGTTCTCTACTGCATTACCGATTTATTTCTGTTTTTTTTCCACACTCATCGTCCTATTATTTGGCACATTTTAGGCACCTACATTCTTGCCTAGTCATTCACAGACTTGTTTACGTTTCGCCATGTGAACCGTATTATTATTACAAGGCTAATTAGACAGGTCCGCGGACAATACTTCTATCACTTAAGTCGTCTAGCCACCTTTGATAGAGACGGTCATTGTTGACACAATGTGGCTTCACACGATCGACGTAAAGAAAATCAGATTGTCAGTCTGGGAAATCCGTCTGGGAGATGTACGTAAACAAAGGTGATAACATGTAATCGCTTCCAATGGCCCATCTCTGTATCAATAATACAAATAACCTGTCTGGGATGATTATGTTGGGAAAGGTATTAGCCAGGAAATAAGTTCACCGATGCGTTTTGTGAGTTTGCACAAATGCGATCGGAAGTATTACTGCCATATTTGAAAGAGGTCACGAGTTTAAATTTTAAAATTGATATTTTAAAACACGCGGGGGATAGTAATGATTTAACACCCCGACCTACGTAGTTCTAAAGACAGGATTGGTCTAAATCAAGAGCCTTAAATAAACTTTAGCTCTCATTGGAAAGCTGGCCGGAAATACCATCTGGGACGTGTACTGAGAAAGGGAGATATAATCTAATAAAGTCGGAGACACAAATCAGACTGCATTTTCAACAAAGTCTAGTAATAACTGCCATTAGCCAGAGAGAAGGATCGGACAAATAATTCCAAAATTAAAAGTGACAGATCGACGTATTTGGGCGTCTTATAACTTAAAAGAGAACGCGCAATTTTAAATACAAAGACTGGAAACGTACGGAATCAGAGACAAGTCATAAGAGGGATTCTGACTTTACCCCAGACCGAGTGTTCGAAGCATCAAATCCGCGTTGCTGTTGTGGCAAAGTGTAACAATACCGGGGGCATTATTTTCATTGGCAAGATGGTGGGGAGAAAATCTGTGTTAGGACCGCGCAGTAACAAATTTAATTAAAAAAATCAACGGATTTAAACCAGAAGGCAATTCTACTTCATCACGTCATAAGAGGAAGAGTAGGCACAGGTGTGGTTTATAGCCATGAAGACAATATCTTTTATAATTCTGGGGATATATCACGTAAGTGTGTGTCAAACAGTTAGTAAAAAATAATGAAAAGTGAGGTTTTTAAAATTCATAGAAAAAGGAAGGACAAGGCGGATCTTTGAAAGATTGATATGGAAAGGAAAGCCACAGGTTGTCCGAGTAAAACGAAATATCTCAAGAGGTAATAGCTTGGTAGGAAATAAGAAAGACTAAGTTATCTGTTTAAAATAAACACAGATGACCGAATGTACTTGAAAAACTAGAAATATTTTGGACCGAAGTCGCTTGAATGCATAAGCCAATCAGCGCGGTGTCACGGATTCACGCAAGATGGCCGGCAAAGAGAATAAATACGCGGGTTGTTGGAAGTGGTAGTGACACACACTAAATCAGAGAACGCAGAGGACAAGAGGAAAGAGCTAGTCACGTATTCCTTTAACCATTGAGTATTTGTGATAAGCCTGCCTTTTGCCAGAGTTAGTCTTGCTAGTGTATTTCTGAGAAGACCAGAGGGTGAGTAGTGCTACTGTACTTATTTTGTAAATGCATAAATACATTTAATTATGTCGCTTCATTGAACAATCATGCTATGGAATGTAAAATAGAAGAATAAAATGGATGGAAAGTGGAAACCACACCCTGATTTTCTGACTAACCTTGTCATGTTTTAATGTTGTTTTATATGCATGTATCCTGCTCTATGATTATACTATCAGTATATATAATTGCTTATAAATGAAAGTCTGGATATAATAACCCCTTCATATTGGGATAATTTGTAACTCGTACATTTTCTTCTTTATATGTGCATTAACATGTATGAAATGCTTATGAAATTTTTGGTACAGTTGTGTAATGGGCTGGCAACCTCATCATATAAAAATACCTTGCCACATAAACAACCAAGACTGGTGACTGCTTCGTGTGGTTTTTCTTCACAAGGAACCAGTAGCAGAGACAGAAGCCCCAGGCTTCATAGGAAGCAGAAAGAGGATGATGAATGGCATCCTGGTATAAATAAATAAATAAATATAAATATAACCATGTCAACATTTCTCAATTCAGATTTATGTTATATATATTTTTTGTAAATGATGCACTTTTGTCTTCCTCCGCTATCGGAACCCACTTTTCACCCGACTCATAGGGTCTGAAATTTTTTTGCTCATGTGCAAATGGGGCAAAGTGTGATAAAATTCAGAGGTAGATTAAGAATGGTGGAGGAAACGGCGGAGGAATGGCCTGGGTTCTTACATAAGAAATGACATGAAACTTAAGGGAGAAACGATTTCTATTGTCTCATCTGTTTCTTGTACTAGTTTTTTACCAATAATCAACTTTGGACACTATTCGCCAAGAGACGGGTAGCTAGAGGACACTCCGAAGCAGCGAATTTTTTGGAAGTTACTCCCTGCACACAGCAGCGAACTTTTTTTTTCCAACACTCCATGGACTCCTGACTTGAGAAGCAACCGTCAAGATTTCACTGATAAACCATCAGTGACTGAACCAAAATTCAACGACTATCATTGTCAACACCTGCCCAGTTATAAGTACTAAAGGTAATGGCACATCATAATCTAGTTTTTTTTTAAAAAACCCCACCATACAATAATATGTTCTTAATATCGAGAAGATGCACCATAATGAACTGTTAATTTTTTCTTGACAAATCAACGTTATTCATTTTTAACCAAGTTAATCAAATATTTCATAAAATAAATCATTTTTTATGTATGTAAATATAGAATCCTTTAGTTGTAAGTTAATAAACTTGGGTTTAAGTGAAATTTTAATTGTCTGCACCAATATGAACTCATTTTAGAAAAATACTTATACTCAAGCTAAATATACAACCTGAAAACATTTTGTTTTGAATTACCTTCAGCTGGGAGCCCATTAAAACACGAGTCAAAAAATATATGTCTCACAGAAGTGGGGCGGAGAATACAAAGGTTACAACAAACTATAGAAAAAGCAATGGTGTTGTTGAACTTGCCATCCTAAAATCTCCCTTGAAACACTCTCTAAAAGTAAGGTTTCATAAACCTCCCATTTGCATCCCTTCCAAGAGTATTCTTGAGCACAAGGTTGTTAGCTTCGAAAGTGAAAACTAATCCGTTCACTCGAATTTTGTGGCCATTAGTGGACCACCACTACTGCAGATCAAGGGAAACAACCCGACGATATATACAATATAGACGAAGTAAAGGATACCCCGAAGCCATCACAAGAACAGCTATGCTATGGACCCCCATGAAGGGAAAACGAAAGAGAGTGCCGTGACAAAGAAAACTACTTGTGCGGAGGACTGTAGGAAGGCTTAGATTCAAAGAATTAACCCAGAGATTTGTGTTGCAAACCGTTTGTACGAAGATGGAAGACCGGCCGACCCGTAGCAAGTGAGGTGGATAATCAAGATATTGTTTGTTGCCGACCTACAAGACCGCCACCAGGCCGTTCATTGGTTACACGTGTGACTGCGATTGGACGATGTCGTGCGGCTAATGATCAAATAAAGAATATAAGAAATATATATATATATATAGTATATAAATATATATATATTATATAAAGTAAGTGCGATGAGTATATATATATATCATAGTATATATATATATATATATATATATATTTTATATATGATGACCACACACACCTGCCATCAGTAGTATAGCGGTTGCGTTTTCCACTTGCAAGTTTTGACCTGTTTATATTTTAAAGATTTTTATTCTCGGAATCTGCTGGTCGTTACTCTGGGTAATTTTTTGTTACCCTGACGTTGTGATCTATTAATGACTATTATGATCCTCAATATTGGTCCATGCATCTGGGTTTCCCACCTTACGTGGTGCGAATGTCATTTTGGTCAATTAAAAAAAAAATCCATCGTGCAGGACGTAAGAGACCCCATAATAATAAAATTATTAATGTTGGCTTGAACAACATCACATGTTTTTCAAAGACCGACCACAGCAAGATAAAGTAGATTACTCCAACTCAGTTCCAGTCGCCTAGTAAACAACCGGTTCCAGCATGTACTCTCATGGTGTTTATTGTTAAGAAAGCGAAATGAGAAACAAAGGGAAAAAAAGGTAAATAAGCCCCCCCCCCCAAAAATATAACAAATTTTGTAAAAACATAATGAAATCAACAAACTAAAGCAAAAAAAAAAAAAAAAAAAAAAAGCGATCAATGAAAACAGAACGAAATAACTCAAAAATATAACACTGAACAATTCTCTCATATCCAGAGAAATAGCAATTTATAATCAAGCTGAAAATTCAAGAACGGACGCTAAATAAAAGAATTATTGGAGAGTAACCAGTACTATACAGCGGATAAAGACCCTTGTAAAATATTGTGTGTTATTTTGTCCTTTCGGTGGTAAATATAGTGACATAGGTACATTTTTTAGTCTCTTATTTGTGGCTATAAATCACTCACTTTTTAGTGAGGCAGTACTCTGTATCTCTCTCATCACATCATCATCTGTTTTTTATCTGCACCAACATCATCATACATCTGTAATCTCTACATCATCATCATCATGCTGTACTCTGCACCTCCATCATCATCAATCATCTGTAAAAGTCTCCACACCTATCCAGATGTTTTATTGCCTCCGACTGAGACTTTCCTCAAGACAACAGAGCAACCACTTGTATTAAGCCAGTCATTAGCGTTTTTGCGAAATTTGTCCTCCCACAAACGAGGTCCATCAACTATCCAGTGTGAACCATGTCAGGCCCTTCATGGCATTAAATTCGGTTTACGTGGTAAGAACCAACACAAATCAGCTTATCACGTAGAACTCTTCGCAATCGGATCGTGGCTGCCAGGGACACGCTCTAGGCGGAGCTAGCAGATCGATTGCCTGCCACAATTGTGTCGCCAGAACGCGCAAAAACTTTCAGCTCCCCACGCACTCTTCACCAGACCTAACATGTATTGGGATGGAAGACAGGTCAAGCTCCCCACCACAACGTTCTTAGAGTTAACGTAAGTAAAGTAAGTAATAATCCTTGGATGTTCTCTTTAAGAACTTATATTCCGGTCCCTATTAACTAAACAAGATGTCCAATTTACTCTTAACTGGCTCGACAAACACGCCTACGTTTTCTCGTGAGACGTCATAACCACGAGATGTGATTTTCCCAAAAAACGAACTAAGTACTTTCATCTGGTACTAGAGGACATTATACGGATTAGTCAAAGTCATCGTCTGTGAGAGTCGCAATGACACGTTTGTTTATTACCAGAAATTAAGTTAAATGATTTTGTTTCCGACCGTTCCCGACGTAAAGATATAGGTTCGATCACATTAGAACTATCAAACAGTCTCTGAACGTTAGGCCGCAGGGTATTGACACTAAGGTGACCTAGTAATGATATGATGAACTTCCCAGGCCTTTAACAAAGAACCACGGAATGTGTACCTGGCCTGGATTTTATTGATCAAAGACATCGACAGAATAATCAATGCCTGTAAAAAGGGTGAAATGTTTGTCAGAAGGTGTGCGCCAGGAATCGACGAGACAAAACTAAGACATGATGAGATCATAGGAATAAATATCAGAGATGGTTTGGGACAGGAAGGATGATAAAGTTGATTATAATTGAAGACACCAAAGGTATGAGTCAAGAAATGGACTGGGTGACGACGATAAAGTGTCCCGTACTAAAATAAATTAAGTAACCCATTTGAAATTATAAAAAGAGTGATAGAAAAGTCACTTCCTGTTTTTAAAGTTTGTTATTTATTCCCTCCTATCCCAAGTGAAACAAACATCACAACACAAAATTAAATAAATAAATAACTGCCATTTAATTATGTATAGCGCTATTTGACATTAACACTACATCTCAAATTGAGATCCGGCTTGTTCAACACGTGACTTCATAATGGGACGCCATGTTTGCTGTCTCTTGTCACGTTAGTTTATTGGCCATTGGATTGATATTTGATCGTCATTTATTTTGGTGTTGTGGTAAAACTAAACACAAAGATAAGATTTACTTGTCATATGGAAGTTATTGTCTATTGTTATAACATTTGTGTCATGTAGATCTAATGTATTTTGGTTGTGGTAAAACAAATACAAATATAAGACTTACTTGTCATATGGAAGTTATTGTCTATTGTTATAACATTTGTGTCATGTAGATCTAATGTATTTTGGTTGTGGTAAAACAAACACAAAGATAAGACTTACTTGTCATATGGAAGTTATTGTCTATTGTTATAACATTTGTGTCATGTAGATCTAATGTATTTTGGTTGTGGGAAAACAAATAACAAAGATTTTTTTTTTTTTTTTTTTTTTTTTTTTTTTTTTTTTTTTTTCTTAACCAGCGGCACTTGGGCTTTCAGCCCTTCGGCCCAATGACATATCATTGCGAGGCTGGGGAACCTGAGGACTTTCCTTCCAACCCGGTCAGGAGCTTCGCTCCTTCCCATCCACAGAGGGTTTATCACAGGAGCCGTTCAGGCTATTCAGTCAAATTTCCGGCCGTAAACATTTCTTCAAACGCCGACGCCCGGGTTTGAACCATGAACACCTGGTCGCCAGTACAACGCCGAAGCCATTACACCAGCGCGGCTCCCAAAATAACAAAGATAAGACTCACTTGTCATATGGCAGTTATTGTCTATTGTTATTACATTTGTGTCATGTAGATCTAATGTATTTTGGTTGTGGTAAAACAAACACAAAGATAAGATTTACTTGTCATATGGCAGTTATTGTCTATTGTTATAACATTTGTGTCATGTAGATCTAATGTATTTTGGTTGTGGTAAAACAAACACAAAGATGTCAGACTTATTTTTGTAAAACATACCACAAAGTCATATGGAATGTCTATTTTTGATAACATTGTGACATGCCTATTGTTTGGTAAATACAAATGCAAAATAAGAAAACATTTGCTGTTGTCATGGAGTTAATGTCTATTGTATAACATGTGTCCATGAAGCTCTGTATTTTGGTTGTGGTAAAACAAAACAAACAAAGATAAGACTTAACTTGTCTTATTGTTATATGTGTCAGTAGATTATTTTGGTTTGTAAAACAACCAAAGATTATTACTTAATAACATATTGTGTACCCCAAGACATTTGTAGAATCTAATGTTATTTTGGTTGTGGTTAAAACAAACACAAAGATAAGATTTACTTGTCATATGGCAGTTATTGTCTATTGTTATAACATTTGTGTCATGTAGATCTAATGTATTTTGGTTGTGGTAAAACAAACACAAAGATAAGACTTACTTGTCATATGGCAGCAGTTTATTGTATTATTTTGTTAATTACATTTGTGTCATGTAGATCTAATGTATTGTTTTTGGAGTTGTAATTTTAGGTGTTGTGGTTAAAACAAACACAAAGATAAGACTTACTTGTCATAGTGGCAGTTATTGCGTCTAATTCGATATTACATATAGGTTGTACATTTATGATCTAAAGATCTTTTTTGGTGTTGAGTTAAAACAAGACAAAATGAAATAGACTTACTTATTTCATATGGAAGTTAATTGTCTATTGTTTTAACATTTGTAGTCATGATATAAATAAATTGTATGTTTGGTTGTGGTAAAACAGCACACAAAGATAAACTTACATGTCATATGCAGTTATTTTATCTATATGTTAATTACTATTATTGTGTCATTTGTTAAGAACGAATGTATTTTGGTATGTGTTAAAAACAGACACAAAGTGATAAGACTTATCTAGTGTCAATATAGGAAGATTAATTGTCTATTGTTAAACATTTGTGTGATCATGTAGAACTAATGTATGTTTGGTATGTTGGTAAAACTCAACCACAAAGAATGAATACTTACTTTATCATAATGGCATTGATAATGACTATGGATGATTACAGTTGTGTCAGTGGGTAGAACACAAGTAGTTTTTAAGGGGGGTGATGTTGATGGAGTAGATAACAAACACAAAGATAAGACTAACTTTGTGCATTAGAGGTAAGATAGTTGGATTGACTGATTGTATATGGGGGACATTGGTGATGTCAATTAGTGTCGAATATGGATATGATATATGTTGTTTGAGAGTGTGAAATAGCTGAGAACAAACATACAAGGCGCACACTTTGAAATATGTTTAACCCATATATCTTGACGTGGTGTTTTGTGCGTTACAGAGTATTGTACGGGCCAGTTGCGGCAGGGGTCGTTACTTGTATATTATAATTCGCGTAAGTTATATTACATATACATATATAAAACTTTGTGTGATGAGCACTCCTAACAATAGTTGCGTCGTATGATATTCGGCGAGGGAAATTAAGCGCCAGAGATAAAAAAAAAAGGGAGAAGATTAAAACCAATGAAAATCAAGCTTGCCATATTTGTTTCAATTCCGCGGGATGTGCGTGGCGCGAGGTTTTCATAGGGAGTCCATGTTATTCGCTAAATCAGAGCGCGAGGTATTAGCTTTAATAATTGGAAACGATAACGCACACTGAAAACTATTAGGATGACTATGGCGCCATAGTTGTTTATAGGATAAAAATCCATTTTAGTATTGTGATAAGGTAATTCTATTAAAAAAAAGATATTACCATAACATGAGTTTAGGTGAGTGTGATGAGTTGTGAGGGGAGATAAGCTGTGTTCCCCGTAGGTAACGTTAGTGCATAGTGCTTGTAGGGCTTTTCTCGGCCTTAGAGCGGTTTGAGTCGCTAGAATCGTATTATTTATAATCGGTGTGCTGGGTGAAAAAAAAAAAGAAATGTGCTAGTGATGTGGATTCCACGGGGGGTGTACATAATGGAGAATAGGAAATTCGACTAAGACTAGAAGATAAGTTGGCTGGTAATAAATAGTAAATTTGAAAAGAGTAATACAATAAGCCTACAAATTATGGTATGCCTACAAACGTAAGTGACGGTGACGCCGACAGCGCTCCGCAAGTAATTTATACGAAACCATTAGAGATAATTATAATTAGGGA
This sequence comes from Oreohelix idahoensis, assembly GCA_024509875.1. NCBI lineage: Eukaryota > Metazoa > Mollusca > Gastropoda > Stylommatophora > Oreohelicidae > Oreohelix > Oreohelix idahoensis. The sequence goes on from JAMPIV010003521.1 coordinate 33,802, forward strand.
GTTACTAGCATGGTTAACCCTAAGATGGGGGGTGTTGGAAGCTAAATGGTACGAAAAAACACGCCGGAGTGCATTCGGCGAACGTTCCATTCCGATATTACCAAATAATATTAAAACTGTAGAAGGTAAAAGAAAAGAACCGACGAGAAAGGTCGAGAAAATTTACATCCTATAGAGCGGTGCGATCATAGAAAGAGTTATATTTTTGGTGAGTTAACAGGCCTGTACATACTCTTCTTATTTTTATTTACGTGTGAGTAGTGTCCTTAAAAATAGACTATGTGATAATTTATTGCCTTATTGTGATGGAGGGTCAATACGATAGACTGATCATTCGGTAAGATATTTTATTAACAAAATAAAGATAATGTAATTAGCTCTACAAATCAGATGTATATGAATTGTGTGACCACAAAAATTTTTAGGGTATGTCTATTATACAAACTACATTAATGGGCTTATTAGACGCTATTCCAATATATTGAAGTTCGGTGTATGAAAAGTAGTACAGGCAAATAGTTACCCCAGGGCGCTAGTGTTATGATATAGATTCATTTACCAGGCTTAAGCTAAAAAAATGAGATTAGATATATAAATTTAAGATATTATCTAACCCTATAAGGCTATAGTAATACTTGAGTCGTAGTGGTTATAAGTGCCATGGTTACTTTTATTAAGTGCACTATTGAAAAACACGAGTCAACTGTTCGTTTCAGTATGCAACCATAAAGTACGGTATTGAATTATGTGATTATTCCAAGATTCTATTTACAGTTATATGGAGATATTAAATATTAAGCGAATACATGGCTGATAATTATGTCAAATTGATTAATAGATATATTATGTATATTTACTAAAGCAAATAAATTGTACTAAACTCCTTAGTTGATTATAAGGAGGCGTGTTTAAAGCGAATTGAGAGAGCAATGCTTGAAAATAGTGCAAAGGACCCTGCATGTCACTATGATAGTGTGCCGGAACCATCGTAATGTGAATATACTTTAACTGAATATGATAAAGGACACTTTAGTTTACGGATTTTTCAGTCTTTGTACATGGAGTTATTGCTGGGTGGTCTGTTTAACAGGTTATTTGTGCGTGTTCCTATGTTACAGTGGGATTGTTATTTTAAATTTTTTTGTACAGGTTTATTTTCAGCTCTATGAGAGGGTGTGAGTGCATGTATGCACAAAAGATAAGACTTAATAAACATGTGGTCAATATGGCGTAGTATGTATTTATTTGATCCCATTGTTATTTACATGAATGATTGTTGTCTAGTTGTAGAGGGTCGAAATTGTAATCAAATCAAGAGTATAACAATTTCCAAATACTAAAAGTGAAGCTATATAACAAACACCCACACATAGAGACATTGAAACAAACATGAAATGTATATGTAAGAAATGTAAACGAACGAACGAGACGAACTTTATTTGACCAAAGGGTGTTAGAAGATATGAGTGTGGTGCGGTACTCGCGTCCTGCACCGTTACATACTATGCCACCTCCTTTCTCACGTCACTTTATGATGTAACCTGAGGTTAGTCATAGATAATTCACCCAAACATATAATACATATCAATATAAAGGAACTAATGAGGGAAAGAAACAGGTTAACACAATTTTACACATATATCATGTAAAACATCATCATCCATAGTCCTTGTCGGTTGGCTAAGGAGCATACCGTTCTTAAACATATAATCATTCCGACACGCTACAACCTTTAGTCCATCCATGGTCAGACATATCTATAAGACCATATTACTCTTCTGATCCTTTCATGTCCACCACTTATATATTTGGCAGGTAGATGCATGAAACAATTTGTACAGAAACAACGGACTGTCCGATCGGAAGGTGCGCTCCCAGGCATATGCTAGTAGGTTGTCCAACAGTTGTCCAAAACGTCAATAGTATCTAATATTTGGTCAACAAGATGTGTCTATCCGCACAAGCAAACACGTGTTTCAGATTATTTGTAGATAGCATGGGATAATGATCTTCTATCGAAAAGGGATTAAAATATAAGGTTGTACATTGATATTTAACATAATGCCAAGAACAATTCTAACATATGTGTTACTATGGCACTATTAACCGTTATAACTGATATACCTTGCCACAATTGAGAATAGAAGATTTGAATGTGGTAATTACCTCCTCTGCCTTTGCAGTAGTGGTCCAACGATTGGCCCATAAACTCAAGAGTTAACTATTATAGGAATCATGTAGAGACTAACTATACACAAAGATTAACTCTTGGTCTCAGAAGATACGATAGAAGAGTAGGGAAATCTTCGTATCACATGCGGAGGTTCTTCAAAAGATAATACATATAAACTTGAAAACAATGCTTGGTCTGATCGCTGAGCACGATATAAATGATCATGTAATATGGCCGACCCTTTTTAGAAGAAGTTTTAAGGCAAGTGGTTATGTCTGAATTCGTGTTAAGCACCCACCCGTGATTTAATTGGGGTGGTGCGAGTTGTGAGAAGTTAATTGATATATTATATTTATTTATAATCTATTATAATGATATATAAATTTATAGAATAAATATATATAATTTATGATATATATAGACGCAACGTTCCGCAAGATAGCGTCAAAGAGATACGGTCCATTTGAATCTGTGCGACTGTCCAAGAAAGTGAAACCCCTCTTATGACCGTGGCGTCTCTCGACAACGTCAGTCCACTTCTAGCCTTCGACTTGGTTCCAGAGATAGTACTTTCTGGAGGTTACCACCAAAAACTGGTTAATAGGAAATATAAACGAAACGCACTGGTCTTAGTATGGCGTTTTCCGACACAGTTGATGTGCCACCCACATACTTATTCCTACGTATCCCATTGACATAAGTTTAGACCCTCGATGAGAGATTAAATTTAATCTTTCCGGATGGAAAATTCCCTACATTTAAACTGAATAGAGCATTAGCTTTACATTACGATTTTAAATAGAAAAGTTGGGTTATTTTTCCGTGACGAGCCCCCCGCTATACTCGCGAGGCGAAATACTCAGGCTATTATTAATATTTTTTAACCCGACATTGACTTTACGTGAGTATCCCTTTGGTGTTCGTTGTTACAGAGACCAGGTGAGTCCCTCGTTGCATTCAGGTGCAAAATACTCTCCGAGTTTCGGAGGTAGTCGCCATTATGAGCTGGGTTCGCTCTGGAATTCCGCCCAGTCCCGTCCTGGTCGACGACAACTCCTTCAAAATGTATCTCAGCCAGGTCTCGAGTTAATTCCAGTCCAAATCCCGTTCAACGAAAAAATCCTCAAATGATTCCGTCCGCCCGGGTTTTGATCCTGTATCAAACCCGGTCGCCAGAGCGGTGTTTGTATCCACTAACGCCTAGCGCGGCGCCCCCCACATGAAAAAGGATAAAATGTACAGTAAGGAAAGATAAGTAATAGTACAAATTTACATCTCCACTGTTTTGAAGCAGTGTGTACACAAAAATAATTGTACATTAAATGTTTTGCCCATTTGTCATTTAATTTTGTTGGAAAATAGTTTAAAACTTTCTTAATTACTAAGAAGATGAATATGTGTCACATTGACATTAACACTGGTTTAAAGCTTTAGAAACTTACATTAAATATAAAGATTTTAAAGTGTAATATTAGTTATAATAGGGACAGTTTACACTTGGTCTTTGAAAAATGTAAGTAATAATTCTTAGAAAGTGAGTACGAAATCATTACTTTTCAATTTTCCCACCCTGGCGTCCACAGGAAACATGGAAGTACTTTACGCTTTAAGTTCACTTTTACGTGAAACTATCAATAAAGCAGAACACCAGGCCCATTGCAGGTGGGAGGTGGGGTTCCATGAGATCATCATTCTATACGCTGATAGTATGGCCTCGCCCATCCGACTAATTGACTTTAGGACACATCCAATATGCGCGTGTTCACATGAAAAAGACTTCACCATTGGTGAAGTAAATAGTCATTAAATATATAGTAGCAAATCTTTCACACTAGCACGAATGTGAGTGAAATGGTGCGCATTGAGTATAAAGGTAGAATGTTCAATAAGTAGGTGAAATTGTGATGGTAATGAAGATTATAGGTATAGGGGTGAGGACATATGTATACTGACTAGAATCACTGTGAAGGTATCGGTATCTAATAAGTGTGTATGAAAGAAACAGAAGAACCAGTAACTTGCTGACCACTTTTATGCATCAGACATCAAAATATCAGTAGATAATTAGTGTTTAAGTGTTACCAACGTTTTGAGCAAGAAAGAGATGCAGGCTAGGTTAGAAGGTAGCTGGTAAGCCCGAGAGGGCGTATGGTAGATTGTGCTAGTGAAACCCTAGACCCGGCCCCCCCGGTCCCTGCCGCGTAACAGCCAAAAACGTGGTAGCGGGGGAAGGAACAAGGGGCAGCCCGTACCTACAATACCAACCGCCTGAATGCTGCCCTAGCAGACCAGGCCGACACCCAAGCCACAAAGAGGCTCACAGCAGTAAGCGCCATACGACGATGCGTAGTTAAACCATATTGTGTGACCCCCGTATCTTACAGTGTGGGACAAAATAACTTTTGGCAATTAGACGGGAAGTGTTAGCCGTGAGCCAGTTGATACACCGATCATAAACCGTCCAGTCCCACGGTATCGCCCCTTCCAGCCCCCACCACTCGTTTAAACTACAACCCCTACAAAACAGAACCCACACTAAACACACACGAGTCCCAAGAAAATCGCCAAAATGTGTAAAAGCCGAAACAGACAAGCTAGTATCAAGATATATACGAAAATATTTCCGTTACGTGACACACAGATTACCAGCCATGGTAAATGAGACCGCTCTTTGTGATAGTTGAAGAAATAACAACAAGCCAACCCGATGATAAATCATGTAAAACGTGTCCACTACCAAGTGGTCCCCAATACCCAGAACCATTCATAAATGTGAACCGCGCGAAAAACTATACGCACTGAGGTATTAAACAAAAATACCACAAAAAATTATTGGGTTCAAAAATGAAATGGGTTTGAGATGTCAACGTACTTGGCCACATAAGGCTGTTAACTATGTCGTGAGGACTTTGCGGCAGTGAAAAGGAACTCCTCGTGTGCACGAAGGGCTTCCTTGAGAGTTCGTGGGAGACAGCCGTCGAAGCGGTGGTCATGGCAAGAGTATATGACCCCAGGTGGGATATTCTGTGCAGCCCTCTTGAGATGTCTAGGCGAAAAGCCGGAAGGTAGCTGAGTGTTGCTGCGTTCAATTAACTAGGAGCCACATTACCCGTGAATAACAAGGAAGGGATGTACCTTTACTTTACAGTGTATCTAAATGTATAATCTATTTACGTAACGACTAGTGAACCAAAAACCTATGTGAACATAACAGCATTTTCAGAGTCGGTAGGCCAACTGCCTAGGCTGTCATCTGAAACAAGTTTGTTACACCAGTAATGGCCACGCTCCTAATTGTGTTACTACGACTCAGCAATTCAGCCTTAGTTTCGCATTCTAGGTCCAATATAAGTAAGGGTGACAGTTGTGTTACTTGTTTGGCAATTCCCTGTCAGATTTGACTTCCTCCGAACACCTACCTGTTCAGTTGGAGGCAATATGAAGGCCTTGTCCTCATGTATGCTACATGACATCCACACCCTCTAAACCAGTGCAAACAAAAACCCAAAACCCAACGTGGTCAGTTAAACCAAGCACACGTAAAACTCTAAATCCCGTCAAATACCCCACAGATCAAGTACAAAAACACCCCGATACTGAAGGGGGCAGGCGATGGAATAGAAAGTGTCACACCGTATCCGATCTTGCCACTGACCAGACATAATAAAAGTATAGAAAAAAATGATCAGCTCACAACTGGCAACAGTAACATAGTAAATTTAATTTAAAGATGATAGGCACAACCTAGACGCTAGCCTAATATGTGTACGATAAGATTTGGCGGGTCCTAACCAATCGTGAGCCGATTGTATTACACATGCTTTTATTAAAAAAGAAGGATATGCGCTTACGTCGGGCCGATTTCCCATTATCCCTCGGCCCCAACTGCACAAAGAAAAAAAATAGAGGGGACAATTCTCCACTAAACGTGGTTAAGCCTTACAAATTTAACTTCAATCAAATCAAATAGGTATTATTTACGATGTGTTGGGACCGGATTTCCCGAAAATGGTGGTTTTCAAACCGTGTGCACTGCTGCCAATTCGTTATTTTGGTGTTGTCTGACATGCACCACCATTTTATATTTGGCTAGTTAATTTGTATAATCGCTTATACGTAAAAGATTTATGCTTAAGCGTTTAAACAAAATTCTTTGTCAGCAAAAGGTCCAAAGGAAGCCCTGATTATATAAATTTAAAGGGAGGTCTAGGTGGGGCTGTGCGGGGTTCAATAATGTAGCATATTTCCCTTCTAACCGTGTGCCAGTTTCGACAGCGAAACGCGTCATGTGAGTGTACTGGTAACAAGGTACCCATTGGTCCTTCAAGACCTAACGGATGCGCACCCGTACGGTGAAGCACAAGGCGTTGGGAACCAGGAAGGACCAGCCTCGATGCTCAACAGCTCCAGTTTTATAAATCAAATGCAGGTTGAAAACCTCACAAACTACTCGAAATGTGTAGGTTTATAAATAGATACCCAGTGACCAATAGACAAACAGAGTATAGGATTGCTTATCAGGGCCATACTCTGGGTACTGGTTGATGTCATATAATATCGAAAAGCGCGCGGAGACGCGAGTTAGCTTGTTTTGCATGTCGTTACTGCATCTCATCCTTCCTATCCCACTGATACCGTAAGTATCGACTGTCATATATTCGATCACGCCGTGTATAAAAAGGAAATTAATGAAGTATAGAATTAAGGGTCAATAGCTCAGGGGGGTCCTTATTGCAAGGTGTGTACAAATGGAGTAAGAGGCAGATAGGCCGGAAAGGCCGTATATTAAAGAGGGAGGAATATGGCTGGATGGAGACAAAGTTACCTGGTTAGTCTGGCGAACGTTTGTAGCATAGATCCTTAAGCCTAATTGGGAAGCATTGTATCTAAGATAAAGGAGGAAATCCCCAGGTTAGGGTTAAAGGGAGGGGAAGGGTATGGGGGGGGAGTCTCGTAACATCTGGGTAAAGGGCCCAGCACTATAAAGCCAAGATAAAGAAAAAGGACCCATAAGACAAGGAAAGGCCAGATAAACAAGTTCGGAATAAAGCCTATGTTTAACGCCAGCTAATAACTTACACATATTCAGAGAGACGGTCCAGGGAGAGCTCCATCCCGGTCCGAATGTTGTGAAATGAGAATCTACGCGATTGCGGATTATCCCACTTCTAAGAATCCTTTGACACCCATTAGCAGAAACCAAACCTGTGGTCCAGAATGTGCGACGTGCATACTAATGCCATCACCTCATCAAGCCGTCAGGATCAATATGCATGGGATCGATATACAATATGGACTGAGCAGTGTAAATTAGAGTGATAGTGGATCAGCAATACCATAAGACGAGATATATTCAGTTTGCGCCTCCACTAGGGATGTAGACAAGGTGAATTGAACCAAACCCCCACCCAACCACTTTACAAACACCTGTACATGACTTATGGATCAGGTCATAGGTATGATTGCAGGAGATAACAAGAAAGTATATCAGTTGGGTACTGTGAATTGATTCTGCCGGAGTTTCTAATAAAATGTCCGGATACTGGCCAAATGCATGTATGGGATAGTGTTTCACAGATTGTCTAAAACGAGAGTGCACGATGCGTTGCCAATTCCGACCGTCGAAGGTACTGTGATGGTGAAGAGCATGTCTAGAACTGGCATTGGGGGTCAAAGAGCCATCTCAAAAACAAAATCCAAGGTGATGAAATCACAATGGGAGAAGAAAGAAGACAACAGAAAAAGCTAGGAGCGTAGGAACGATCGGTCCACGCGCAATGACTACCACTTTATGATACGGCTCGGGAGCTGAATTATGAAGCCGAAAAGGAGGAGCAATGCGACAAGAGAAGGGGTTTTGTGAAGAGTGGTGTTTCCCAGCAGCGTACGACGCAGCGGCGCTGGTGAGGGGAGGACTTTTATGTCATTGCGGATAAACGAGGAATCTCATCAGCTTAGGGCGCAAGAGTGTAAGGGTGACGAAAAACGTAACGAAGGTTTTAAGGTAGGCCGTCTTCCGATGCCTTATGTTATCCCTGGGGTGTGTCTGTTGTGAGCAAGGAAGTGTCGATAGGGGTAGTATCAAGTGCTAATTGTACCTACAATGCCAGACGACTCTGGTGCGCCTATAAACCAAGCTGGACGCCCCCCAGTCGGTGTAGCACATCGGTGCTATTGGATAGATACCATAACCTGAAGGACTGATCAGGGCAAGTTGACCTGGCTCCGAGAGCCAGACTATACGTCCAATAAGTGCCCAACCCCACGCAACACGCCCTGATGAGGGTGCACCAAGGTTAGGTAGACGGGGATTTCCCTATTAAGGTAAGTGGTATTTGGCCAAGTCATTGCAGAACGATGAGAGTTGATAAGAACTTGTCGATGAATCCGCCGTGAAACCGATATTGGATGCGAGGGTGTTAACCGGCCCGTCAGTGGAGTAGCGGCATCTGAACCATTGCTGCCTACCCAGTTGAACTCCCCAAGGGTTTCTCAGTTTTTCGTTCCAGCCACCTAGACGACAAGATCATATGTAATAACGCGAGTCTGGTACAAGAATTTGGAACAAGTCCAGGCATGAGGTAGCGGGTGGGACACGAGTGCGCTTGTGTTTAGAGGAGGTGTCAAGCTACATTGCGTCTCACACAACCAAACCCGTACGACCTCACGGGTAAGGAAGTGGTAAGCGTACAAAGACAGTACCGACAACAGCACACAAACACGACACCAAACACTATCGGAACACAAAAAGCACACTATATAATTAAATAGAAAATAATGCAATAAATAAATAAAAATGTGTGTTTAGTTTGTGGGTGGTGGTAGATAGTTGGTGGATTGTAATGATTGGATTTGTATGGATATGATTAGGTGAGTGCAGTAATGATGTAGTATTGGTAGCTGTATACCGTCCAATATATGATGATGAATGGTATCAATTATCTATGATTGTATGATATGTATTGCTGTAAGGATTAATGTAGTGATTAGGCCTAAGATCCGTAGGTGAATATTAGGTATTAGTAGATAGATATAGGTTTATTGTTCTTTTGCAATGATGATGTATGGTAGTTATGATGTAGGTTTCATGACCCTATCTGAGTGATGGAAGGTGAGTGATTCAGAGCCTGAGTATTAGAAGTTAAGGTAACCTGATGATTGTAGCCAATGCCCGATGAATCTTAATATAGATTTGTATTTTGTCGTATCTTTCGATTGTGACCATTGAAAGTCCCTAACACTTGTGACACCAATTTATAGTTGTACAATTTACTCGGTAAAAGGGTTTTTGATTTTTTTACGATTATTACTACATTGTTGGGACTAGGGGGATAGTCAAGTTGTAAGATATTGTTGCTTGGTGTAGGGGACTAGCTGTAGGGTTATATTAGTATATTGTGGGAGGAATTGGTGTAGTGGACCACTATATGAAACTCTGGTAGGATTCCTAGTGTAGCACTTCCTATAATGGGTAATTTCTCAACGTGTTTTGATTGTGATATGGATAAGAATGTTGATGAGTAGACAAGCGGGTTGAAATATTGGGTGTGATGTGAGTAGGGGGGTTTAAAGGTTTGATATGAAAATGGGAAAATAGGGGAATTAGGTGAAGTAGGGCTATAATGGGTGAGGCTGTTGTCATTGTGAGAAGTACACGAAAATCCAAGATGGATTGGGGGGGGTCATTGAGTGCCAGCAACACCACATATTTGGGAGAGGTCAATTTTTTGTGTGCTACAAGAATGTAGTAGGAGTCTATAATAGTGTGTGGTGGTAGTTAGAGATTAGAAGATTAATTTTGAGAATGACGATGTATAGGTTTACGGTTTCAATAATCCCCCACGGATCCCGGTGATGGCGCGCCCCTAGCATTGATAATTGGTAGGTGGTGTGGAAAGGGGATCAGAAGACCTCCATTTGCGTGAAGGAGGGAGTGCCACATGGGATTCCAGCACAATATATATAACAGGGGAACAACGTTATGTCAGGGAGGGATGGACTAGAGCGAAGAGAGGAGGGGAGTTAGAATGAGGGGATGAAATCTGGGAAGGAAGGGAGAGTAAGTCCGTATATTTTGTACTGGCCGGATTAATGTGAGGTATATGATTGGTTAGTGTAAGAATATGGTGGATTGGCAAAGAGGACTTGATTATGAGTTGATATGGATTTTGAAGATCGTCCTTAAGCGGAATGAGGGTGTGGAATTGGGGTTATCATATCAGCCCGTCTGCCTGAGCATTAATGTGTAGATACTTTTTTGGAGCTGATACACAAGTGGTGAAATAGTTGAAAGTTAGTGGGGTATTTGCTGAAGCCATTTGTGAAAGAATTATTACGATTGAAGGTGTGGGGTTGGATCTTTGAGTCCCCGTATTGCGTCCCTATTTGGTTGGGTTGTACCAATGTACCGGTTGATTGGTGCCGTTTGACCACGGGGACCCTGGGGGAATGAGTTTTGGTGGATTATGGATGACAGGTCCCCCATGTCCCGGGATAAGCCGTAAGTTGCCTGCTCTCGGTACCCTTTAGTATGTGAGGACGTGGTATGGGTCAAAAGTTTAGCTTAGGTGTTGTGGAACTGTGGGGGGGGGGAGGGTTGGTTGATGCAAACATTTGTTAGGTATTTTTTATTTAAAGTATCTCGGGTCCATTTTGTGTATTGTGCGTCGATGTTGAAGTGTTAGGATGTTGTAACTATCGGGCTCACCGATTCTGGAGTGGAAAACACTGGTTTTATGGGTAGTGTAAAATAAGGGAGAATGTTTAGTGTTGATGTATACAAGGACAGTGACCTAGATGTAAGTAATGAGTTAAAACTGGAGGATGCATGATATTGTGTTGCTAGATCAAATATGGGGGGGTATAATACCCCTAGGATTTATAACTAGCGTGAAGCGATAGGGGGGGGTGCGGGACGGTGTGGGGATGTGACTGGATCTAGCTTGCCTTTGACGAGTGGTTTTGATGCCCATGACTTGCATAGACCATTGGGGGGAGAAAATTTGTAGTTATTGAATAGCATTTGATTTTTTTTTGTTGGGTGTACATTTTATTGTAATTAAATAGCTAGAGGTATGTCGGAGGGGTATGGAGTGGAGTGATCTTGGTACAGTGCAGTGTGGATTAAGAATGGTTTGAAAGTGGATACAATGGTGGAAGACTATCTATGAGTACTGCGATTGAAGGGGGGTGTTGGACCTTAAGAAGTCATTGAGTTGGGTTGACTATGTTGCCGGTATTTGCCCAAAGTGTCCAGATGACATGATGGTTTGTGAACTAGAGAAGATGCATTCCCCTCGTCCCATTTACGTGTGCGCGTCGTGAGGACGAGGACGAGTGGAGTCTCTAGGATCTGCTCCTATATATGTCTCTACTTGTGTCCATGTGTGGGGTGGCAGTGTGAAAGTGGCTTGGGGTATGTGTAAATAGATAGAAGGTGTGGAGGTTATTGGGAGTTTGGTGTGGAAATTTAGATGATGAATAATGTAATTATTGGAAAGATAATTAAGAATGAGAGTAGATGTGTGAGGATTGATTACCGTTAATGATTTAAATATGTAGGAAAATAGCCCTCGGCGTATAGTCGAAATCCTAAAACCAGGTGAGATTAGAGGGGGGGGTACCATCTTAGACGAAAATGGACTAGTAGTGTATACCCTGGTTGAAAATGAGAATGGTAGGAGGTGGGTTTTGATTTTAAGATACATTCGGAAATGAAGGGGATATGTGTTAATAAAATATGGTTGAGTATAGTAGGTTGATAGGGGGATAATTAGTGTTGTAAGTGAGCAAAATAGGGCAATGACAGTACACATGGTGAGAAAACAATTGAGAATGTCAGCGAAAGATAGAGGTGGAATTGTGTAATTTAGTGTTTTCTGATTACATACAACTCTTTATATGTCCAAATGATCACAAAATAGTATTGAAATATGGTTATGTATCATGTTCACAACGGTAAGCCGGTTAGAAAGGGCTTTGAAACCTTGATGCTCCAAATTAATAGAAGTAAGCCAATCAGTTTAGTTGACCATGGGGCATAAATGGGAGCAATAGTTTCACAGGGTGTTATAGAATAAATGGGTTTAGTGGAATTCCATCTGAACACAGAACAAGCAAGGTACTCAGACAAAACAGTACAACAGAGATCCCGCTGTCTCCATCACTCCACTTGTGAACCTTGACACAAAAATCTTGTTAAATTATATCACGATTAATAAGCCAAGTCCAGAATAAAGTAGATCACCGAGCAGTCCTTCAATGTCATGGTGTGGCTGCAAATAAAGGTATACAACAGATTACGGTAAAGCGGCAGGGTGTTCCCATCCGGACCAAGATGAACTTCGTACATCCGAGGGTTCAACGGTAGGTCAAGTTTGTTTCAATCAATATGCAGCATCACGATATATAAAATTCACGAGGCAATTCAGATAAGTGTAAAAACTCAATTTGATGGATTGGTGTATACCTCATGGGAACGTGCGTGCTACATGAGTTGGTTATGATGTGAGCGTTTCAACGCAATGCTAGGAGGGGAGTTAGTATATAGTTGGAATTAAGACGTTTGAATTAGACCACCAGTATAGTATAACTTGTTAGAGTTTGTAAGGGGGGACTGGTATGGAAGGGTGAGCATGAGAGGGGATATGAAACGTCAATAGTTGTCCACACAAACCACCCCGCACCTGGATTTGGTCATACAGTGGATCAAGTGTGTTGAATGGTTCCTGGTGACAAGCTTGGGATGTGCGTGAGAGGTCACCTAGCAAGAATTGAAAGAGTTTAGAACAATGAGCGTAGGTGTATTTATGTGAATACATGAACGCGAAGTGGCGTAGCAATGTGATGTGGGGGGTGGTGATACGTCAATAGAAGGTGGAGTAATTTGGATCTCTTAGAGATTGTGGTTAGATTATACCACCCACTGTGGCATAACACACGACTGTATCGAATCGAAGAAGTAAGCTGGGAACTACTGTGGGTCTATGTTATAACATTTAATTTGGTGGTACTCACACTATTGTACATGTACGTTTATTGGAGGTGTGTTACAGGATAACAAATGTCGACGGGAAGGGCATCATAAAGGTATATCACATGAAAATCATCTTAAGATAAGCATTCATGCGATAGGCGAATAACATAATGGAGCATATACTTAAAAACGCTTCAGAGATCCATGCTATGTGTAGAATCACATGCTTTAACCTGACTGGTCACTACAGTACCATAACCAATATAATATATAATGCTCGCTAGAACCTAGACGCGTCGTCTTAGAGGAAGAGTGATTCCGCTCGACGTTAAAGTTCAATATATATATTTTCCAAAAAGATAATAGGAATCATTCCAGACTGTGGTTCACAATCATGTTAGCAGTGATCTCTAGTGGGTTTCGATCTGAGCTGATAGTACACTGCTTCTTTTCTTTCTCACTAGCGATAAATGACGAACGGGGGAATGAAAGTAATATAATACTGCAGACGATGGTGTTCTGGTATCCATGCTTTTCTAGAGTAATTCACTCACTATAGGGACCCCGACCAAAAATAGTACATGTCGTTATAAAATGTCCACATTACTTCATTGATCTTCTGAGTCATAGAGATACATTGAAAAGATAGTCAAAAAATGTTGAGGAGGAGATCTAGATGTCATGTTATACATAGTAAATCGTGCCTTTCCTATAAAAGTGGTGGATATTCTTATCAAAATATAACCCCTGTAGCATTCAGTTATGTTGGGGTTATAACAACACCGAATGATTGCGAAGTCTAGCCATTGATGTTTGCATAATACATTGGTGGGTGAATATCTAAAGAAAGACCTTCTAATGTCGACCTATAGAGACTAATGAGGGCATAACTCTTGTCAAAAGAGAAATAAACACTGGTGGAGGTAAAGTTATAACATACGAAACAATTGATCTAAAATGACTATCACATTTCCCGCTTTATGGTGACTATACATGAACAGATCATTTATCGGGCGGAAAGGTGCGCTACCACGCATAATTCAACGTCCAAGACAGTTATATAGCAGCAAGTTATATCACACCCGCTTTGCTAGCGATTACTTCCGCTGCAAAGCGCTTATTTGACCTTGTTCTGAGCGGTAAACTCAACATAGTGTCGAACTTGTGTGAAAATGTTAAATGATATACCATTATTAAAAGTGCAGGACTTCGTCCTACTCATACAAAACACAACTTATTAGGAAGTGTTACAGGCCCATAGAATGTATACAGAGGAATGCAATAACGTATTCTAATCCAACCCATCCCAAAGTCCTATAATGCGCCGTAATTAGCCAAGTGTCTCGTCCTGCGAGTCCTGATCATAAGATGGACGTGGAACTTACTATTTCAAGTGGAAGTAGACAGCCAAAAAATGACTTCTCCATAAGCATCTTAAAAATGAAATACTTTTATTACCCAAATATTTTGAGAACATAATAGAGAATATAAAGATTGTATTATAAAAGGATGCAATGAATAGTAAAAAATGCCGCTATACCGTCTCTGGACACAGCCTCCTCGTGAGAAAAAAATAAATTAAAATAATTTATATATTTAAATATCATCAAGGATGTCAAAGTAGTAATAGGGCTCACCAACGCAAGAATACAGCTGCATGTGGATGTAAGAGAATAGTCAGGAGATAACTATAATTCCTGTATAATGACCGTGTGGAGAATATATCTGAAAATCTGGAAGAAGAAATTTGTTATTTCTCAACTGAATAAAGTAATCGCCAGAGGGGATAAGTACGTGTGGGTAATAATACAATTTCTGTTGGAAGTTAAACCAAAGCATAGCCAAAGCTTCACACTAAAACTGTAAATTTACTGTATGTTATGAATAAACAATCATCAAAGAAGCCAGGTTCTGATAAGAATAAACATCAAAAGACAGCAAAGTAGCTGAAACCAAGAAGACAATCTTATTATAATACAACCATTACACCAACAGTTGATCATCAAAACGTCCACCTCCCCCACAGACAACTACCTCCAAAATATATACCACTGTGTTGACCTTAAGTTGTAGTACAGGCTATATTTGAATAAGGGGAACCAGAAAATATTTATAGAACAGGTTAAAGTATGGCGATCCAATGTTGTTGGCACACCGTTGGGACACTAATGTCCGCTAGTAAACAAAGATTAGTTCCTGACACCACGGCATAGGTCGATTCGTCCCGAGCGCAGATTTAAAATAATTAATTGCGAGACGAAGGCGATAGTCGAAGTTGGATCTCGTACGGCTCAATACGGGGGTGTAATGGGTTATTGGACAGGGGCCGTACCGCCTATCAACGAAAGACAGATGGTCCACAGGTACGTGGGTGTCGTCTGGGTGGACCCGTGCAGTGAGAGTTACGCAATCATTTGTGTAGATATAGAGACTTGAGGCCAAACTAACGAGAATAAAAAGATCCAATATAACATCACGTCAAAGAACCGATATCAAATTCAAGCACGTGTTACCAAATTCCGTGCGAGCATTAAAGATATTTCTGGAAATATAGCATTACAGGATGCATGTATTATTGGTGAATGGTGTAATAGACCTTAATGAAAAAAAAATCTATAGTGAACTCATCGTCAAATGAGGTTCCGCTACCAATCCCAGTGTGCCATGAAGCGTCACACTAGAACAAAATGACCTTTCTGAGTGTCAAAGGTAACACTTAACATAGGTGGTCCATGAAGTACCTGTGTTTGATCAATTCTCTATGTCAGAATAGGAACCATACTTGTGCAGTTCAAGAGATTACCATATGAGAGCCATGATTTATGCTGAACATACCTTGTTCTTTAGATATTTGGGTTAGAGAAGAGTTATTGCCATGATAGATTGACAGATATCGAATGAAAACGTTCATAAAATATAGGTACGTGGAGAACCTAGGAGAAGCACTTAAAATGCACGTTGCTATATTTAGTTCCTATGGTATAGCAGATGAATATAGGGTGTAGGTATGCTTAGTGATATTTATGGTCCTTCTGTCTCAAGCATACCGTGTGTGTGAACCTACACGAGTTGCTTAAATAAAAGCAATTATCGACTAAAGCGCAATACAATTCATGTAGTAGCAATCGGTTATTATGCGTCTGTCAAGAGTTATACTCAGGCTGATATAGTTGGTGGTTATGTGATAATAATTTCATAGTCCCTGACTATAGGTGCAGGTACAACCTTCAAGTACGCTTGAAAAGTGCTGGACTGATGGGGCCGCTGCTGAATAAGCACGTAGACCATCTGACCGATACTGATATGATTCTCGACGTTCATCATGCCTACAAATTGAAGCTGGGTGTGCGTTCATAAGTTGGCAGAAAGGCATAGGAACTTCCATTGGAAAAGTGCCTTAGGGATAGAGAAAGCGGTAAGTAGGTATTGGCGTTGTTCTGATAATGATCAGACACTGTCAAAATAACAATGACTGATGACATGGAATCAAGTGTCGTGAAACAAGAGTAGCTAATTTAGAAAGATAGAGAACAAGTAATACTCTTCTGAGTAAAGCATAATGTTCAGCCATGCGAACTTGCCGAAACATTGGGATGTACGATCAATATTTGCGGATTAGTCAATACGGCACGTAGACGATTTATAATGTCCTCTTATTTTCGAATTAATAACCCAGACGTCGATAATAGAGTCAGAATAGGGTAAATGAAGAAATTCGATATATGACCATAAGTCTAACAGAGTAATAAATAGATACAGTCTGTCTGATTTCAGCCAGTAACGGATATGTGGTCAATGAATAGGGGAAAGGATATAGGACTAACCCAAATTAAATTGTGTGATTTATGTACAGATAGTGAACAATGTTCAGGTGTCATCAATAACATGAGTTTTGTGCCAGGGATGTCAGATGAGACATCCATGAAATTTTGTAACATAGACGAAAGTAGATACTCGCCGTATATCTCCTAAGGGACAGAATCGTTGATGAAGTACATGAAACTGTTCTTAATATCCAATGGGTGTACAGGGCTGATTAAAGTAGAGTGGTATGCAGTTGCCCGAAGCGGAAGATTAACATAATAAGATGGGAAAAACTTGGTTCCTCAACCTTGTACTTACATGACAGTGTAATGAGTAATGTGATCCATGTTGACATGAGAATCGTCCGTTGTACCCTAGGATAAGCAATAGTGCCTGTAGAATAGTCAGGACTTTCATTGAACATCCTTATCAAAATAGTCAATGAGTGGGAAGTATTTATATAGTAAACAAGTCCCGTTAGATAGTCTGACTATGTAGTCAACATCAGTTAAATTGATATCGTTAACAGAGTATATCGTAGGGGACTAAAAGATATCGTAGTAGTTAAAAGAGAATAAGACCTAGGTTATATATCACGTACACTAAAGTAGTAGCAAATACCAATTGCTTAGTCACCCAGGACAAAGTAGTATTGAAAGAAGACAATGTTTATCTCTATATTTTTAGTAGTTATAAGCAAATTAGAGGTCTAAACTTCTGCTTAGCGGAAGATTCAGAATGAATAAGCGATTCCGAAGGTTTTCATGCTTCGAGTATCGCTCTGTCCTCAAGTGTCGCTGATGACATTATTACGTTATTATTTAAAGATTTTGTGTCATTCGTATAATAATGTCAGCCTCGTTACTGAAGATCATGGAGCCATAGAGTTTTAAATACGCGCGTCAGTCATGCGTATTGCCAAGACCGATGTTACTAAATGGATAGAAAGCCCCCGGGTATGTTTGTGAATGTCCAGCGGTGATCCTTCTCAATAAGCTAAGAGTGGCCGCTAGTGAATATGAAGAAAACCACCTGATTTTCAAATCTTGAGGATGGATCCTCAGGTTATATCTTCCTTATATAAATTGTTAAGGTGAATGTAAATCTAAAAATTAAGTCCTCGGCCGGTATGGCGCTATTTCTGAGCATATGAAAGTAGATATGTACTCAAAGATCTACTCATAATCAGGTAAGATGTATACATACTATTGAAGATAAGGACAACCAGATAGTGAGTTGTTCAAATCGGGTTCGACATGATCTGAATAAGTATGAATCCTAAAAGTGTCAGCTAATGAGCACAAAATAATCCAATATCGTTCCTCATGAAACGTCAGGCTGTTATATCTACAGGGAAGTCTAGTAGATAATGGGATAGTCCTGATGGCGTAAGGGCAGTGTTTTGCACATGACCAACACACGTTTAAGATAAAACTTTTTTCCTTTTTTAAAGGACTAAAAGATTTGGGAGGGGGGGGGAAGAAGAGGAAGGGGACCAAGGTTGGTTCCAATAAAATCGAGGTCCATTATCATAGGAAAGGAAAACACACGTGGTAGATACGGTCTGACAGACTAAACAGCTAGTGCGCATCCATTAAATGATGAAGAGTACTGCAATGAATTTAGTGTGTATTTGAAAATCTTGACATAGTTTAAAATAGCCATGTGACCAGCACACTGAGAGTCGTGTGCATGTTGTAAGATCTTAACTCTCAAATTCTTGGGTACAAGAATCTGAGAATGACTTGACTTAGTGGAGTCTTGCACCATACGTACAAGTACGCCATTCTTCATTGTAATCCAAGATTTACAATTTGAATCTTTATTCGGATCACCTTTCGTTACAAGAGTGAAGAATTTCTTAAGAGTCGGATCTTCTTCTTGTTGTTGTTATATAAACGAGTCACGAGAAATTACCAAGGGATCATCTTGGTTATGCACTTCATTATCTTCAACAGATGAAGTTTCAGGCATATTGAGAGCTTGAGCTCTAGTGACTACCGCATTAGCAGATTGCATATTTTGATTTTCCCAAACGGAAATTTGCTCCGGAGTGCATTCTTTGACTCCGTGAATGCGACCGATGATAAGATCAGCGATCGGATTCGGCAAAAGACATGCGTGTACATCTCCTGTTAAGAAAGGAGTAGCAATCCTAATGATAGCGGTAGCGTATTTCTCTATGGTGCCGCCAAATGTTACGCATTTGACTACTTTGCCTGTAGAATGAGAAGGATCTATGAGTGACTGCCTAACCCCAATAGTTGTGCATCCAGAATCAAAAAGTACTGAGACTGGATTGTCATTTACTAAACCTTTGTGTAAGACAAGAGAACCTCTCCCATCATGCGCGATTGACGCAGGAAGAGCGGGAAGAGGATGCCCACAGCTTAAAGTAGACACTGTGGTTGGCTCAAATAATGTTTTGCATTGGGGGCACTGAGATGCTCTCCCAAAATCAAAAGCGGCACATGCCATATTATTAGAGTCATCATTATCTTTATTTTGTTTATAGGCTTCGTGGGACTCTTGCTGTGCAGAGTTCGCCTGGTAATGAGCTTTATGTTTTTTGAATTGTGCTCTACCTCTGTTATTATTGCCTCTGTACTTATCATTGTTTCCACTATTATAACCTCTACTCGGGTTTGAATCATAGCTCCTTTGGTTACTATCATCATAT
Source organism: Oreohelix idahoensis (assembly GCA_024509875.1). Classification (NCBI taxonomy): domain Eukaryota; kingdom Metazoa; phylum Mollusca; class Gastropoda; order Stylommatophora; family Oreohelicidae; genus Oreohelix; species Oreohelix idahoensis. The sequence continues at coordinate 53,434 of JAMPIV010003521.1, forward strand.
TCATTATAATGAGTATCTCTGTAATTATGATCTTGTTGTCTCCATGAAGGAAAACTTGGATAGTTTCTAGAATGACTTCCTTTGCGAAAGTTCCTGTAATTATGACCACCCCTGAATCGAGGGCTGTCAGCTCTTCTCCAGGTATTCGAAGAAGAACCCTGAAATGATTGGTTACCTTGGTTCTGATAACTGTAATAGTTACCTTTTTTATTAAACTTATTTGAGGTCCTTGGAATTTGTGAGAGTGATTAGGGTTGTATGGTGTTGCAGAAGCAACTGGCATACCTTCTTTAACCTTATTGTTGCTAATAGCTACGTCCGGATGTGCAGTGACGTATTGGGTACAATACTGTTCCATTTCTTTTAGAGACTTAGGTTTACGTTCATGTAAGAATTCGAGGAAAGGTTTATTTATACTTGACATAATCTTGTCTCTGAGTATCAAGTCCATAAGGGCTTCATAAGTCTTTTCTGTTTTGGATAGCTCAATCCAACGATCAAATGTAAGACGTGTCCTTGCAATGAATTCTGAGAATTCTACACCTGCCTCAGGCACCATTGTCTTAAACAACTTCCGATAACCCTCTTCAGACAACTGATACTTCTTTAATAAGGCTGCCCTAATAACATCATAGTTATCTTTGTCAGCCTCTTCAACCAAACTTAAACTAGTCAGAGAATCACCTTTCAGATTTTCTGATAACTGGTTAGCATATTGTGATTTGTCCACATTATGGGCTCGACACGAGCGTTCAAATCTATTTAGCCAGAATGTTATGTCATCACTGGAAGGGTTGAACGCTGGTACCTTGACCTTGTAAGTAAAGGGTTTACCATTACCACCAGATGCTTCATAGTCTCTTTGTAATTTTCTTTCCTCAGCTTCTAATTTTTTCTCCTCAGCTGCTAATTTCTTTTCTTCAATCAATGCTTTTCTTTCTTCAGCAGCCAATGCTTTGTCATATTGAGCAACTGCCCATTCTTCTAATTGCTGACCAGTCTTATCAAGAATCTTGCCTTGTGTGATAAAATAATCTAAAGTAGACATCTTGTCTAATAAGATCAGTAATTTGCAAAAGTAAATAAATTCACTTTCTTAGTCTTAATCAAAGACCTTGTATGATAACTTTGTAACCTGTGGAAAATAGTACTTAACTATCCCAATCACTGTGGGAAACAAGCCTTACAAAGGTCTTGTATAAATCCTTATATAATAACAGCTATAAGTTGCTGGTTCACTCTATAATATAAGTGCAGTGCACCAGAAATAGTGTTTTATATCATCAACTGTGTACCTTTAGTAATAGAAATTAACTATCAGTTGATTCTTGTACATCAATTTATATGATCAACTATATTTTAAATAGTGTATGTCGATCAGGCACAAAACAAAACAGTTATACAGGAGAACATGAAAACATTTGCGGAGATGAAATAAATCAAATGGGAAAAACAATAAAAGATAAACCGCAAGAGGATAACAAATACAAATAACGCCACAGTATATAAATATAAATTGAGAATAGAACTGAAAGATAGAATAGGGTAGACCAACAAATTACAAACAAATCAAAACAAACTAAAGAACAGAGGAATATTACAAAAACAACAATGAGTACAGTCTTCACAGCTAACACTAATAGCAACAGCTGTCGCAGCAAATTTTCAATCAAGAAAATTGCACCTATAGAAACGCACACATCAGACCCTCTATTACGTGGGATACTCTGCTGTGTGACACCGCCCAACGAAAACAACAACCCGCTGGATACCAACAAATATCACATATAAATATTTAAACATAAATACATAATTGCATAAATAGTATGGCAATATGATGTAAATAGAGTGTTGCAGAAAGAATGTGTTGTAAAGAAGGCTCAGTTACACTGCCTAATAGTACAGTACTGTGGTACTTTATTAAACAAATACTTCTGGTCTAATTATTTTAAATTCAACACAGAAATAGAAGCTCCATCGTTGATGTGAATGATAACAATCGATGTAGGACTCCTCAGTTCAATAACATTTCCTTTCGCAAACACTGTCAAATATTCTCCAGTCCTGATGTGTAATGTTCTATGTTTCAACCAAGCTTGCTGTGTAACACTGTCAGTTGTATGGCAAATGTCCAACGAACCAAATGTCAACAAACGCTGACCTAGTTACTGCATACTGTCGACAGGACAGGTCACGCTGACATCACTGTAGAGTTGTACTGCTGATGTATTTGTGTGTCATAACAGACCCCAAGGAACGGTCTGGTCTCAGTAGTTTACTTCTCAATATGGTCACTGTGCAGGTTGACCCAGGAAGCTGGCACACCAGTTGTTAAACTCTGTTTAGTTGTTTACTCATACTGGCTACTAGTTGCTGAATCACGCTTTATTTGTTAAATGACGTGAATGTCCACCAGTTGATAAATGTAGATGTTGGGACTGGTGTAGTAAAGTGTAACGATTGTCAACTCATTAAACCCAGCACAGTTTTGGTCATACAGGTCATCTTGTCCTGGAACGTGATGAGGCTCCGACAAGAATGTGAGTGTAAACAATGAGTGTGTATGTGAATGTCAGAACGCGAATGGTAGAATGATTCGATAGAGTTGACAGGTTGGTAGTACATCACTCATACTCACACTGTTCGAATTCAAGAAGTACTGGAACTACGGTGGTCTTTTTATAACATTTAATGGGACGCACACTTGGACAGTACGTGTATGGTTACAGGAACAAATGTCGACATAGACAGCATAATGTTGATCACAGGAATATCATCTTAAGTTAGCATTTATGCTTGGCAAATATCATAATGGAGCATTCGTAAATAAGCATTCAGAGTTCCATCATGTAAATCATCTGGCTTTACTGACTGGGCACGTCAGACCATAACCAATATATAGGAAGGCTCCTAGACCTAACCTCGTCTAGTGAATATCCCTTCACGTAAAGTTCAATATATATATTTTCCATAAAGATATAGGAATCCCAGACATGGGTTCTCACATGTAGCAGTGATCTCTTGGTTCATCGAGCGATAGTACAGGCATTCCTTTTTCTCACTCGATAAATACAAAGTATATGAATTTCAACATGGCTGTTCTTCTCTCGTGAGTTTCACTCACTATAGGACCCAGACCAAAATTGGTCATTCGTTAAATGTCCTCATTTCTTCATGACTTCTATCATAGAAGTAATTGAATAATATCATATAATCTAGTGCTGATACATAGGAATGTCGTCTTCCTTTGAATAAATATTCTTTTCAAAAGTACCACTGTGCATCTGTTTATCAACAACGATGGCGAAGCCCAAGTTCATAATAAATTGTGGTTTTACCTTTCTATGCGAAATATAACTTTGCCATTCCTTGGCAAAAGAGAATAAACACTGGGGTAAAGTACATACAACATGTCTAAATGACTATCACTTTTCCCCATTGACTTATAGATCACTTTTTCGGCGATAGGCCGGCTACCACAAAATTCTACATCCAGACAGGATGACAGCCATGAATCACACCCCTTGCTAGCGATACTTCCGCTGCATAGCCTTTGACCTTTTCTAGCGACAACCAACATAGTTCGACTTGGAAATGTAAAGATATCCATATATAAGACAGACTCGTCCTACTCATACAAACACTACGTATAAATTCAGGCCATAGATATACTGAAGCAAGAACAATCTATTCCTACCCAGCCAAAGAATAAATCGCAGTAGGCCTAGTCTCGTCCGCGGAGTCCGATCGAAGATGACGGAACTACTTTCAAGGGAAGTAACTCAAAAATGACTTCTCCTTAAGCACTTAAAAAGGAAATACTTTGATTACCAAATATTTGCGAACATAATAAGTATATAAATGTATTATATTGCAAGATAGTAAAAATTGCCCTTTACAATATACATATTAGTTCATGTTAGTAATAAAAAATATAGAATGTAAAATTTACAACTTACGCCAATCTTGGCTCACTGACTGTTTGCTCAGAGAATTAGGTTAAGGCACTAGCAGATGCCTTTTACACGTGTTCTTGGGGGTCGTTACATAACAATAAGTTTCCACTTTGTCTCCGTGTTCCAGATTCCTCAAATTCCGGTTCTCCTTGTTAAAACTGTAGTTTTTGTCTGGGCTCTTAAGTCCTCAAAAATTTCTCAAACAATGGTCCGGTCCGATTTATGAATCTTATTTCTAGTTTTAACTGTGGCAGTCTGGTTGTCGTCTTGGGAAGCGATTCTCACAGTGTTCTAATCTGGATAAAGTGTCAGATTAAATGACCCTTTGCCTCCCCTGCAGTTGTTTGTCTTGATTTAGGAATAAGGAATTTGGTGGTTCCTCTATTTCGAACCCCTGCCAATCGTTTCAAAACTGAATATTTAGGTGGTCTCTTGCGCAAACAAAATTCGTCTCTTTACCATCTTGGCACGTGTGACGCGTTCGCCTTATCAATTCTAAACCAAAGTTGCTGGGTCGATTTTAGTGTTAATCTATAGTCTGATGTCGGCCACACTCGAGATTAACCAACATGATTGTCGGTTAATAGTATCTTATCCGTTCCTTTTTCCAGCAAGGAGGAACGGGTAACCAAACAGACATGACGACTTATCGCTGAGAGGAGTGTAAGGTTGTTTGAAAATACTAAATATCTGCTACATAGCAGATAAAGAAAAGGGTGCCGACCACTGAAAAACACGTAATTAGTCAGTACAACGGTCACAGAATACCACCGTAGTGGACAAGAGAGCGACCCAAAATTATGTGACACGAACAAAAACTGCTGTCTTTGGCTAGTTTTAATTTTTTTCTAAATTGTTTTAGTCCCAGAGACAAATTAAAACAAAGTAAAATCTAAAATGGCTGCCGATAAACTGACGTTACACGTGACAACTGTCACATAATGGATAGGGGCGACCCCTTCTTTTCTCTAATCTCTGTTTCACTGCGGCAGGAATCGGTACATTTGTGGTCCGGATTTTATTGCGTGCTTTCAATTGTCGCACTTTCTTTCTTTCTCAGCTTAGTAGCAGATATTTTGTATCTACATTCTTTCGCTACTTTCAGTATATTGTATCTTGTCTGTTTTTCTGACACTCCTTGTGCATGATAATACTAAACATTTGCAGGAGCGGCTGAGAGAACATTATCGACAATCAAGTTGGTTAATCGCAGGCGCGTCCGATATCAGTACACAGATTAACACGTACATCGCCCAGCGCAATCTGCTTAATCACTGATAAGGCACGGGTGCGTCTACGCCAAGGTTGTAAAGAGACGGATTTTGTGTGTGCTCAAGCAACAGATAAGACATTACTTTAGCGAAAGTAATAATTTGTTACAGCTTACACACATTGTTAGTGCACTGGCTTCCTAGCTCAGTGGGCTATGGTTCGATCCCCAGATGAAGTGGGATTTTTTTAGGCCGCAAACGGCTCCTGGGCCGACCCAGCCCCAATTGGGTACCAGAGCAACTTCTGGGAAGGTTAAGGCGGCCGGCGTGATGCTGACCACATCACCCCTAGTGTGCCGATGGTCAAGAAAATATGGGCCTAACACCATATTCCCAATATGCCTCAATGGGCGTGTAACGGGATCCTTTACCTTTTACACACATTGTCGTGTGAGGTTACTAATGCGTTTGTAAGTTGGTACACAGGGCAGCCCATTTTCAGAAAAGTAATGTTTGAAAAATTGCACTAGATGAGTTATGCAAACTATTCAAATCAGCTGATCATTTGAGTTCCATAACAAACAGAGTGGGGTAAGACAGTGAATATTTCACATTTCATTCAGTGGTTTTTTCACTGTGAGATTCACGCTTGCGAAAGACGCCAGACGTGCCAGTTAGAATTCAGAATTTCCATTTATCAGACCGGACACCTTTTATTTGAGTATTTATCAGGACTTCCAAAAACAGCCTAGGAAATCTCTATCATTTTAATAAGGAAAGCCGCTGTCTGAGAAAACTGAACGACACACACAAAGTCAGAGAGGGAACTTATTAAATTAACGACACCCAAGTACACGTGTAATAAGGAAACTACCAGTGCCTTTTATTAATTTGAGCAAAATGTCTGTGAGTCAGGATTGGCGTAAGTTGTGATTTTACATTCTATATTTTATTACTAACATGTGAACTAACAAATATATATGTATATTACCATATGAATTTTAATATGTGAAAATCGCTAGTGGATGTCCCAGTCATTTTAGGCTGGCAACTTCAGCGTATAGAATGATGATTCATAAAACACCACTGCCAAGGTCTAGCGATTGCTTTATTGATAATTTCGTAAAGAGAACTAAAAGCAAAACGCAGTCCCAAGTTCCATACGGAGCAGTGAGGAAAAGATGAAAGAAGTGCTGTACATTCTAAGTATAATACTACAGTTTCAAACCAGTGTAAATGTCGATGTTAGCATATGCGCTTAAAAATTAATGGAAGTTTCAAACTTTTCAAATCCGTGTAAGCATAAATGAAGACATTTTCAATTTATATTGTGAACACTTTTTCAATTTCAATCAGTGGAAATGTAAATGTAAACATATTCTATCTGAGTTATTAACCTTTTCATTTAAATGTAATGTGAAGCTAAAGCTATTCAATTTAAATGTTAAAGAAAGTTTTATTCCGAGGGATTAAATTTAATTATAATCGAGGGTATGTTCTGAGATAAATGGGATTGTAGAATAGAAGAAAGGAGACACATAAGTATGTGTCGGGAAACGCAATACTCAGAAGAGCGTTTCGTTTCTATTCTTTATCATAGTTATTGGTGGTACCAGCAGAAAGTACTATCTCTGGAACAAGAAGGGACAAGTGGCCTACGCTTTAAGACGAAGGACCAACTTTGTAGACTCTCCTTGACATTTCTGGAAAACGAGCTACACCCTACAACCCTGACCAGCAACGAGCGACAGCAGTGTAAAAGAACCCATCAGCGGGAGCAGAAACAACTATTAGCTGCTAAGTGCAAAATATACGCTGCCAAAGTGAACTTTTTTTCATCGTCTCTATTATCCATCGATGATGAAACTTTTCTTCTAAACTATTTAATTATTATCAAACTGTTAAAACTTAAGTGATTATTAAATTTTGTTATTTGTAATTTTACAAATTTAACTTCGATTTAATCATTTTAAAGTTACTGCATGTTTGTCTCAGTCAATTTACTACACACACTCTAAACTGAGCTTTACCAGAATACAAAGAACTCCCCTGAGAAACTCAGAGGTGGAGGTTTAAGGAGCTAAAATTAATCATTGCCTAATTCTTCACAAAAGTGGTCGGTAGATTCTAGAATTAACGTGCTAAGTCAGAGCAGATTTGTTTTTGCTTATCTGAATATCTTGTGAAGACTCCCTTTGTGACAGAAGTGTCATTACCCTTATATCTACATGTCTGCCAAGAACAATCTTGTGCGAAGGTAGACACCTTAGAAGCCCATATTAGATACTCTTGAGTGTTGGCCACTGTTGGACCACTACTGCAAAGCAGGGGAGGTAATACCGTCACAAAAAAAATAAATTTCTGTCCGCTATAATATCTTGTGTAACTTGAACAGGATGTCACTCTCTGCTGTTATGTTAGTGTGACATACCATCTTATTGAATAAAATGACAGTTAATTGTCTTTATGTTGACGTTTGTTTCATATAAATTAATTGAATATATGTGAAGAAATAACAATTTAAAAATAGGAAGGAACTTTACAATAACTTTGTATAATAAGAGATCCTATTTCTTAAATAAAGATGTCTTCAGTATTATACAGAACCTACTCTGACATATGGGAGTGAGTCATGGACAATTAGTAAACAAGTAGTGAAGGCACTAGAGGCCACAGAGATGTGGTTTTACAGAAGAATGTTACAAATACCACGGACAGCCAAAATGAGTAATGACGATGTCCTGAAAGAGGCCAATGCGCAAAGGAAAATTATTTCACAAGTTAGAAAGAAGCAATCCACTTTTTTGGGGCATGTTATGAGAAGAGGAAAGCTGGAATATATCGTAACAACAGGTAAGGTTGAAGGAAAAAGAGATAGGGGAAGAGAACAAATACTTGACAATTTGACATCGTGGCTTAGAAAGAAGTCAACAGCAGAATTGATAAATTGTACTGGAGACAGGAAGTTGTGGAGAGACATGATCTCCTACGCCACTAGGCATGGTACTTGAAGAAGAATTTCTTAAATACTGTTTATATAATTTATAATGTACAAAGTTTTGCATCAAGGTTTAAACGAATGTTGATGTCTGATATTTTATCACGTTAAATTACATCTCAGACATGGTTAGAACGTGACACGAGCAGCTGGAGTGAGAAAATCTTTGATAACGAGAGAAACCTAAAACAGCCTGTTTAGTTTATGAGTGACAAAGCTGGTTATATGGTAGCCATTGAAATCGAAGACAGAAACTCACATATCGTCACAACAATAACGCATACATTTACAAATAAAGACCATACAACATTTTCTTCTGCATTATTTTCCTTAGAGCTGCTTATAGAGCATGGAGCCACAATAGATGCTGGTCCTATGGCATGAAACCTTCAGTAAAACATGTATGTGTTATTGCAGCTGTAGTTTATGTTGTAATTTATTTAACGTCATGAGAATACATGCTCCATACTCTCCCCAGCAACAGTCCATACATTCTTCCTTCTTCCTCCTTCTTCTTCTTCCTACTCATCTTTCATCATCATCTTCTTCTGCAAGTACCAAGCCTGGTAGCTTATGGGATTATGCCTTTCACAACATCCTGTCTGTAATACTGTTTATGAATTATACTGTTGACTTTTTTCCATGCCATTTCTATTTTTGTCGTCCTTTATCTATTTTTCCTTAAATCTTTCCCTTATCCACATTCCCTTATCCACATTCCCTTATCCACATTCCCTTATCCACATTCCCTTAGGTGATAGACAGCGTAAGAATTCAGGCAACAGTAATACAATAATTAAAGAAATAGACCAAAATGTCTTAGCTGGAAAACGTAAGGTCAAGACAGCGTGAACCGCTGCTCAAGAACATATAAGGTTAAGGAACATACTTAAATGTCACCAATAAACTTCGACTTTACAACACCATTTTTTCGACTTTTCAACATCACATAGTAATTTAACTAGCCTGAGAATTCAGAAGTTGCAACTAACGAGGTAATATTTAGTTCGACAACTTCTGACATGGTACGGCCAATGATGGAGTAGACTGAGATATTAAATCTACGTGAGTGGATGTTTATAAAGAAACTTGTAATGGTTTTTGTTAACTGGACACAAATATAACAGTGATTCTCAAAATGGCGATAGAGACTCACGTTTGGATTATCATGATCATTTTATGGATCATGATGATTGTAAAACAGATAACGCTTTTCTGTGGTATTCTGACTTTCATAAATAGGTGCTTGAGTAAAATAGAACGATTGAAATGATACGGCATCATCCCCAGTGGGCAAGGGGTGATAGGGACCAGATAATTGCCAGGAAATAATAGATGAGAAAACACTGGCGATAGATAAGACACAATTTGAGGAAAGGTGTAGAAATAATCTATAAATAGTCCTTATTGTGGGATCCTTAGGTTGAGAGAGTTAGATGAAGACCGACAAACACATGGCGATAGATAAGACACACTTTGAGGAAAGCTGTAGAAATAATCTATAAATAGTCCTTATTGTGGGATCCTTAGGTTGAGAGAGTTAGATGAAGACCGACAAACACATGGCGATAGATAAGACACACTTTGAGGAAAGCTGTAGAAATAATCTATAAATAGTCCTTATTGTGGGATCCTTAGGTTGAGAGAGTTAGATGAAGACCGACAAACACATGGCGATAGATAAGACACACTTTGAGGAAAGGTGTAGAAATAATCTATAAATAGTCCTTATTGTGGGATCCTTAGGTTGAGAGAGTTAGATGAAGACCGACAAACACATGGCGATAGATAAGACACACTTTTAGGAAAGCCGTAGAAATAATCTATAAATAGTCCTTATTGTGGGATTCTTAGGTTGAGAGAGTTAGATGAAGACCGACAAACACATGGCGATAGATAAGACACACTTTGAGGTAAGCCGTAGAAATAATCTATAAATAGTCCTTATTGTGGGATCCTTAGGTTGAGAGAGTTAGATGAAGACCGACAAACACATGGCGATAGATAAGGCACACTTTGAGGAAAGCCGTAGAAATAATCTATAAATAGTCCTTATTGTGGGATCCTTAGGTTGAGAGAGTTAGATGAAGACCGACAAACACATGGCGATAAGAATTGGAGAGAGTTAGATGAAGACCGACAAACACATGGCGATAAGAATTGGAGAGAGAAATGACAGAGATGAAGAAAACACGGAGAGACCTTGAGTGTGTCGTGAATTATTCTAATCCCCATATATAAATTAAAACGTAAATGCAAAGCCTAACAAATAAATTTAATAAAAGGAAAGAAGAATGGTAAAGAACAGTGCTGTCACAATGACTGTACTCGAAATCCCCCTTGTCTTCTACTTCGTCGGCAAATTTCACGTTGATAGTAAAAGCCTACTGTGTCGCTGCACGCTTTCTTCAATGAAACGTGTACTGTATTTCTTGGAAAAACCTTGAGATACGCAAGCTGATCAATGACCTAAATTTAATATTTCATTCATTCCATTTTATACACGGTGTAACTAAAAGACAGATGGACTAAAGGATAGAGAGAAGGGAGAGGCAGAAAGCAGGGACACCTGCAACACTAAACACGCGTCGCGCGATACACAATTGCTGCCATCACGCGTGTAAGGCCACATGCACTAACTTTATTTCAAATCGACAGTGATAAAATTCACTACCCATACCAGAGTTAGGTTTTAAAATCCTGAAAAACGCTTATTGGGAATTATGACATTATACCGGTTTACGTTTGAAAACATGACCGTACCCAGACACCACATGGGGATTGAAGTGAACAGGAGGTGGTAGAAAATGCACATTTTGAACGCAGCCACCTAGCTCCCTTAAATTCGTATATTTGGGTTCCTTAGGGTTTGCTGACAAAGAATATGTAAAACGTTACGCACATAGTCTAGGAATTACCAAGTTATGGCCAAAATAAAATAGTGGGGGTGCCTGACAGCATGAAATCATTTCTGCTCATAAAATTTTTTTATAACGTGTTTGAAAAAACATTACGTTACGGAAATAGCCTACCATGTTAACTCCTATTTGATTGGAGCGCAACAAATGAAAGACTAAACACGATTGGTCGGACTATAAATACTATCTTGTGTTGTCAGGGGAAACGTGAGAAAGGGGTACTTTTTTTGAAAAGATGTGTAGACATGGTTTGATTGGGTAGAGCTACGAATATACTCAATTCAGAGCGTCTGTTCATTGCCACATCTTGTAATAAACCTACTAAGAAACAGTACGTTGAGCACCAGTGTATATTTTTTATAAAATAAAGCCTGGGACATCGGCAGATCGGAGTTGTGCTATATTCATTGCCAGTCAACGAAACTGTTTATTATTATTTCCATGAATTGTGGGACCGTGGTCTTAAAGTTATTGAGCAGCACCTGGTCAGAGCTTTGCTGAAGCCAGAGGTGGACAGCATACTCCTTGGTCCATATAGCATCCAGTGGGGTGGCTCCAGAACTCATTACAGTAATCAAGCAGAGGAGTCTTTTACTGCAGTCATCACGCAAGATAAGAGAGTGTGGCCATGGAGCTCAACATTATGTACCCCCATCTTAAAATGACATTATAAACTAAAATTAAGAGGGGAATTTAATTGTTTTAATACCAGGAAATGAGAACATCTCCAATACTAGTTCCAATAGAAACAAACTATTGAAGTCATGATGACAAATACCAACAGAGCTTGAACAAAACAAAACCAGTATTACCTCATATTAATACTACACAACTGACACACATAGGATACCATTAATAATATATGTCACTACAATAATCATATTAATAAATTCTGTACATATAACTTGTAATTAAAATTGATTGTGATTCCTGGTTCCCTTTGTATTTGAATCAGGACACATATACATTCATGACAGCACTGAATACATATTGTTATTTGAAAAGTTATCAGTGACTCCTTTAAGATATCCTCTTAGAGTGTTATATGTATGTGAGTGTCACAGTGTTGTCAAGTGTGGTGGAATAAATTAAATTGTTTATCTGTCTGTTGTTGTTATGACTTACACTTCATCATACACATACCCTAGACATATAACGTAGTCATCACACTATTCCAGAATAATTCTGACTGAGGTATACATATGTGGCAGTAAGTAAGGTTATCTATAATACACTACTCTTATTAGATATAGATACCTTCACAGCTGATCTCAGTCAGTACACTAAGTCCCCTATAAATATTTATAACATCCCACTTTACCACATATATTGGGGTCTCGCCCTCGGGATTTTGAATCTTTCCCTATTACAAATATTGGGGGTAACTCACTTCAGGGAATAATAAGAATTAAAGGGTATCCTTGGGTGAAAATAAATAAGGTTGAGCTCACAGTGCCTGTGTTGTCTTGAGTTAATTAGTCATAGATAAAATTGTTTAGACATTTATCTGTTAGACAATGGCCGACCTGGCAAAATTTCGATCTGCTGCTGTACAGACTGCGAAAGAGTTAGGAATGGACGGGCAAATTATGATTTCTTATGTCACTGCTGAATGTGACAAATATATTGAACGGGAAGAAAGAAGATTAGAAAAAGAGGCCGAAAGAAAATTAGAATCTGAAAGATTGGCCGAAGATAAGAGAATAGAAGCTGAAAAAGAGATTAAGAGGTTGCAGATTGAGGCTGAGGCTAAGAGGTTGCAGATTGAGGCTGAGGCTAAGAAATTGGAAGCAGAAGAAAGAAGATTGACTGCAGAAAGAGAAGACAAGAGATTAGCTGCAGAAAGGGAAGCCGAAGAAAGAAGATTAGCTGCAGAGAGGGAAGCAGAAAAGGAGGAAAAGAGATTACAAAGGGAACATGAGTTACGACTAAGGGAGTTTGAGTTTCAAGGCCATGCTCCTGAAAATGGTGCCAGTCCCTTTGCCTCTGATGCTACTGCTAGCCAGGGAGCCTCAACCTCAGCTATGAATTTTCATTTAGATCATTTTGTTGAGAAAGATGATGATATAGAGAGCTATCTAAATAGGTATGAACTATTAGCTACCACATATGGGTTAGAGAGAGAAAGGTGGAGCTTAAAGTTATCTCAGGGACTTCGTGGGGCAGCTTATGAAGTTTTTGCAAAAATGAGCAGAGGTGATCAGGAAAATTATGACATGCTAAAGCAGGCTCTTTTGTTAAGATATGAAAAGAATGCAGAATTTTATAGGAAAAAATTTAGGAATGCTAAACTACTGTCAGGTGAAACCTATCACCAGTTCTCTGCACGAATAGAGACATACTTGGAGAAATGGACTTCTCTGGGGAAAACCCAAGATCTTAAGGAAATGGTCCTTATAGAGCAATTAAGAGAGTCCATGGCTCCAGACCTGAGAAAGTTTCTCATGGAACAAGGTGCAGAGAGGCTGGGTGAGTTGCTAAATGTTGCTGAAAGGTATCAAGCAGCTCAAGCAGAGGTAACAGGTAATAAAAAGAAACAAGTGGATAACTTTAGGGCACCACAGAACTTTAATAAATTTGATCCTAGGGATCAAAACAAAGGTAAGCACCAGTTTGATAGGCCACGGTATGAAAATAAAAATAAAACCCCACAATTCGATGAAAGGAAATATGATGAAAGAAAATCTTTCAACCAAGGAAAAAGGTGGTGTAAGAATTGTCAGATGGACAATCATGACACTGACCGTTGCAGAAGGAAACCTGTGTATATGGCAACCCTTCAGGTCAGGTCGACCTCAAGACAGGGGGAGGATATTATGTTGGATACCACTCCAGAAGAGATGAGGAAGGCACAGGCTGGGGATAAGACCCTCAAGCCTTGTTTCAGGAAATTGTCAACTTGTCATACAACTCCAGGCAAGGGAGATTTTTACATGAAAAACAAGTTGATGTATAGGAAGACTGGAGCTAGATCCAAAGGTCACGGACAGCTGGTTCTTCCAAAGAGATATAGGACAGAATTAATAAGGAGCCTACATGTGAAACCAGATGGGGACCATGAGAAAATAGGTACCATCATCCAAAAGGTGGCTCACAATTATTATTGGCCCAAAGCAAGATGGGACATTGAGAATTTTGTAGAAAGGTGTAGCATAGCACATGAGGGAACACCCACAAGTGGGAACATTGATCAGGACCTGGACACGCCAAGGGGCAAAAGTAGGCCTGAAAATACAAAAAAGATATAAATTTGATAAGGTGGACCAAAGGGAATGGGAAGCCCCTTTTCACGGACAAGCTTCACTTAACTGTTTTACAATGGCCACTATGCGGAGAGTGCAAAAGGATGTCTTACCCCAGGATAAGCCGAAAATCCCTCAATCGGACTTAAACAAACTGGAGGAAGGAGATGGAGAGAGGAAATCTCTCATCAAGAATTTTAAGTGGGGAGAAAGCCCCAAAAGAAAAATTGGTAGCGGTCGTTTTATGCATGATAATTCTGGGAAGAAAAATCATCACTATAGAGCTTCGAGTGGAAGAGACCATACCGGTGCATGGACAAATAGGTCCACAAAATTAAAGGTCCATATGTAGCTTTGTTAAGAACGTGGACTGATGAAAAAGGCAGAGGAAAACATTACATCTTCATACCAATATGTGAATGAGCTGACCACTCGTTTAAAAACTGGCTGGAAACTTGCCAATGAAAATTTGAAACAAGCCAGGAAGAAACATGCTGCCTATTATAACAGGAAGGCGAAAGACAGAGATTTGGCTGTGGGAGAGAAGGTACTGCTTCTTCTCCCCGGGAGTCAGAATAAGTTACAGATTGGATGGCAAGGTCCATATACAGTTTTAGAGAAGGTGTCTAGAACAAATTATAAGATAGATAAGAAGGGGAAAGAAAAAATCTATCATGTGAATCTCCTGAAGAAATATTTGGAAAGAGAACATCAGGAAGAGACACACTTGTTGACCTTGTCCATCGCCATGGAGATGAAAAAGGAACCACTTTCATCATTTGAATATCCATTACACCCCTGTGAGACAGCAGCACAGGTGAAAATCAGTACACATTTAACAAAAACTCAGAAAGAGAGAGTGCAACAGGTTCTAAATAATCATGCAGAGGTGTTAACAGACCGACCAGGGCATACAAACCTATTGGAATATGATATGAAACTGATAGACCCCACACCTGTCTGTATGAAACCATATTCGATTCCGTTTGCTAAGGAGAAAGCTTTGAAGGAAGAGATAGACTATCTGTTGAAGGAAGGAATTATTTCGCACAGTGAATCCTCATATAGTTCCGGTGTTGTACTCTTAAGGAAGCCCTCTGGAGAACATAGACTCTGTATAGATTACAGGAGACTGAATGCTATTACAGAAGGACAGGTGGATCCATTGCCGGATACAAATCAGCTGTTTGCCAGACTAAATAAAGCTAAATATTTCTCAAAAGTGGATCTGAGTAAAGGATACTATCAGATTCCAGTAAAGCCTGCGGTTAGACCATACCTAGCTTTTAGTACCTCAGAAGGACACTATGAGTTTAATAGATTGCCATTTGGATTGAAGAATGCGCCTAGTGTCTTCTCTAGAATGATGAGAAAATTATTGGACCCTCTGAATAATCCATGTATAACAAATTTCATGGATGATATCCTTATAGCAACAGAAACATTTGAGGAACACATTGACTCTCTGAAGATGCTGTTTGATCG
Source organism: Oreohelix idahoensis (assembly GCA_024509875.1). Classification (NCBI taxonomy): domain Eukaryota; kingdom Metazoa; phylum Mollusca; class Gastropoda; order Stylommatophora; family Oreohelicidae; genus Oreohelix; species Oreohelix idahoensis. The sequence goes on from JAMPIV010003521.1 coordinate 69,244, forward strand.
ACTTAGGGAAGCAAATTTAACAGCCCGACCAACCAAATGTTGCGTTGGATGTAAAGAATTGGAATTTTTGGGACACACAGTTTATCAGGGAAACATGACCCCTGACCCAAAGAATTTAGAGAAACTAAAGAAAGCCCCGAGACCACAAACCAAGAAGGACGTGAGATCCTTTGTCTCATTATGTGGTTTCTACCAGAAGTATATCAAAAACTTTAATTCCATATGTGCACCGTTAACTGATTTGACACGTAAAGGACATCCAGATCGCATTACATGGACACCACAATGTGAAATGGCTTACCAAGAATTGAAGGAAAAGCTCACAAGTAAACCTATTTTGAAATTACCTGACTTAAGTCAAGAATTCATAGTAAGGACGGATGCCAGTAATATTGGGTTGGGTGCAACTCTACTACAGAAATCAGATGCATTGGATGGGGAATTAAGCCCAGTGGCATATGCTAGCAGAAAATTGAATAAAGCTGAAATCAACTACTCAACTAGCGAAAAAGAATGTCTTGCAGTAATATGGGCAATAAAGAAATTCAATATTTATCTGTATGGGAAGGCATTTAAGTTGCAAACGGATCACAAACCTTTATCGTTTCTAGCCCAGGCTAGGCATGAGAACTCTAGGTTACTCCGATGGTCCTTGCTTTTGGCTCCCTATAATTTTAGCATTGAGTATATATCTGGAAAAACAAATTTGGGAGCGAATTTTTTAAGCCGCCATCCGTGTGATGAGAATCACCGTAAACCCCAGAAATAATAATAAATTTCTCTATGTGTATATAGAATAAAGGACTGACATATAATGTCTGTTTTAAGAGGGGAGATGTCGTGAATTATTCTAATCCCCATATATAAATTAAAACGTAAATGCAAAGCCTAACAAATAAATTTAATAAAAGGAAAGAAGAATGGTAAAGAACAGTGCTGTCACAATGACTGTACTCGAAATCCCCCTTGTTTTCTACTTCGTCGGCAAATTGTAACGCTTTCACGTTGATAGTAAAAGCCTACTGTGTCGCTGCACGCTTTCTTCAATGAAACGTGTACTGTATTTCTTGGAAAAACCTTGAGATACGCAAGCTGATCAATGACCTAAATTTAATATTTCATTCATTCCATTTTATACACGCGTAACTAAAAGACAGATGGACTAAAGGATAGAGAGAAGGGAGAGGCAGAAAGCAGGGACACCTGCAACACTAAACACGCGTCGCGCGATACACAATTGCTGCCATCACGCGTGTAAGGCCACATGCACTAACTTTATTTCAAATCGACAGTGATAAAATTCACTACCCATACCAGAGTTAGGTTTTAAAATCCTGAAAAACGCTTATTGGGAATTATGACATTATACCGGTTTACGTTTGAAAACATGACAGTACCCAGACACCACATGGGGATTGAAGTGAACAGGAGGTGGTAGAAAATGCACATTTTGAACGCAGCCACCTAGCTCCCTTAAATTCGTATATTTGGGTTCCTTAGGGTTTGCTGACAAAGAATATGTAAAACGTTACGCAAATAGTCTAGGAATTACCAAGTTATGGCCAAAATAAAATAGTGGGGGTGCCTGACAGCATGAAATCATTTCTGCTCATAAAATTTTTTTTTATAACGTGTTTGAAAAAACATTACGTTACGGAAATAGCCTACCATGTTAACTCCTATTTGATTGGAGCGCAACAAATGAAAGACTAAACACGATTGGTCGGACTATAAATACTATCTTGTGTTGTCAGGGGAAACGTGAGAAAGGGGTACTTTTTTGAAAAGATGTGTAGACATGGTTTGATTGGGTAGAGCTACGAATATACTCAATTCAGAGCGTCTGTTCATTGCCACATCTTGTAATAAACCTACTAAGAAACAGTACGTTGAGCACCAGTGTATATTTTTTATAAAATAAAGCCTGGGACATCGGCAGATCGGAGTTGTGCTATATTCATTGCCAGTCAACGAAACTGTTTATTATTATTTCCATGAATTGTGGGACCGTGGTCTTAAAGTTATTGAGCAGCACCTGGTCAGAGCTTTGCTGAAGCCAGAGGTGGACAGCATACTCCTTGGTCCATATAGCATCCAGTGGGGTGGCTCCAGAACTCATTACAGTAATCAAGCAGAGGAGTCTTTTACTGCAGTCATCACGCAAGATAAGAGAGTGTGGCCATGGAGCTCAACATTATGTACCCCCATCTTAAAATGACATTATAAACTAAAATTAAGAGGGGAATTTAATTGTTTTAATACCAGGAACTGAGAACATCTCCAATACTAGTTCCAATAGAAACAAACTATTGAAGTCATGATGACAAATACCAACAGAGCTTGAACAAAACAAAACCAGTATTACCTCATATTAATACTACACAACTGACACACACAGGATACCATTAATAATATATGTCACTACAATAATCATATTAATAAATTCTGTACATATAACTTGTAATTAAAATTGATTGTGATTCCTGGTTCCCTTTGTATTTGAATCAGGACACATATACATTCATGACAGCACTGAATACATATTGTTATTTGAAAAGTTATCAGTGACTCCTTTAAGATATCCTCTTAGAGTGTTATATGTATGTGAGTGTCACAGTGTTGTCAAGTGTGGTGGAATAAATTAAATTGTTTATCTGTCTGTTGTTGTTATGACTTACACTTCATCATACACATACCCTAGACATATAACGTAGTCATCACACTATTCCAGAATAATTCTGACTGAGGTATACATATGTGGCAGTAAGTAAGGTTATCTATAATACACTACTCTTATTAGATATAGATACCTTCACAGCTGATCTCAGTCAGTACACTAAGTCCCCTATAAATATTTATAACATCCCACTTTACCACAGAGTGGATGGCACGGGTTGAAAGCCTTGACGTGCATATGTTGAAAGCCTTGACGTGCATATGTTGAAAGCCTTGACGTGCATCTGTTGAAAGCCTTGACGTGCATATGTTGAAAGCCTTGAGGTGCATATGTTGGAAGCCTTGACGTGCATATGTTGAAAGCCTTGACATGCATATGTTGAAAGCCTTGACGTGCATATGTTGAAAGCCTTGACGTGTATATGTTGAAAGCCTTGACGTGTATATGTTGAAAGCCTTGACGTGCATATGTTGAAAGCCTTGACGTGCATATGTTGAAAGCCTTGACGTGCATATGTTGAAAGCCTTGACGTGCATATGTTGAAAGCCTTGACGCGCATATGTTGAAAGCCTTGACGTGCATATGTTGAAAGCCTTGACGTGCATATGTTGAAAGCCTTGACGTGCATATGTTGAAAGCCTTGACGTGCATATGTTGAAAGCCTTGACGTGCATATGTTGAAAGCCTTGACGTGCATATGTTGAAAGCCTTGACGTGCATATGTTGAAAGCCTGGGCTCCTTTAGAAGCTGAAAGGCAACGACAATTCTGATGTGAGAGATTCTCACTAATGCTGTCTGAGTGTGTTGTGTGTCATCCGAGGCTGATAGTTTATCTTTTCTTTAAGTGTAGCACAGGCAGTCTTCTGTGTGGCTCTCAAGTATCCAGAACAACAAAACTGACAACCAACAAGTCACAGGCTTTCATTATTAGGTGCTTGAGTGCAGGATAGACCGATTAAAATCGTACGACAAGATCACAAGTGAAGGATTAAACAGGTATGACAAGATGACAAAATCAGAGGCACATCTTCAATCCAACCTGCAAGTCGGGAAGGAAGAGCTGGAGAAGAGAGGGATGGTCATAAGCAGCTCTAGAACAAAATCCATGGTGATATCACGAGAAGAAAGAAGACATCAGATTAAGCTGGGAGAACTGGTCCTGGAGCAGGTCGACCACTTTAAATACCTCGGAACTATTATAGACCGAAATGGAGGCATCAAAGAAGAGTTGGCCACTCGAAAAGCAGCAGTTGGGAGACTTTTTCAGGCAATAAATCGAGGATTCCTCAGCAAGAGAGAGGTTGGTAAGAACACGAAGATTGCTGTATACCGCTCCACCTATGTCCCAGTCTTGACATATGGATGCGAGTCATGAGCAATGACTACAACCCACAAAAGCCAGATACAAACCTCAGAAATGAGGTATCTGAGGAAGGTGGTTGAAGTAACAAGACGATACGTCAAGGCCTAAAATACCACCCCCTGCAGATCCAAGTAGAACAGTCCCAACTAAGATGGCTTGGCCATGTCTGCAGAATGGGAGAAGATCGGCTACCACGACAAGCATGGGAAACAAAGAGCCAGGGATCCAGACCCCAAGGACGACCCAAAGTCTGCTGGGAGAACAAAATTAGACAATCTTTGAAGGACCGAGGACTAGAATGGAACCAGGCCAGGAGGAAGACAGCCGATAGGATAGTATGGCGCTGTCTCTTCCAAACCCCTACACCTCACGGTAGAAGGAGAACGACTAAGTAAGTAAGTAAATAAGATATGATGACACGTGAAGGATTAAAATGGTACGGCACACACATGGCGGATTAAAAAGGTATGACAGATCACAAATGACGGATTAAAAAGGTATGACAGATCACAAATGAAGGATTAAAAAGGTATGACAAGATCACAAATGGCGGATTAAAAAGGTATGAAAGATCACAAATGACGGATTAAAAAGGTATGACAGATCACAAATGAAGATTAAAAAGATATGACAAAATCACAAATGACGGATTAAAAGGTATGACAGATCACAAATGACGGATTAAAAAGGTACAACAGATCACAAATGACGGATTAAAAAGGTGTGACAGATCACAAATGACGGATTAAAAAGGTGTGACAGATCACAAATGAAGGATTAAAAAGGTATGACAGATCACAAATGAAGGATTAAAAAGGTAAGACAAGATCACAAATGACGGATGAAAAAGGTATGACAAGATGTTACGTACATTTATTACCTACGGGGGTAGTCTTCGGTCCTGCCAAATGTACGCACCAGTTTTATATAGTTATATTATTTGTGCGTTCGATTGATTCGCGCACTGACGTGCACAATGCTGTGTGAGTTGCTTTGGACGCACGTGTAACCTAGTTGAGTAGTTTCTGACGTCATGTAAGGGGCAGCTCGGACCATATTTATGTCCGCTGTGTTATCCTTTGATTCTTGGCAAATGTGAAGTAGCCATCAGTTGTATTCGTATCTATTGATCTTCATGGCGAAGTCAATAGTGGAAGTATAAAGTAAGTGTCGCCCCATTTCTTATGGCATGTTTATTTATGTACATTAAAGTATCAGGCCGCTCCTATTAATGGTCTAGCGGGAATTCATCGTAGATGACATTCCTGGAATTGGACACACGGAGTCGATAGCCTTTGAATCTTTTCGTAGAGGGAGAATACCTACAAGAAATCAAGTTAATGAATTTATATGCTTCACATGTTTAATATGCTGTTACTACAATGCCAGAAGCGTGGCATAGAATGGGAGAGGTTAGTCAACTGGAATCTCTAACCTGTTCGTATTATCATGTATGACTTTGTTTGAAAACTATATACTATATATAACGGGATGTATGGAGAAAGTCTGGGATTGTGAAGTATGATATGGAAGAATTTTATCCTGGAGTATGAATACGTTACCATGATGGACGTCCTTGAAGGAAGGTCAATGGACTTGAATGAGCGGAATATTATATGGTAACAGTTTTGTGATCCTCAGTCACTTGAGTCAGAGGACTTTATTAGTAGAGAATCTTCAGGAACTTTAAAAGTAATTATCAACATGTTGACGTATGATTTCTGCGCCTGTGACGATGTTAGTCTTGTCCACTCCGTATGTGCTGTGTTGAATAAAATCTATGTACGGTCACCACCGACTTCTGTACTGCCAGTACTTGCCCAGTTCACCCAGTTCAATACTACTTGTTGAAGTTCGTTTGAAGAATATTGTTGACATTCGTTCATTTTAACCATTCGCGTTTTAAGCTACCTCTTCACCAGTATAAACTGAACTCAACGATAAAACGGAGTCAACAATAATTGGTATGCCAGTGTGGGCTGGAAGTAATTTCAAAGGAACGTACCCATCCAAATTATCGTTTGAAAAGAAGATTTTAACTTTCAAGTCACCAACATCTCGAACTTGGAACCCAGTGGGATGAGAAATCAGATTCAACTTACGTTTACCAAGGTCAAGGTCTTCAATCAACCTCCACGTCAAGTTTCACAGTGACTGATTACTTGGAGATCATCTCTTCATCATTATTGCGTGCGAGCTGTAATCTAGATAAGCAGAACGAAGTATTTTATCTGTAGACGTACATCCACGGAGACGAGGCACATTGATTTTTTACCTGCACGCGAGATGAGTATAACGTGTTTCCGTTGTACACTTTATTACGCTTAGTTGTGCCTTCCGTGATATGTCCACATTCATATTTTTCGTGTTAAGTGTTATATGTTGTGTATTCTTCGTGGGAGGTAGGGAGGTTGATCTGACGAACGAGATCCATCTCGAAGCCAATTCGGGCTCTTCGTCAGACGTTCTGTAGGACATTATTTTGCAGACTTCCCGCAATGGAATGTTCCTATGCGTGAGCATAGAAGGATCTTTGCTCCACTGTGTCTGGTAGTCTGTGACACCTGACTGTTTTAGCTGTTTCGTCAAGTTTTAATTGTTGTTTTTGGTAGTTATTTTTACTTGTACCTTATTTTCATGATGTATTTTGTTTGTATTATTGTCCATCTCACCTTTCCTGTCGTTCAGTTTTTTACAAAACCTATGTTTTTACACTGTGCTGTCATTTGTCTTGTACATTATTGGTTCGTAGATGTCATCGTAATTTTTTACGACATTCTATTTTAGTTCCACATTTTATTTTATTTGATTTCTACGACTGTAGTCATTTGTCTTGATTATCGTGTCGTGTCAGTATTGTGCTATTGTCTGTCACGTTATTGCTTTCACACCATTTCATGTTATAAATTACATTATTAATTATTAATATTATTGCCTATTATATAAATTGATTTTACCGTTCTAGAACAGGAACGAAGACCACTAGTTGTAGTAACAATTTTAAGTAGTATTATTACATAATAATATTGAATAATGGCTACCTTAGACTATTTCATTAAGCAAGCAAAAGCTCTTCAGATGGCTCCTGAGGAAGCAAAAGCATTTGCACTTGCAGAATATAAGAAAGCTCAAGAAATAGAATTTGATCAGAGAAGGTTAGAAACTTTACGTTTGGAAAATTTGAAATTTGAGGCAGATCAAAAAAGGATTGAGGCGGAGGAGAATGAGAAAAAAATGAGATTAACTGCTGAGGAGGATGAAAAGAAGAGGAAATTTATAGCTGAGGAAGAGGAGAAAAAAATGAGATTAACTGCTGAGGAGGATGAAAAGAAGAGGAAATTTATAGCTGAGGAAGAGGAGAAAAAAATGAGATTAGCCGCTGAATTAGAAGAGAAACGATTTCAGCGAGAGGCAGAACAGAAGCAAAGGGAGGCTGAAGATAGACTTAAAAAGGAAATGGAAGAAAAAAGATTAATAGCTGAAAAAGAAATGGAAGTTAAACAAAAAGAAATGCAAGAAAGAAGATTAATAGCTGAACAAAACACAAAACGACTTCAGCTTGAGATGGAAGAGAATGAAAGAAAACGACAGCATGAACTGAAATTAGCAGAGTCAGAATATGAGAGACTTAGGTTAACTCAGGAAGCTAATTCTCAGAGAACTTTTGAAAGCCAAACTTCATCCAGACATGATAATTTTAAGGAAATTCACCTTAAATTACCAAAATTTAATCCCCCGTCTGATGACGTGATATTCTTCCTAGATAGGTTTGAGGCCACTTGTGTGTCTTATAACGTGGATAAAGCTCTATACTGTACATATTTATCCAGATTACTCACAGGGGACGCATTAGCAGTTTATCATACCACCAGCATTGGTGAGAAAAATGACTATAATGCTCTTAGAGCGGCACTTCTGCAAAAATTCCAAATGACAGAAGACCAATATCGATCAAGATTTCATACATTACTACCTCAATCTAGCAGAAATTTTAGTGATTTTCTGTCACAAATACGACTAACATTAGAAAGATGGATCGAATTATCCAAAATTGAAAAGTCGTATGAAGGTCTCTTCGATTTACTGATGCGCGATAAGGTACTTTCGTCTGTAAATCCTACATTTCTCGCATTTTTACACGAACGGAAACCTTTATCTATGAAAGACTTAGAACAGCATGCTAAAAATTTTTGCACTGCTCACCCAAACATGGATCTAAGTAATGCACAGATTAAGAATGAATTGCCTGTTGCTTTTGCAGCACAACAAAACAATTTTTCACGCAATCGTTCTTTTAGTGCTGACAGATATGTCAATAAGGGAAATAATGACAATTTTAACAATGGTAATTTTTACAAAGGGAAGCAATTTCAACAATCTGCTCCATTTAATGTTTCTTGGAACCAGGCTCACAGATCGCAAGATTTTGGTAACAATAATTTTAAAAATAATCAAGGACATTATAATAAACAAAACTGGAGATCAAGATCTCAGGGTCCGCAAAACAAACAAATTTTTGGAAATAAACCATTTTACCAACATCATAACGATCATTATACAAATTATCGGACTCATCCAAATTTTAACTCTAGCAGAAACTACAATTATGGCAATTTTAATGACAAAAATCAAAATCGATCGCGTCGACGAGATAGATCGTTGAGTAATACGAATAGACATTCTAATGTCGCTTTTAGTGATACACAGGCTAACATTGAACAGGGTAAAGGAGCTGAAACTCATAATGCTATGTGTTGTTCTCTTGATTGTACCCAAGTCAAAGATTGTTCAGAATGCTCTACTCTTTTCCAGCCCAGGGCGATCACGACGCTGCGTTGCGGACATACCTTGCCTAGTCTACCTGCAGTCTGTACGGCCACTGCTGCGTCAGTACACCAGGGACAGGGCTCTCTTAAGTTTAACAAGGGATTTGTCAACAATATTTCATGCTCTCTCCTATTTGACTCAGGTTGCAGCACAGTCGGCGTCCGGACTTCGTTGATCAACCCAAGTTGTGCCACGGGCCGGGTTGTCAAATGTGTGACGTTTGGTGGCACAATTGAAACATTTGCCACTGCTATTATTGATCTTAATACACCATTTTTTTCAGGAAAGATTCAAGCTTGTCTCCTTCCGAATCCAATTTGTGATTTAATACTTGGTCGCATACATGGTATTAAAGAGTGTACACCACAGCAAATTGCTGAATGGGAAGAGCGACATATTCAAACTGCAAATGCAGTAGTGACTAGAGCGCAAGCTACTAATATGTCGCATGATACACCTATGGAACCTACAGTTCATACCACTTGTGATGATGATGCTCCTATTTCACGGGAGTTGTTTGCAACATTGCAAAAGAATGATGATTCATTAAAAAAAAATTTTTCATTATGTGAACAAAAAGAATACCAGCAACAAACTTGCAAAATCTAGACATGATTTTATACTTAAAAATGGGATTTTGGTTAGAGTAATACGAGAAAAGGATTCATCCTTATGTTCTCAGATTATAGTCCCATCCTGTATGAGATCTCGTATATTACGACATGCGCATGACTCGCAATGTGCGGGCCATATGGGTTTTTCGCGTACCAAATCCAGAGTGCTTTCGGCATTCTACTGGCCAGGCGTCCATAAGGACATCACTCTCTATTGTCGGTCTTGTTTGATATGTCAAGAAGTTAAGGTACGGGGTCCATTTCATGCGGCTCCTATTCAAGCTGCGGACATCCCGATTAGACCATTTGATAAAATGGCTATAGACATTATTGGTCCTATGCTACCATCTGCTAGAGGGCATACGCATATCCTTACGTGCATTGATATGTGCACTCGCTGGCCTGAAGCCATCCCTCTCAAGAACACTTCATCTGCCAGTGTAGCAGAGGCATTGATGTTAATCTTCTCACGCATTGGTTTTCCACGGAAAATCTTGTCGGATCATGGGGTTCAGTTCATTTCTGAATCCATGTCTCAAGTTATGAAGACATTAGGTATAGACAGATCTCTAAGTTCTATTTATCATCCGATGTCAAATGGGTTAATTGAGCGTCTAAATAGGACACTCAAGCAGTTGTTGGGTAAGATAACTCAAGACCATCCCCCAAGACTGGGATCGGGTCCTACCCGCTTGTCTCTTTGCGTATCGCGAAGTACAAAATCAAGCAACGGGGTTTTCTCCATTTCAGCTTGTTTTCGGCATGCAACCACGCGGTCCGATGTCGTTAATCCACGACTTATTGGTTGACGAGAATATTGAAGAGGAAACTCAATCCTCTTATGAGTATGTGATCTCTCTGAGAAAGAGAATCATAGATGCTTGTAGATTAGCTACTGCATCATCCGAACAAGCCAAAGAAAAAGCTCGTCTATTTGCAAACAAGTATAGACGTCTTCGCCAGCTCATACCTGGTGATGAAGCTTTTGTATTACTCCCTGCGCATAATAATCGTCTTTTAATTACCTGGAGAGGTCCTTTCAGGATCATCTCAAGAATATCCGATGTCGACTACATCGTTGATGTTAATGGTAAACATAAAACCTTCCACATTAATATGTTGAAGGAATATTACTCACGTCCTGATTATCTACAATCAGTGTTCCAAGCAACTGACGATCCTACACCTCCTATTCAACACTATTCTAGTTTGTCAGTCATCCAAGAAGAGGAATCTTCTTTCGATGATGTACAACTACCAATACCAGTTGTACCACTCCATTCCACTGAGAAATGGAATGATGTTACTATCTCATTTACTCTTACTGATGATCAACGTCAGCAAGTCTCTAATATTCTACACACGTATGAGGATGTCCTCACTGACATCCCAGGTCATACGTCAGTCATCCAACATGACATTATTTTGACTGACGATACACCGATTCGAGTTCGTCCATATCCTATTCCTTTACACTTTCGTGATAAGGTTGATAAGGAATTGGATGAGATGCTTCAATTAAATATAATTGAACCATCTTCATCACCATATTCTTCTTCTATGGTAATCATTAGGAAAAAGGACAACAATATACGTCTTTGCGTAGATTACAGGAAATTAAACAAAGTTACAAAATTCGATGCGGAACCATTACCTCTTTTAGACGACTTATTAGAGAAATTATCTCATGCCACATTCTTTTCGAAATTTGACCTTTCAAAGGGTTATTGGCAAGTGCCATTAACCCCTAAAGCAAAGCCATTCACCGCTTTCTCGACACCACGGGGTCTTTTTCAATGGAATTTTATGCCATTCGGTCTAATGAATGCGCCAGCTACCTTTGTACGCATGATGCGCCGCATATTGTCTCATCGTCCCGATGTCATTACTTATATAGATGACATCTGTCTTTTCAGTGACTCTTGGGATGAACATATTCAGGGTTTAAAATCTTTACTTTCTACCTTACGGGATTATAACTTAACAGCGAAACCTTCAAAGGCTTTTGTCGGTTTTCATGACATCTCATTTCTTGGTCACCGTATAGGTCGCGGTTTAATGTATACAGAAGACAGTAACGTCTCTAAAATTTTAAACATCTCAGCACCTAAGACAAAAAAACAAGTGAGGTCGCTCTTAGGACTAATACAGTTCTATTCTAAATTCATCCCTCATTTGTCTACTATAACTGCACCTCTTTCTTCGTTACTGAAGAAAGGCACATCTAATATAATAAAGTGGTCGCAGGATCATCAAACGGCTTTAGATTATATAAAACAATTTTTTTCAAATAAGCCTTTTTTAAGGTTGCCTAACAAAGATCTCACCTTTGTTCTTCGCAGTGATGCTTCTTCCTACGCTATCGCGGCAGTTTTGATACAGGAATACGGAGACACCTTATTTCCGGTTATGTACGTATCCAGAAAGCTTACGACGAGCGAGATGAAGTATTCCGTTCTGGACAAAGAGCTCCTCGCTCTTGTCTGGTCAATCACAAAACTGGATCGTTATCTCCTCGGATCACACTTTGTGGTGGAATCCGACCAGAAAGCTCTTACAGCACTGAACACAGGGAACGTGAAGTCATCAAAGTCAGCGCGTTACGCTATTGCGCTTCAACCGTTCCATTTTGAGATACGAGCTATTCCTGGAGTACAGAATGTGTTTGCAGACTGTCTTTCAAGATGCCCTAGTGAACATGTCGAAATTAAACCACTTCCAGATGGTGAAACGTCCTCACAGAAACATGAATAACTTTGTACATGGTCACTGATTATACATCTGTGGAGACTATGTGTAGTTCTGCAGTATTCGTATATATATATAACTTTCAGAATATACTTACGTATGGATTATAACATTATTTCTTGTGAAGTAACGTTTTGTTAGAACGGGAACAGTGATATTAAAGTAACATTTTTTTTTAGTATGGAAACATTGGTAAGAGTGACAAATAGACATTCACTATTGTTATGGAACAGATTACACTACATATCGTGTTCGTAAGCGTATTTCAGACATGGTACATTGAGAACATATTCTTGTCGATTTAACTAGTTCTAAAAGAATATTAACAATGAGTGAAATTGAAATCACTTAGAATAAATTAGTAATTAGTTATTTGTTCATAAATTAAGTAGTATTAATTAGTATAATTCAATTTAATCAATTTGATTGATTATAAATCACACATCTACTAACTTTATTAGTGTTTCGCAATACGTGTATTCACGTATCCCACTACATGATATCTCACTTTTAGATAACTAGTCAAACTTACTAGTGTTAGGAAATAGTAAGTGCGTTGCTTCTTAAAGTGTTTAATTATTCTTTGTTTCATTTTGCATGTTGTATTTTAAAATTTTCTGTTTTATTGATTCTTTCATCATTGATCATCATCAGTGTTGCTGTTCATTTTCATTTTTGAAATCATATGTTTCAAATTTCTTTTAAAAAAAAATTTGGTTGAATTTTATTATGATCTTTTTTTTATGGTTTATTTCATTTTCATTTTCAACTTCTTTTTACTTCGAATATTACCACATCGTTCCAAAGTAGGTCGATGGTGGATGTGTGCTTTAATGCATACTATCATTTAGTTATATTGTTTTCATTTAATATTCTTTTCTTAATATGATATAATTTTATGCATGTCATAAATCTTGTTGTAGTTTTGACTCACCTCTCTCGAGTAATTAGTTCGAAAAAAAATTAATAGAATTAATTTTTTTAAGGGGAGGTGATAAGGGAGCTGTTACGTACATTTATTACCTACGGGGGTAGTCTTCGGTCCTGCCAAATGTACGCACCAGTTTTATATAGTTATATTATTTGTGCGTTCGATTGATTCGCGCACTGACGTGCACAATGCTGTGTGAGTTGCTTTGGACGCACGTGTAACCTAGTTGAGTAGTTTCTGACGTCATGTAAGGGGCAGCTCGGACCATATTTATGTCCGCTGTGTTATCCTTTGATTCTTGGCAAATGTGAAGTAGCCATCAGTTGTATTCGTATCTATTGATCTTCATGGCGAAGTCAATAGTGGAAGTATAAAGTAAGTGTCGCCCCATTTCTTATGGCATGTTTATTTATGTACATTAAAGTATCAGGCCGCTCCTATTAATGGTCTAGCGGGAATTCATCGTAGATGACATTCCTGGAATTGGACACACGGAGTCGATAGCCTTTGAATCTTTTCGTAGAGGGAGAATACCTACAAGAAATCAAGTTAATGAATTTATATGCTTCACGTGTTTAATATGCTGTTACTACAATGCCAGAAGCGTGGCATTGAATGGGAGAGGTTAGTCAACTGGAATCTCTAACCTGTTCGTATTATCATGTATGACTTTGTTTGAAAACTATATACTATATATAACGGGATGTATGGAGAAAGTCTGGGATTGTGAAGTATGATATGGAAGAATTTTATCCTGGAGTATGAATACGTTACCATGATGGACGTCCTTGAAGGAAGGTCAATGGACTTGAATGAGCGGAATATTATATGGTAACAGTTTTGTGATCCTCAGTCACTTGAGTCAGAGGACTTTATTAGTAGAGAATCTTCAGGAACTTTAAAAGTAATTATCAACATGTTGACGTATGATTTCTGCGCCTGTGACGATGTTAGTCTTGTCCACTCCGTATGTGCTGTGTTGAATAAAATCTATGTACGGTCACCACCGACTTCTGTACTGCCAGTACTTGCCCAGTTCACCCAGTTCAATACTACTTGTTGAAGTTCGTTTGAAGAATATTGTTGACATTCGTTCATTTTAACCATTCGCGTTTTAAGCTACCTCTTCACCAGTATAAACTGAACTCAACGATAAAACGGAGTCAACACAAGATCACAAATGACGGATTAAAAAGGTATGACAGATCAAAAATGGCGGATTTAAAAGGTATGACAGATCACAAATGAAGGATTAAAAAAGGTATGACAAGATCACAAATGACGGATTTAAAAAGGTATGACAAGATCACAAATGGCGGATTTAAAAAATGGTATAACAAGATCACAAATGGCGGATTAAAAAAGGTATGACAAGATAACAAATGACGGATTAAAAAAGGTATGACAGATCGCAAATGAAGAATTAAAAAAGGTATGACAAGGTCACCAAAATGGAGGTGGTTGAAAGAGCCCGACAGATACCAAAGAACAAGAGGCAAGGAATAGACTTGGACGTTCGTTAGGACACGCGTTGAAGAAACGCTGATTACATAACAAGGACGGTCGTGTTTTTGAACTCCCAGAGTAAGTGAAGCAGGGAAACTAAAGAACTGACGGAGAAGGAATTGAATGCAGCCTTTGAAGGACAATTGAGAGGTAGAAAGACCTTGAAGCGATGACGCGGGATAGGAAGGCTGACTAGAATTTGTGGAAGAATAGCAGGCCTTTGAAGGACAATGAATAAATGAATGACATTTGTAGCTAATATAAGCCAATATTCGAGACTATTACTAATTTCTAACCATACACAACTACAACAGGAAAGTTCAACACACAAAACATATTACTTGTAGTACTAACAACAGTTCTATATAGACAGTAGTATGACTTACACTTTTGTTCGCTATTTTTTCATTCTCCAATCTCTCTCTCTCTCTCTCTCTCTCTCTCTCTCTCTCTCTCTCTCTCTCTCTCTCTCTCTCTCTCTCTCTCTCTCTCTCTCTCTCTCTCTCTCTCTCTTCTCCCTCCCCCCCCCCCCCTCTTTCTTTTTTTTGATCAGTTCTAATATCGCATTTGTCTCCTCTGGCTTGTCTATTGTGATTATTCTATTAGCCTCTATTAAAGTTCGTTCATTCGTTCGTTCGTTCGTTTGGTCTGACTTCCTGTTCCGGTTTACGGTCGCCATATTTTGAGACGACATTGGGTCACCGCAGGACAACACTTTCACACAAAGCCATTCTTTTAAATCCTTTATTTCCTTTGATATTCCTTTGTATTTTTGCAGTTAGTATCTATGCGTTGACAATCCTTTTTTGTTTAGTATTTATCTGTTAATGAATTTTTTAAACTTTTCCCACGTGTCTGCTTGCTTTTGTTATTTTTATCGTAGAATTTCTATATTACTCATCTATGTTTTGCATTGCGTGACTGCGGCTGACCAAAATACATTACCAAGAAGGTTCTAGTATATTGTTCGTTTGTAAAATTGATTCCAGTATAATAATAAGCAGCATATCGCATGTAACACAAACTTAACAGGTATAGACGAAAATATAAAACTGAACAATAAATGCATCTTTGTGGCTGTTTATTGCTGCGGCATTTTTTATAAATGTATTTTAAAAAATATGAACTATCAAACTAACGGGACTTAGGATTTTAAAACACGAGAGCAGAAGAAACCGTAAACAGTTAAGCAATATTTAAGTACTTTAAAGCAAAAACGGCAACATAATTAAATCCAAGTCATTCAAGTCAAGTTGACATTCTTGATTCCCCCCCCCCCCCCCCCCTCGTCCAGGTAGCTCATAGTAAAAAAAAAATAAGTAGAAAACTGGACAAGAGAAAAAACTACAGGAAGTGAAAGGCTTTCGCGGGACTCGAACCCAGGACAATCCGAACGGCAGCACATCCTAGCTACGAGAATGAAACGTGACTATCCACACTGCCAACAAGGCACCCGGTCTATTTTTCTACTTCTTTATGTCCTACGAGTGCCTCCTATGACCTGTTTATACGTATTTATTTATTTAACTTTTACAGGCCTCGTTAATCTCTCTTTATGTATTCCCTCGTCCTAGAAAATTTAAGGACCTGAGAACTGGAACAAAACTGTGAGAATCATCAATCTGGAAAAACTGAACGTATCCTAGAAATGTAAGAAAATACAGAAACAAGGAATCCATGTGATATGGGTAGACAGAACACACAATAATAATCCGTTACCGTAACGAAGCTGTCATCTATATAACATAAATACAAGGTGACCGGGAAACAGTTAGGTCTTTCAGATTGCCTAGTTGTTCAAAAGACAGAAATTGTTGAAGATCTGTTCAGAGCCGGACCTTAGGATATTTGTAAGTGGTACCAGGTCTTCTGATGGCTCACCTCCACGCCGCCCCCCTCTTCCCACACCGTGCATACATTGTATGTACATTTAAGAGAGTCAATTTCACACTGTTGACTTGGATCACACTGTAATTTGCGCTAGTTATTTTCACTGTAGCAGTCCATTAAAAACAAGATATTTATGTTTCTCAAATCTTATTATAGGGTTGTTGTTTTTTTTAAATAACATTTTGCCTCGTTTTGGCAAGGCGCGTCCCGTTCAACATTGTCGGTTATATTAGGGCGCATATCTATTGCAGGTATTTTTCTCTTTATTCATTACGAAATGCATAAATGCTCAAACGCTGTTTTTGAAAAAAAGGATAATATAGACATTTAGGAAAACGATCAGTTCCATAAGTCTTTTTGTTTTAAAAAATGTCCGCGCCTCCCCCAAGCCAGCTGACACCGCCCAAGAGTGGGGTCTGGATCTATTACAACCCATCTTTGATGTGTTGATGGCACGTACCTTCTTTCTAGATTGTCTTGATCGCGCTTACAGGATGGTAGATGAAAGATACATCTGACACACCTCCATTACGGCGATGGAGTGAATTTATATGTGACTTTGGAATACAAATAAAATAATGAATGTATGTGATCATAAACAGAAAGAGCGGTTACCTTGACGCGACGAAGATAGAAGAACCTCATGAGTGCATTCCTCTTGCTTTTGTTGGTGCTCCTGTTCAGATTCTCTTTCTTCTTCTTCTTGGAAACACCGAAACAGAATATATCCATATCTGAGCGGTAAATCCACAATCCAAGAGGTTGCTATGAGGTTCCAGCAAATTCTTATAGCTAATCCACGCGGCAGAAATCCTAGACGTATTCCGTCAAATAATAAGACGAAAAGAAATTGACAGAAATGGCCTAGAAATGCTGGTTACCTTAAAGGTGAAAAAGGTAACCAGCGTGAAATAGCAATCATGTGCTGTTGATCCAGGTTGACGAAAATATGACAGCAACAACAGCTGTTTTCACTTCACAATGGACAACTATACACGAGTAAAATAAGTTGTATATAAATCCAAGGTCAGCCTAAACACGTGTCCCATTTGATTATTCCCGGTTCGATGTGTTTCATTTAATAATATAACCTTTTATTTTACCCATGTATTTTTATACAATTTCAGAATAGAACATTTTAATATTATATAAGGAATTTGTGTGGTAAATGTAGAGATTATTAGTGATTATTTACCGTTTGATTTTTCATAAGATATATAAAATGGGTGAAGTCCACATTTGGTCAGCAATATATTGTTAATATGTCAGTGTATAACTGAGGTGGTGTGAGTTTAAATCCAATGTTAAACAAAAAAACAAGTTTGTGTACAAAAACGATATTGCGTACCAATACACGGACACTAATGTACCACGTAGTAACACATCCGATTTTGACAAAGTAGAATCGATTAAAAACGATACACTGAATATATTAGTCATCAACAAATGTCAAAATTGCGTATCAGACTAAAGTAGCACAATGTTCATGTTATAACACAAATGTGATAACTGAAAATCCAATGTAATGTTGTAATATAACCAACAGATAATGTAGTCCAAGCGTGTTCCCACCTTATGGGCTGTATGTCCAAGCTAGAGTTAATAACTTCCAAAGCCACCCGTTTATCCGGTTTTATATCAAACACTTTGTAAGAATTACCATACTGAACTAATATCAGCGTAGGGAATTCTAACTTCATATCAATAATTTATCACACTTTATCTGCTGAAACACCTATAAAGGTACACTACAGCAATGCACTTATTACTGACAACAGTAGTGGAAGCAGGTTTAGCTGAAGGATGCGAGTAACGCCATTGCGCGTTGGCGGAGTACTCACGGTTTTATTGGCTGGTCATGGTATCACAAACGCGATCTCACACAGTCGAATATGTGCACCTGAATGCATAAATAACACGCAGTGTATAGTTGATCGATAAATTATGGTTTATTTAGCAGTTAAAAAGTAGCTTCAAACATATGCTCAAATGATTAGAATATATCAGACAAAGTCGCATTACACAGGTGAATAATACCTGGAGGAAAAAGTTGATTCATCGATTATGCTCTTAAAGAGGGAATACATATAGCATACGTCTTCCTATCTGTCTCACTGACTCACTGACTCACTGACTGACTCACTCACTCACTATCTCACTGTTTCACTATCTCACTATTTCTCTCAGTTTCACTTGGGCATGATATGAAAAGAAAGAAATTAAAATGAACTGACACAATAGGCAAGGATAAAATCAGATTACGGCCGTCTCCGCATTGAACGTTGTTGCTGTAATTAATCTCCAACAATGTCTTTTTTCAGACAACATACAAACTTGACGAAAGAAGACAAAGAGGACAACACAGAGAGAAGTTTCTAGATAATTAACTAGATGACATAAGGAAAAAAAACGTCAAGAACAGAAAATATTGTCGGCCAGTGTCCGGAAATTATGATGGGATGTAATCGTCTACGCCAATCGGTGTGGCTCTAGATGAACATGAAGGAGAAAAGAAAAGATGAACAAAATAGAAAAAAAAAGAAAGACAAAAGAGTAGAAGACTTTGGAGATAAAGAAGAGAAAAGAATACACACATACTCGATACATACACACACACAGTTAATGTAAATATAATGTCACTACACTACACACATTACATACACAGTTAATGTAAATATAATGTCACTACACTACACACATTACACACACAGTTAATGTAAATATAATGTCACTACACTACACACATTACACACACAGTTAATGTAAATATAATGTCACTAAACTACACACATTCATACACAGTTAATGTAAATATAATGTCACTACACTACACACATTACACACACAGTTAATGTAAATATAATGTCACTACACTACACACATTACACACACAGTTAATGTAAATATAATGTCACTACACTACACACATTACACACACAGTTAATGTAAATATAATGTCACTACACTACACACATTACACACACAGTTAATGTAAATATAATGTCACTACACTACACACATTCATACACAGTTAATGTAAATATAATGTCACTACACTACACACATTACACACACAGTTAATGTAAATATAATGTCACTACACTACACACATTACACACACAGTTAATGTAAATATAATGTCACTACACTACACACATTACACACACAGTTAATGTAAATATAATGTCACTACACTACACACATTACACACACAGTTAATGTAAATATAATGTCACTACACTACACACATTCATACACAGTTAATGTAAATATAATGTCACTACACTACACACATTACATACACAGTTAATGTAAATATAATGTCACTACACTACACACACACAGTTAATGTAAATATAATGTCACTACACTACACACATTCATACACAGTTAATGTAAATATAATGTCACTACACTACACACATTACATACACAGTTAATGTAAATATAATGTCACTACACTACACACACACAGTTAATGTAAATATAATGTCACTACACTACACACATTACATACACAGTTAATGTAAATATAATGTCACTACACTACACACATTACACACACACAGTTAATGTAAATATATTATCACTACACTACACACATTACACACACAAACACATAACATATATTACTCACACGACACACAATACGCATGCACAAGTCGCAGTACAATAAGAAAACACTCAGTACGCATACACTACAAACACTATACACACATCATATAATTACCCACACATCTAAAATAATGCACATGTAGCACGTAAACAGTACACAGCAGAACACACACTCTTCACAAAGTTGACATACAGCAAAAACACGGAGGGCAAATTACACATACAGTAACATATAATACACAAATACGATTGCTTTTTTAAAATTGTCATTTAATTTTATGTGTTGGAAGCACAGCCCGTTGAACACATTTGTATGGTCACATCTGGAATATTCATAATATTGTCCACATCATTCGGCAGTCTCAGTAATTGGAAGCCTATTTATGGCTTTATGCTAGCGATTAAAAATCTGTGATCGCCGAAGAAACGAAGCAGATATGCATTCACAAATGGTAAACTTCATTATCGGAACAAAAATACAGTTCATCCCCTTACCACGCTGTTTCGTGCACCTGGCGATATTTCTGCCCTATATGGGGAAAGTGTAATCGATCGTTCAGATTATCTAGGTTACGTCAGCACGCCAATGGCTCTCTCTTACGGTAGCGGTTCTCACACTGTGTTCAAGAAAACACCACATTGACTTCATGTGAGATTGGTCATTTTTAATGACCTTAAATTACGCCTAAATGTATACATATAAAGGTGGAAGGCAAATAGCCCAATCTGCCACGTGCAGTTTTATGGGGGTCTGTGAACAGACAGAGATAAATAGGACTACAGCACCGTCAGGCATGTCGTACCAGGCCACTAAAATGAGGTTGTCCATGGGACTGGCAAATTCTTCACAGAAACCACAGCTGCAGGAGAGTGTGACTGCTATGTGCAGGCTTCCTGGTGTGTACCGGAATTGGTGATGGCTTTCTGCTCTGTAAGAAGTACAAAGTAAAAGGGAGATCATGAAATAGCACACAGAATGATGCTTACTACCAGCTCCACAAAAGAGAACAAGTGGTAATCTTCAGACTCCGCACTGGTCACACCAGATTGAGATACCATCTATTCAACAAGCTAAAGATAGGAACTACCGATCAGTGTAACTGTGGCACTGATAAAATGACTGCTGAACATCTGCTTCAAAGTTGCCCCTTATATGCGGTACAAAGAAAGCACATATGGCCGACGCCAGCTCCTTTCGTGGAAAAGCTTTACGGGGATTCAAATAGCCTCAAACTGACTACTGCTTTCTTTGAGAACATTCAAGTGGACGTCTGTGAGTGTACGGAGAAGAAGAAGAAGAAATAGCCCAACTAGGCTTTATGTTAGACAAGATATTTCCGGACATCGGGACAGTTGACACACAAGAACACCAACACATATTAGTGTCACAGGAAGAAGGGGATACTTGGTTATAAGGGTAGGCTTTCTCCGTATGACGTCATAAGAAAACTCCACTTGGGAATTCCGGAAGTATGGAAATGCGGAAATGACGGTATAGGCGTCTCTAGGTGATGCATAAACAATTAATAGTAAACAGTGTGACGTGTAAAAATTCCGTGGCTAGAGACCATAGAAACTGTGTTCTAGGTCTATGGGCAATCTTAATATGTCGTTCGTCGGGTGCGGACAAGTTTTAGAATTTCCTGGCAAGTCCTTGTAACATCGAATGCAACAAAAGAAAAAATGTACTTAAAAGGGTCAGGATGCTATCAAATTATAGAGCAAGAAGAATTAGGATAATCGTAGCAGCTACAGGTAATTCTATTACGGTTTCTGTCTGTCTTCACGTCAGCCATGTTTCTTGTTAAAATAATCCGCTAACCGTACCAAAAATAAAAAAGAAACGATTACAGACTCAGAAAACTGTTTGTGATGAATTTTATACAAGAGGGACTATATCTTTCTGTAAGCAACGCCTTATTGTTGAAAATAGATCACTAAATCAACGAATTATTGTGTTGCGTGATAAATTCTCGCAACATCGTTTTATTTCAATATCTGTTTTATAACGCAAGGGCAACAACTGCTTGAAATTTATAGCCACTTTTCTCGGTAAGCATTTGTCTTCTCGCGTTGGTATCGAATGCAGTTAAGTTTGAGCTGTGGTCATTTTGCGCTGGACTGCGCATGACTTGTCTTGCTTGTTGGTCGATCGGTTTCCGCCCACGACTAGTGGAGTGAGCGATTTGGAATGGCGAAAGAGATGCCTCGTTGAAGAGGGGATCTCCGCTATTTTTTTGTTCTGTCAGGGATGTGTAGTCCTCTTATGGATATTTCGTTTATTCGGGATAATACCTCTAGTGTATTTGCACATGCCGGGAGGCGTGATATTTCTGTGTATTTCATGAAAGCAAGGTAAATTGACTTTTTCATTAACTCTATCGATTTTGGGTCGTGAGCGATTTCGATTCATAGCCTGTCTCCGAAAGTCGTCGTCACGAGATGTTCTTTCCCAGCTCACATGTCGCTGCATTGTACTGCATCGGTTGATGCATGTACCAAGGACCATTACTTGCTACTTTGTTAAATGAACTAGGTTTGGAAAACCTTGATTATCTAGAGGATATTTTTGAGGACATTATTTATACTTCGGCAGACGTGTCTGTCTTGCTGAAGTCAAACTAAGGAGAGTGAACTGATCTCATACATCTGGTTATCTCCTGGCTGTTATAGAAAAGGATGGAGTTTTCCACCTGACTACATTTACAGCACTATGAAATATAACATGCATCTGACTCATCATTGTAATGCTGTCTACCGTCTATTGCTGTATTGAATGTTGCTGTGATAATGACTGTTTGATGTGCCTACACATTTGCGTAACCATTTTGTCACTGTGGCGTCCACAATAAATAATGAAGAAAAACGTCAACGGCTGTTTCACGACTCATTGACTTTATACGTCGTGAGTTTACTGACGTCCTATGTGGATTGCCCTGTTATTGTTGTATGAACATTGTTTTGACTGAACACATCTACACACTACACAAAACCAGACATGCGGATACCATCCATCATCATATGGCATCACGCATCATTTGGTGGCCATAAGCTGGTTTGATTCTGGTACCAGCAAACACGGGGTCCCTTACCCACTTCATTTTCAACAAGAATTCATCAGCATCCTTCAAGAAATTAACATTCTTCAATACAGTCAACATCTTCAAAATTTTTAAAGTACTCGGCGTTGCCCGGTAAAAGTCAAAATTTCAACTTTTGACGGAAACAAGAATTTGACAGTACCCGGCGTTGTTACATATTGCCGGATAACTCGGACTGCTGTTATCTTTTACGCAAGTCAAGCAAGTTGCTGCTGTCAAGGTTCCAGTGCTGTCGTTTTTGAGAAGGTCAAGTGCCGGTTGAAACGGGTTGTTTTCTGAAGAAGGCCAAGTACCGATTTCCATCAACTTACTTTTGGATTAGAAGGTCAAGTGCCGAAACAACTCAACACACAGTATTTCAGAAGCTCTTGTACCATCGTGTTAGCAGTGGAAGCAGTTCAGATGTGCCATCATCGTTGGAGCTTCGCTCTTTAGGACGTTGATTGACATCCGTTTTTCTGCTGTTCGACGATTGGAAGCCTATAAGTTAAGTGGCCTGTTTGTATGTAAACTGTGCCCTTATACTTCTGCTGAGTCTTCTGTGTATCATCTCATTCTATATGTTATATGTTTATATGTTATTCGTATATTTATATGTTTATATTTCAGCGGGTTCTCGGTTGGGTGGTGTCTCCGTTAGATTATGCCACGTCATAGAGGTCGTCTATTGTGAGCGTTTTCTGTAAGGTTTGCAAATTTCCGATACTGGAATTTGCTAAGC
The DNA here is from genome assembly GCA_024509875.1 of Oreohelix idahoensis. Lineage (NCBI taxonomy): Eukaryota > Metazoa > Mollusca > Gastropoda > Stylommatophora > Oreohelicidae > Oreohelix > Oreohelix idahoensis. Next base: position 93,238 of record JAMPIV010003521.1, read on the forward strand.
GACTTCTGTTGCTATTTATGTTAGCTGTGATGACATGTTTTAATATTGTTTTCGTTATTATTTCGCATTCTTTAGTTTTGTTTTGATTTGTTTGTATTTGTTAGCCTACTCTTGTCTATAATTTAGTTTCATACAACATTTTTGTTTATACACTGTGGTGTCATGTATTTTGTTTAATTATAGCGCAGATATCGTCACATTTTTTGTGATATTTCATTAATTTCTGCTTTATTTTTAGTTGATTTCTGCGAAAGTTTTTGTATTGTTGCTGATCTTTGTTATTGTTTACATTGTTATTGTTTACATTGTTTGTATTGTTTACATTTTCAATGTTTACATTCTGCATGTGTTTACATAGTCATTGTTTACAGTTATGGTAATTAGTTAATGGGCTATGCTAATGCACTGTTACTACTACACTGATGATAAATGAATGATGAATAGTGTCGTGCACTATTTAATGAGAAGTGCACTTATGATCAAGAATTGAGTGCTGATATTTCATATACAAGTTCTTTGATTGGAGACTTGTTTCCCACAGAGACTGGGATAATATAATGTGATGTGAATATACAAGTGCTTAATTAAGACTTGTTACACTTAGGTTTGAAATAAATTAGTTAATTATTTCAGGTTTTGGACTCATATGTTAGACAACATGTCTACATTTGAGCACTTTATTGAGCAGGGTAAATTGCTTGGCAAGACTGGTGATAAGTTAGAAGAATTTGCAACTGCTCGATATGATAAAGCAATGGAAGCTGAACAAAAGAAACTGCAGATGCAGGTGGATGAAAAAAGATTCCAAATGGAAATGGAAAAACAAAAAAGGGAATCAGAAGCTGAGGAGAGAAAACTCCAGCTACAGCTAGAAGCTGAGAATAAAAGACTTGAAAAAAGAGGCTGAAAATAAAAGACTTGAAAAAGAAGCTGAAAATGAAAGACTTCAAAAAGAGGCTCAGGCTGAGGAAAGAAGATTACAGAGAGAGTCTGATGAGAGGAAAGAGAAAGCAAAAATGGAACATGAAGAAAAGGTCTTAGCTTTAGAGTTGGAAAAATTGAAATTGACGAGCATGAGTAATGGTAATGATTCAAACAAGGGTTCATCTTCTGGTAAGGCTAATAATGATACTTTTAAGATTAAGTTACCAACATTTAGTCCTTCCAGTGATGACATAATGTTCTATCTGGACAGATTTGAACAAGCATGTACAGCTCATAACATAGACAAAGCAAAATATGTTTATCAGTTATCAGGGATACTGACAGGTAAAGCTCTAAGTATATTAAATATGGTGGATGAACCTGACAAGAACAATTATGAGGTTGTCAGGGCCGCTTTGTTAAAGAAATATCAGCTTAATGAAGACGGCTATCGTCTACAATTTAAAAACATGTTACCTGAAAATGGAGTTGAATTCTCCGAGTTTATTGCAAGAATACGCATTACTTTCTCACGATGGGTTGAACTATCTAAGACGGAAAAAACTTATGAAGGACTTATGGACTTAATACTTAGAGACAAAGTCATGTCGTCTGTCAATGAGTCTTTCCTTGCTTTCCTTCATGAACGTAAACCTAAAACAATAAAAGAAATGGAAGATTTCTGTTGCCAATACGTAACTGCGCACCCACACATAACCATGGGTAACTCTAAGGTGAAAGAAGGTTTACCAGTTGCTTCGGCAGCTCCGTATGGTCAAAACTTTGCTCGTAGATCCCAACAAAATTTTGATAGAAAGGGTAGCGGTAATTTCTGTCAAAATCATGGAAATCAATTTCATGGTGATTCTTCTTCGAAGAATTGGAGACAGCCTGATAGTACACGTTACTATCACCCTAATAATTATAAGCATTTCAAAAGAGGATATGGTAATAGAGGTTATTCCTGCCGAAGACCTCAGAACCAAACAAATAGATGTTCGCATCAATGTGAACATGATAGTAATCGTGGAAACTGGAATTCGAACCAGGATAACAATTACAATAGAGACAATAATAACTGCAGAGATAATAATAACTTTGATAACTTCAGAGGTAATAATAGTCGGGGTAGATCTCAACACAAAAAAAAAGAGATATCAGCAGGCTAATGCTGTACAACAGGAAACTGAGGGAGCCTGTAATCATGTTGTTGATAGTAAAAACTTTGACGCTGTCACTGGTTCTGCTTTTGACTTTGAGAGAGCAAACAAATGCCCCCAATGCAGTACTTTATTCGAACCGGGTACCATAACTACTTTGAGTTGTGGTCACCCACTTCCCGCTCTTCCTGCTGCTGTTGCGCATGACGGGAGGGGTTCTTTAATTCTACATAAGGGTCTTGTTAATGATACTCCGGTCTCACTACTTTTCGATTCCGGATGCACCACTATTGGTGTTAGACAATCGCTTGTAGATCCATCTTGTGCTACAGGAAGGGTTATTAAATGTGTCACATTTGGCGGCACTCTAGAAAAATATCCTACTGCTGTAATTCGCATTGCCACTCCTTTCTTTACTGGAGATGTGCATGCTTGTCTCTTACCTAATGCTATTGCGGACCTTATTATTGGTCGTATTCACGGAGTTAGGGAGTGTACCCCACAGCAGATTGCTGCTTGGGAAGATAATAACATGCAAGCTACAAATGCAGTAGTTACAAGAGCACAAGCTCTACAAACACCCGAAACTTCACTGAATAGTGATAATGAAGTTGATAGCCAAGATAGTCACTTAGTAATCACTCGTGACTCTTTCATAAAATTGCAAGAAGAAGATCCTTCTTTAAAAAAATTCTTCGTTCTTGCGAAGAAAGGTGATCCGAATCAGGATACAAATAGAAAATCTTGGATTGCAATGAGAAACGGCGTACTTGTACGTATGGTACAAGATTCGACTACGTCGGCACATTCGCAAATTCTTGTTCCCAAGAGCATGAGAGTGCAAATATTACAACATGCTCATGACTCGCAATGTGCTGGACATATGGGTTTTTCCCGTACGAAGTCGAGAGTCCTTGCGGCTTTCTTTTGGCCTTTTGTCAATAAGGACATTCGTATTTACTGCCGATCATGCAAGGTATGTCAGGAGGTCAAATCTAGAGGACCACGACATGCTGCGCCTATCCAGGCTGCTGACATTCCTATTCGGCCGTTTCAGAAAATGGCCATAGATATTATTGGCCCTTTTAAGGTCAAGTCGGCCAGAGGACATCAGTTTATCCTTACATGTGTCGATATGTGCACACGTTGGCCAGAGGCTATTCCTCTTAAGAGCATATCTACTACAGATATCGCAGATGCTCTTTGGTTGATATTTTCTCGCTTGGGGTTCCCCAGAGAAATATTGTCAGACCATGGCACTCAACTCATATCTGACACTATGTCACAGGTAATGTCTACCTTACATATTGAACGATCTCTCAGTAGTATCTACCATCCTATGTCTAATGGGTTAGTTGAGCGTCTGAATAGAACGCTCAAGACTTTGCTTGGTAAGATAACTGAAGATCATCCTCAAGATTGGGACAGGGTTTTACCCGCGGCACTCTTTGCCTATAGAGAAGTCCCTAATGAACACACAGGATTTTCTCCCTTCGAACTTGTCTTTGGCGCGCGTCCACGCGGCCCTATGTCTTTATTACACGATCTCATCACTGCCGATGATATTAGCGATGAAACTCAATCCTCATATGAGTATGTCATTGCTCTTAGACAAAAGATCATTGAGGCATGTAAGCTAGCAACTGCTTCATCAGAAATTGCTAAAGAGAAGGCAAGGCAGTTTGCTAACAAGAATAGATGTCTACGACAACTTTGTCCAGGTGACAAAGCATTCGTCCTACTCCCCAGTAGGGAAAATAGATTTCTTATTGCATGGAAAGGTCCGTATGCAATAGTCTCTCGGATTTCCGATGTTGACTATGTGGTCGATATTGATGGAAAGCATAATACTTTCCACATAAACATGCTTTCGGAATTTCACGAACGTCCGGACTATTTGCTGCCTATTTTCCAGGCAACGGATGATGCTCCTGCACCTCACGGTCATTATTCATCCCTGTCTGTCATTCAGGATGAGGAAGCTACCTTCTCTGATGTCAACCTTCCCCTTCCAGTGGTTCCATTACATTCCACGGAATCTTGGAAAAAACGTTTCTGTTTCTCCTAATCTTTCTGGTGACGAACATCGACAAGTCTCGTCGATGTTACAAACATTTCAGGATGTTCTCACTGACATTCCTGGACACACAGATGTCATAGAACATGACATAATTCTTACCGACAATAATCCAATTAGGGTTAGGCAGTATCCTATTCCTATACACTTTCAGTCGCAAGTGGAAAAAGGAATTGGATGAAATGATTCAATTAAATATAATTGAACCATCGACTTCACCATATTCTTCTTCCATGGTTATTGTCCGGAAGAAGGATAAGAACATACGAATTTGTTGATTATCGCAAATTGAATCAGGTCACAAAGTTCGACGCTGAACCGATGCCTTTGTTAGAAGATCTACTGATTAGACTTTCTAATTCTAGATTCTTCACTAAACTTGACTTGTCTAAAGGTTATTGGCAAGTGCCTTTAGCAGAGCATGCCAAACCTCTTACTGCTTTTTCTACACCTAGGGGTCTATTTCAATGGAATGTTATGCCTTTTGGTCTCATGAACGCCCCTGCCACTTTCGTTCGCATGATGCGTCGAATTCTGTCACATCGTTCGGATGTCATCGCATACTTAGATGACATCTGTCTCTTCAGTGATACCTGGGAAGATCACTATTTAGGGTTATATGACTTACTGTCCACTCTACGTGAGAATAATTTGACAGCAAAACCTTCTAAAGCTTTTGTTGGTTTTGGTGAAATCTCTTTCCTGGGTCATCGTGTTGGTCATGGTCTCTTGAAGACAGAAGACCACAATACTTCCAAAATACTGAACATCTCTGTTCCTAAAACGAAGAAACAAGTTAGGAGTCTCTTAGGTTTAATTCAATTTTATGGGAGATTTATTCCAAATTTATCTTCGATCATGGCACCTCTATCAACATTGTTGAAGAAAGGTTCGCCTAATCTGGTCCGTTGGTCTGAAGAATGCCAATCTTCACTAGACCAAATCAAGAATATATTTTCTTCTCCTCCCATCTTAAGATTACCTACTCTTGATAGGACTTTTGTTCTTCGGAGTGATGCTTCATCCACTGGGATTGGAGCAGCACTGATGCAAGAATATGCAAATACTCTGCATCCTGTTATGTACATTTCTAGAAAACTAAATGCGGCAGAGAGGAACTACTCGGTTTTAGACCGTGAGTTGTTAGCGATGGTTTGGTCAATTCTAAAGCTACAAAGATTCCTCCTGGGCGCACATTTCATTCTAGAGACTGATCAGAAAGCTCTTACAGCTATTCAAACTAAGAATTTGAAGAGTTCGAGATCCACTCGATATGCTATAGCTCTTCAACCTTTTCACTTCACGGTACGAGCTATCCGTGGTGCGGATAATGTGATGGCTGACATTTTGTCTAGATGCCCACATGACTCCAACTAATACTTCTGTCCTATATTTCCATATATTACAGAGTCATAACACACCTATATTTCTACAATAGATTAGCACATCTGTACTTACTTTATATGTACACACTATCGTGCTTTGTTGTCATCTTCTTCTGTTCGTTTTTTAAGATGATAGAGGAGGACTGAGTAGTTAATATAAGGGCCGTTAGTTTACTAAACAGCCACAATTATTAATAATGTATTGTACCTTATGAAGCATATTAGTTATTAATTAGCATTATATTGCTTGTACTTTCTCAGAATGTCATTGTTGAGCTGAGGACTTACCTTACTAGTTTCAAGCATGACGAGTTCTAGATTGTGTACTTACCCTCGGAATACCAGAGCATATATCCTGGATCGTCATGTAGTTTAACTTTACTATGTACTTATGTCATTACATGTCAAAGAATGTACTATTTAAATTTTCCTATCAGATTTGTACATCCATTTTTAAAGACAATATTAGAGTATGCTGTTTAATGATGATTATAGTAACTTGCATACGTATATTGTGTTTACATGCTAACGTGATGTGTGTTGGTGACACCTCCCCGATGTGAATATTTTTTGAGACATATTTATTTTTCTGTTGAGGTATATCCTCACCAGACACTCTATAATTAGCCTATTGTTTGGCAATTTAGTTAATTATCAGCGCATAATTCGTGCGTTTTGAGCCGCTTATCGCATGCTCTTTGATATTGGAAAAAAAAAAATATGTTCCACATTTTTTTTTTATCGGGAGGAGGTGGTGATATGTTGCGTGATAAATTCTCGCAACATCGTTTTATTTCAATATCTGTTTTATAACGCAAGGGCAACAACTGCTTGAAATTTATAGCCACTTTTCTCGGTAAGCATTTGTCTTCTCGCGTTGGTATCGAATGCAGTTAAGTTTGAGCTGTGGTCATTTTGCGCTGGACTGCGCATGACTTGTCTTGCTTGTTGGTCGATCGGTTTCCGCCCACGACTAGTGGAGTGAGCGATTTGGAATGGCGAAAGAGATGCCTCGTTGAAGAGGGGATCTCCGCTATTTTTTGTTCTGTCAGGGATGTGTAGTCCTCTTATGGATATTTCGTTTATTCGGGATAATACCTCTAGTGTATTTGCACATGCCGGGAGGCGTGATATTTCTGTGTATTTCATGAAAGCAAGGTAAATTGACTTTTTCATTAACTCTATCGATTTTGGGTCGTGAGCGATTTCGATTCATAGCCTGTCTCCGAAAGTCGTCGTCACGAGATGTTCTTTCCCAGCTCACATGTCGCTGCATTGTACTGCATCGGTTGATGCATGTACCAAGGACCCTTACTTGCTACTTTGTTAAATGAACTAGGTTTGGAAAACCTTGATTATCTAGAGGATATTTTTGAGGACATTATTTATACTTCGGCAGACGTGTCTGTCTTGCTGAAGTCAAACTAAGGAGAGTGAACTGATCTCATACATCTGGTTATCTCCTGGCTGTTATAGAAAAGGATGGAGTTTTCCACCTGACTACATTTACAGCACTATGAAATATAACATGCATCTGACTCATCATTGTAATGCTGTCTACCGTCTATTGCTGTATTGAATGTTGCTGTGATAATGACTGTTTGATGTGCCTACACATTTGCGTAACCATTTTGTCACTGTGGCGTCCACAATAAATAATGAAGAAAAACGTCAACGGCTGTTTCACGACTCATTGACTTTATACGTCGTGAGTTTACTGACGTCCTATGTGGATTGCCCTGTTATTGTTGTATGAACATTGTTTTGACTGAACACATCTACACACTACACAAAACCAGACATGCGGATACCATCCATCATCATATGGCATCACGCATCATATTGCCTTTACCAAGTCTGACTGAAATCTACTTATTGTACAAAAATAAAGAAATGGAGAAAAGGAAAGAAAATGAATGAAAGCGTCATATTTCTCTAGATTTACAATTAGAAAAACGCCATCTTGTGGACGTGTTGTTTTTTTCTGCAGGGATAAATTATAAATTCAATCCTGTTTTATTTCAACCACTGGTTATTCACGAAACCAGACATTGAGATATAAAATGAAAAAATCCACTATCTACGTCTACTACAAAAATAAAAGAGATACTATCACGTTTTCATTGGCCCGGGCTCGTTCAGATCAGCAGGGTAGCAACCTGGCACTGGCTCGTTGTTGGGATCAGACAGACAGTTAGCGGGACAGCGACCTTGGAACTGGCTCGTTGTTCAGAACAGCGGGATAGCAGCCTGATCAAACGCCGCCTGTAACAATTAGCTTACCATCTATTTTTGATGATACTTGAAACACGAGAACACCAACACATATTAGCTTACCATCTATTTTTGATGATACTTGAAACACGAGAACACCAACACATATTAGCTTACCATCTATTTTTGATGATACTTGAAACACGAGAACACCAACACATATTAGCTTACCATCTATTTTTGATGATACTTGAAACACATGAACACCAACACATATTAGCTTACCATCTATTTTTGATGATACTTGAAACACGAGAACACCAACACATATTAGCTTACCATCTATTTTTGATGATACTTGAAACACGAGAACACCAACACATATTAGCTTACCATCTATTTTTGATGATACTTGAAACACATGAACACCAACACATATTAGCTTACCATCTATTCTCCATGATGCAAACAACCAGGATTTGTCATTAGACCTAGGTAACTGGGCGATGGATGTACCCCAAAGTTGTTTGTGTCGTGGAGAAAAGAATAACCCAGTGATGGCACCATTTTTAGCACTAAGTTGGTCGTTTCTCGTAACACGTTCCTTCTCGCAGTTAGAGAATGACGTTATTCGTGTGGACCTGGATGGAATCTCCGGACAACGTATTACTTCATAACTTTTCTAATGTTTACTGTGATTATTATTCTTTTATGTTTTATCCCGCGTACTACCCTTTAAATATTGTTATTTCTTAATGGTTGACAGGCGTCACGGTTTCTCTTGATATATTTCTTAATGGTTGACAGGCGTCATGGTTTCTCTTGATATATTTCTTAATGGTTGACAGGCGTCATGGTTTCTCTTGATATATTTCTTAATGGTTGACAGGCGTCATGGTTTCTCTTGATATATTTCTTAATGGTTGACAGGCGTCATGGTTTCTCTTGATATTTTTTTTCATGGTTGACAGGGGGCGTCATGGTTTTCTCTTGATATATTTCTTAATGGTTGACAGGCGTCATGGTTTCTCTTGATCTATTTCTTAATGGTTGACAGGCGTCATGGTTTCTCTTGATATATTTCTTAATGGTTGACAGGCGTCATGGTTTCTCTTGATATATTTCTTAATGGTTGACAGGCGTCATGGTTTCTCTTGATATATTTCTTAATGGTTGACAGGCGTCATGGTTTCTCTTGATATATTTCTTAATGGTTGACAGGCGTCATGGTTTCTCTTGATATATTTCTTAATGGTTGACAGGCGTCATGGTTTCTCTTGATATATTTCTTAATGGTTGACAGGCGTCATGGTTTCTCTTGATCTATTTCTTAATGGTTGACAGGCGTCATGGTTTCTCTTGATATATTTCTTAATGGTTGACAGGCGTCATGGTTTCTCTTGATATATTTCTTAATGGTTGACAGGCGTCATGGTTTCTCTTGATATATTTCTTAATGGTTGACAGGCGTCATGGTTTCTCTTGATATATTTCTTAATGGTTGACAGGCGTCATGGTTTCTCTTGATATATTTCTTAATGGTTGACAGGCGTCATGGTTTCTCTTGATATATTTCTTAATGGTTTTGACAGGCGTCCTGGTTTCTCTTGATCTATTTCTTAATGGTTGACAGGCGTCATGGCGTCATGGTTTCTCTTGATATATTTCTTAATGGTTGACAGGCGTCATGGTTTCTCTTGATATATTTCTTAATGGTTGACAGGCGTCATGGTTTCTCTTGATATATTTCTTAATGGTTGACAGGCGTCATGGTTTCTCTTGATATATTTCTTGGACTATAGAAACCGTTGTAAGTCACGAATCCGTGACGTTAGATTAAGGACAAAAACAAACGAAGACGGTTATATCTCTGCTCCCATGTTTTGAGGAGACACCATACACATCAAACATGGCGTGTCAACGACAGGTAAGCATACAGTATTTAGGTATGGATCTAGAAAATTAAAAACATTTAATATAAAACTTTCAATGTAAGTTTTAATCTTTCTTTTTTTTTTTTTTTAAACGACAGCCTATATGCAGATTTAAGTACCTATCGATCATTGATTATTTTCTTGTTGGTTCCCTTAGGAGTATAGTGGCACACTGCAAGTGGTCCTCCTACAGGAAGACTGCAGCAAAGCATTCACGTGCTTCTGCAGCAATAATTTATGTAGCCATTTTTTTAACATAATGAAGGAGTCAGTCTCATGCGCATGTTCTTATTAGTCACCTCTTACGACATGCTTTAATGTATACTAATCCTGTTCTTTCTTTATCTTCTTTGACATCCAGGGAACTACTAGCTAGAAAACAAAAACCTGAACAGCAGCTAAACCAGCTTTTAAAAAAACGTTGCCATTCTTTAGTAACATGAGTGACGTCATTCTCGGTTACAGATGTGTCAACTTCTTGTCACTGTATCCCGCCATCGTGTATCCCTGGCATTCTATTCTTTTCTTCTTCCTATATTACTTTTATAGACGGTCATACCAGGGTGTTAAACCCTAACGACATGTGAACCATGACCGCTGATCGATTAGATGAGGTATAACCAGACACCCAAGAGAATGAGATATTGATTTATGTACATAAGATGAAGACCAAAGTTTTACTCATTCATTCATTACCCTTCAACACTCTTTGCCCTGTGCCATCCATTCGAGATCGTTCCCTTAAAAATAAAGTCTTTATTCTTTCTTTCACCCTGGGGATTTCAGAACAAGGACTGACTTGTAATGATATCATCTGCTTTTACTCGATGCACGTCGTATCAAAGGTCAACATGTTTTCCTCATCCCTTGTTCCACTATTGTTTGTTCTGTTCTTTCATCAGTGTCTGGTTAGTGTCCTTGTCATACATACTGTTTAAGTTCGGCGCCACAACCCGCCTTATGAAAGTCTGTAACCTTCTGGGTTTAACATGTTTTGTTCTCAATGTTGGAATAGTGTTAAATCTCATCTATATCTCGTTATTGTATGATATTTCTTCTGTAATGTGTTATGGTCGGCGTCTGTGGCCTAATGGATATGAACGCAGTTTCATAATCCAGATATACCAGGTTCGAAACCTGCTGCAGGCGGTTTGGTAGCAGATCGCCTTGTGTGGATTTTTAACAATGGTATAAGCGCCGTACCGTTCAGAAAGCAATGGCAAACTACTGAATGAAAAAATTGCGTAGAAAAATCACAAACAGCCAATAAAAGCTGGGGTTGATTGTCACGTCCTGTAAAGGATAAGCAACTAACTTTTAATGTGTTATGGGCCAGGCCTGGATTTCCTTAAATATGCCAAGATCTATTTCCACTTTTTCAACGATGCTGCGGTCTGCCAAACACCATTTTTCCTAGTACCTACTTCTACAGTTGTTCAACTGTAAATAATAAAATAAACCCACATGTGTGTGAAATGAAGAGAGAATTTAAGGGGAAAAAAAATGTATTAATTGAAAACAAAATAATATAAACATTTGTAAGTATAACAGATTTTGCATTAAAAAAGAAAAAAAATGCAAACAAATATATAATATTTAAGTACTAGTATTACAAATGTAGTAATGACACATGATGATGATGATGATTTGCAAGGCATCGCCTCAACTAAGTCCTCAAATTTTGGAACGAAATATGATATTGCCCAACGCATACATGCATCCATACTCGTCCGACAGAAAAGAGCGGTATTTTGATTTAATAATGTTCGTAATCCAAAAAGCATACTACACTTTTTTATTATTCATCGTATTAAAAATGTGTTACTTCAAAAATAAAAGTTTTAATTAAAGAATAAGAGAAGCATTTTTTTTTTAAATTGTATATATCAGGTGGTCCACCAAAAATCTCTCAGCGGCCTACCGGTGGACGCGAACGATGCCTTTCCCATCTTTGTGATGGTGTATGATCAGCAGACGTGGCACAGATAAAATAAAAGTGCGGGAAAACTGATCTTGCGTTTGGGTGTTGTTTTCCTGCGAAGATGCGCGGTAACACTGCAGCCTTGTGAAGCTACAAGACTCCCACTATCTTGTACGTTTTGTTTCACAGTTTTGATTGTATAGCTTATTTCGATATTTGTCTGTAATATATTTAAATTTCATGTATTCTTTTATCGTTTTTGTCGCCCAACTTACATTATCAACAAAATGCAAAAAGGCGAGGGGGAGGGATATTGCTTACACACGGTATCCCGTGGTTGCAGGAAGTGACGTCTTGACTTCTGCTCTGAATTGATAGCAGACGTGAGTTTTGATTTGGGACAAGCTAGCGTCTCTAACCGGCAGTCTGCTTGTGTCGTTTGACCAGTATGCATGGAATATGTCCAGTAGGACCTGATTTTAGATTGTGTTAATTGCCTTTGGGCATCTTTATATTGCACCTGCAAGATCGATTACCATCACTGCCTTATGCATTCATTAACGGTATAATGTCAGATTAGTCTTAGCAGTGTGTATGGAATTCTTGGGCACGTAAGTTGACTGTTCCATTAAAACTGAGATTATCAGAATCAAGGACAGTAGAGACATGTGCTAGTAAAAGCTACGATGTCGTACCATACTCAATGTGGAGTACTGTGTCATTAAATGTATGAATTGTGCCAAGAAGTTAGGCCTTGTTACTGAGTACCTGTGGTGCGGGCCAGGGAGCTTGTGTGTAACTGGCCATATTTAAATATATTATAATTCCTCAAATGGAATATACAAGGAGAACCCTGGAGGGTATTCAGCAGGCCACTGTAATAAGGAGTGTCAAGCCTTAAGTCTAATGCACTCTTACCATAGGACGTCGGGAGGACGGTTCCTGAAGAAATAATAATATTCCTAAATTTACCCGTACCAAGTGGCTAAAGAAACCTGGTGGAGAGTGGATAAAGAAACCTGGTGGAGAGTGGCTAAAGAAACCTGGTGGAGAGTGGATAAAGAAACCTGGTGGAGAGTGGATAAAGAAACCTGGTGGAGAGTGGATAAAGAAACATGGTGGAGAGTGGATAAAGAAACCTGGTGGAGAGTGGATAAAGAAACCTGGTGGAGAGTGGATAAAGAAACCTAGTGGAGAGTGGATAAAGAAACCTGGTGGAGAGTGGATAAAGATACCTGGTGGAGAGTGGATAAAGAAACCTGGTGGAGAGTGGATAAAGAAACCTGGTGGAGAGTGGATAAAGAAACCTGGTGGAGAGTGGATAAAGAAACCTGGTGGAGAGTGGATAAAGAAACCTGGTGGAGAGTGAATAAAGAAATCAAAGGAACACAAGATGCATATGTAGGACTAAAGAAGAAGGAGAAATGTAGAAATAGGTGGTGTGTAACAATTTCAGCGCCATACTGCACTGGGAAGGAAAGGGATAGACAAATTGATATGAATAATTAACATTGTAAACGCAGAATGTAAACTTAATTGTTACATTTCTGTAATTTTTATTTTTCTCATTTGTTTTATGTCGACAGTTGTTTACAATCTTTGTTTCCATTTTACCATTTACACAAGAGATTTGATGGCATATCCCTTCCCTACGGCATTTCATAGCAGATACCGCCGTAGTGGAGTAACATTTTAGTCTTCACCAAACTAAGTCTCAGAATAATTGGGGTCTGTCGACAAGTTATCTTCTCCGCTGCTTTTGCCTTCCATAGCTCACAAACAGAGGCAGATACCCATTTTAAACAGCTGGGTAGATTGAAACGTGACGCGATCTTGTTTGGGACCAGGTTCAGTTTACCCCGGTACAAACCACAACACATATGCTCTTTCTCTGAACACACTGCAAATAATAGATTCATGGAACTCTGTAAGCAGTTTCCAGATGCAACAACATAGAAATATAAGTTGAAAATCACTATGAGAATTCAATCACTTATTGATCACTACGTTTGAATCAACAGGCCTTAAATGACAGGAAAATCCATTAATGTATTCCAGAATACAAATAAAGGACCTAAAAACATTTACAGTCCAGACCGTTTTGCCAGGAAAAAAAAAAAAAAAAAAAAAAGTCATTTATCTTTAAAACGTGCTGAACTGAGAACTGGTAAATAAATAATACACATACATGAGTATGCTGCTGGCATTCGTAAGAAATAAAGAAGTAGAAAACTTGACTATTGCATGGCTGTGAAACATGGATAACATTAAAGCTGATAACCAAGACGTTACCGACTTTCATACATGTATGCTTGGGCATAATAGAATGAACGAACGAACGAACGGACGGACGGACGAACTTTATTTGTCAAAGGCCCGTCTAACATTCTGCCCTTCCATTCTCTCGTTCTGTCATCTTGCATGCTGTATCCTTTCATTCCCACATGTTACTTTAAGCATTAATTTAAAGGCATACAGCATTATAAATGTAATATAACGGCATACATTTACAGCATCCCATCATGATAACATAAATTAAGTATCCTTAAAAACAACAAAAAAGGAAGTTAAAAAAAAAAATAAACCAAATCGAAATAATCCGTACGGTATACCAGACACTAGTTAGAAACATAATCGTGGTATACAGGTACATTCTCATAGTTCATGGTTTAGTCTGTAGTTCTGTATGGAGGTAAATATATTATATTAAATATCTAGTATTTTGTAAAGTGTTTAAAGTGATAATCGCTTATTTCATATTTCACTAGTTAGATTTGGTGCAGAGTGCTTAATTTATATAGTCTGTATTATTTTATAGTGACGTATTTCAGTGGAAAGCAGAATAAATTATAATTTCTAGCTTAAACAACAATGTAGCTATAATGAATTTAATTTAACTGCTAAATAATCAGAAGAGAACAAATTTTTTCTAAACTAACTTATAAATGCTAGAAGCCTCATGAGTGTTGACGGAATACGCATGTATTCCTAATTCATGAGGATTGATGATTTTTAAATATAACTTATTGCACGGGAAGTTTTAAATGATAAGTCAAGCTGTACGCTTGCATTTAAAAAAAAAAAACGTAAGTTATATTGAGTACATAATATGTAACATATTTCATATGTGGTTTTTCTTTATTTAGTGAATACTGGGGTGACCCAAACTTTGCCGGCGTTAGTACAGAGTAAATACCTATGAAGAACTAACCCATTTTCCTTCGAGTGACTTGGTGCAAAATTTTTACGGGCACTTTAAAGGATAAATAAAGAAACAGGCCTATCGCGCCATATTAAATTCTTCCTGAGAAAAACTCTAGTACATTTTTAGCCTGTGTGGCAAGCAACTTATTAACGTCAGTAACATTTCGACGGAGTTTGACAAGTGATGTGGTGACCGATTATAGTCCTATCCTGAAAGAACCCACCGACCTGACATTTCTTATTTCTAGAAACTAAGCTAGTGACACTGTGCTTGCTATTAACGTTCGTACCTGGACAATTTTATGTGACTTAAACAGACATTCGACAAATAAGCACCCCCAAGGAATCGTTCCCGAAAGCAGAGAATTCAACCCGTCTTTTTTGGAACTGGGGATTTCTTGGTCAAGGCTGCCATTGACGATTCTGTAGGTAACTGTCCTGAAAAATTGTATTTTCCAGAAGTGGCTACCAAAGCTGTGATCACTGCTGAATGAATAGAGTCAATGCAGGACTGAGTGATTTCTTAATTGTTGTAACTTCCTTTATGAAATTTATTGCTAACAATATTTACCCTTAGAAAAGCAGAGTATCAAGTCTGTCCATACCTTAAAAGGGGGAAAACCATAGACTCAATCCTATGTATCTGTAACTCTTTGGGGTTATCACTTTCTTCTAACGGGACTGTGAGCTATATATCCAGGGGAAGGACCATACAAACGGGTCTATCACTATTGTAGCACTCCTTGATTTTTTTCGACTAGTTGTGCTTTTGATGTAATTTTATGTATTGTGGTAAAAGTTTATATTGATAATTAAACTGCCCCTTAAACTTAAACAGCGTGTTGGTCAGCTCGTTCTAGAATATCTATAATCATTTGTTATAGTTTCCCCACGTCTGTACGTATAACTGTCGTCTTGTAGGTGCGTGCACGTGAGTGGTTATATATATATATATATATATATATATATATATATATATATATATATATATATATATATATATATATATATATGTGTGTGTGTGTGTGTGTGTTTAGACTGTCTGACTCCTCTAAAGCTGTCGTAGAAGATAGGTGAGAGAGAGAGAAGATTTCTCGATCTCAGAGACAGCCTCTTGATCACATTCTACCATCTCACTCGTGGAAATCTATTGCTATTACTACTTCTCACTGTGACTATCACTTATACTAATCTATTCAGAAGGGACCAACCCAAGTCTTAATTCCTCTATCAAAAATCTACGACAAGCATATAAGAATACTATATACGAGGGGCGTTCAGAAAGTAATGCACCACATCGTTTTTCTCAGGAGCTGTTTATTCAAAAAGCATGAAATTTATACACAATATACATGGATATGCCATATAAACATCGGTATTATTCAATATAATCCCCATCAACTTGTACGGCTTTATGCCAGCGCGAAACAAGTGCAAGTATTCCTAGCCCGTACCAGATTTTGTATTGATCATGTAGCCATTTCTTCGCTGCATGAATCACTCCTTCATCATCTTCAAACCTTGTCCCACGGAGTGCATCTTTAAGTGGACCAAATAGATGAAGATCAGAGGGTGCCAAATCGGGAATATAGGGTGGATGGGGTAGTACAGTCCAACCCAATTTCGTGATTGCTTCCCGTGTTGCCAGACTTGTGTGAGGTCGCGCATTGTCGTGAAGGAGAAGCAGGTCTGCTGGATTCTTGTGCGGCCGAACTCTGCGAAAACGTTGATTGAGTTTTCTCAATGTCTTAATGTAAGCTTGCGAATTGATTGTCTCTCCTCTTGGCATAACGTCTACAAGAATCACACCTTCAATGCCCAGAAAGACAGTGATCATGACCTTTCCAGCTGAAGGAATTGTCTTGAATTTCTTTCTTCGTGGTGATTGCGGCAATTGCCACTCCATTGACTGTCTTTTTGTCTCAGGTTCAAAATGATGTGCCCAGGTTTCGTCGCCTGTAACGATCTTAGCCAAAAAGTTCTCTCCATCAGCATTGAAACGCTCCAACAATTCAGAAGAAATTGCTTTCCTTTGCAATCGGTGGTCATTTGTGAGACTTTGAGGAACCCATCTTGCGCAAACCTTAGAAAATCCGAGAGTTTTTATAACTGCATTTGCACTACCAATGCTGACTGACAGCTGTAAGGCCAATTGTTGAGTAGTGATTCGCCTATCAGTAAGAATAATGCCCTCAGCGCATTTCAACATTTCTGCGTTGGTGGCTGTGGCAGGACGTCCACAGCGCGGCCGATCAAGCAGCTCCGTATCTCCACTTCCTGATTCTTTGATTCGCTGAACCCAGCGACTGACTGTACTCTTGTTTACTGCAAAACTTCCATACACATCACATAGACCATTGTGAATGTTCACAACAGTTTTCTTCTCTGCAACGAGAAATTCTATCACAATTCGCTGCTTATTACGCACGTTGCTAACACGCTCCATTTCAACGGTTTAGGGTAGCCGTATTATTTGGCCGGTTGCAGTGCAATTTGGTGCACACATTGGCACATGCCATATTTGAAGTGTGCAAAATTTCATGCTTCTATCTTCATTATTAGCTGAGAAAAACGATGTGGTGCATTACTTTCTGAACGCCCCTCGTAGATATAATAAAAATTATTCACCACATAGAACAATAACTTGTACACGGAACAAGCGTGAGAGGACAAGAAAGGTTGATATATGGATGAGATTGGCACAGGCAAAGGCTGCTTCTAAGGATGGTAGATAGTCGGTGTTGATGAAGGGTTTGAAAATTCTTTGTTGAATGAGTATTATGTAGGTAGGCTTTTTTTGGGTGGTTTGGAAGGCTATTCCACACGTAGGCTCCAGAGTATGCTAGGCTTTTTCTGAACACATCGATCCTTGGTTTGGGCAGACGTAATTGATGTAACTGTAGTCCCTTTCTTCTACTGGTTTGAAACAATGATCGTAGGTACCGCGGGGCATTGTTGGATAGAATTGCGTGAGTCAGCTTGGCTTTGTTGTGGAGGAATCGTTTCTATAGGGACAATATTTTAGGTTCCTTTCTTATCCCTGCGTGTGGTATCGTGCGATTATCTGTGATCAGACGTACTGCTCTCTTATGCAAGAAGTGCAGTCTCTTCGCGGTGGAAGCAGGGCAACCATGCCATAGTGAAGAGCAGTAATCTAGATGTGTCTGTATATGTGAGGTGTAGAACAATAGTCTAGTGTCTGCGTCTAAGAAGTGTTTTATTTTGACGAGCTGGTACGTCTTTTGAGCTAAGTGTTTGGTTAAATTCCGTACACGGGAGTTCCATGTTAAGTGGTGGTCAATCGTCAACCCTAGAACTTTGAGTTCTGTTACATGTTCAATTTGTATTAATCCCGCATGTAACCGTAGCGATCGTTTTGTGAAGTTTAGGAGCTTCTGTCTGGTGGTAATCAACATTGATTTCGTTTTTACTGTGTTTACTGGCATACGATTCATATTGTCCCAACTTATTAGATTTTCTGCGTCGCTTTGAAGAGTTTCTAGTTCGTAACTTGCTAATTCCAGGTGCATTATTAACTCTAAAGAAACACTAGGCTTTTTAAACAGAGAGAGAATATTATGGACAGTTTAAGATAAGGATATGTAAAACGTCAACCTGTATTTAATGTCAATAATAGGCTGGATAAACAACAGATGGGGTAGAGAGTTAATGAGAGACATTATCGCCTGTGTCAGCTGGCAAGCACTTGAAGAAGGAGATGTGTTAACAAAGGCTCTCCAAAAAAGTTAAAGTGGGACGCTGATGGTCAACAGTTTGGGAAGCTCTGATCTAAACAATGATGTTGTCTAGGAAGGGTGAAGTATGGGGTGAAGTATAGGACGAAGTAT
Source organism: Oreohelix idahoensis (assembly GCA_024509875.1). Classification (NCBI taxonomy): domain Eukaryota; kingdom Metazoa; phylum Mollusca; class Gastropoda; order Stylommatophora; family Oreohelicidae; genus Oreohelix; species Oreohelix idahoensis. Next base: position 111,905 of record JAMPIV010003521.1, read on the forward strand.
GGGGTGATGTATGGGTTAATAACGATAAACAGGAAATCTCTGAGGCAGAGAAATCTTACTAGTGAGGAATCTGAGTGATTGAATGGAGGATGCACTCTGGCACTAAGCCGCTTGTGGTGACAATTTAACTGTCTTGCATGTTTCCTGTGGCACCAGAAACCGTAAAACTGGTTAAAAGCGGCGTGTTTCATGTCACGTTCGTAGAGAATGTGATACATGTGGAAATCACACGGATTATGTGGGGAAAAAGCGGAAAATGAAGAAAGATCGATGACGTTTGAATAATGCGGACAAAAAACAAGAGGGACTGTAGCATTGACGAAGTAGAGAAAGCGGAAAAAATTCGAATATAATTTTATTGCGAACAAAAGAATGCTTATAGTTAACAAATGTCCGAAAATATGTTACTGGTGGCTTCATAAAGAAAAGTTTAAAAACAAAACCATAGCGAATGAACAAGGAATGGAAAACTAGAAGACGAAAGTGACAAACAATGAAAACTGAACATAACAATCACGAAAACCTGAAAGTTAGGACTGAACGTTGCATGTAGGATGAACAGAGAAGTAGGCACAGAGATCACGAAGGTGATCAAATAAGAGGAAAAGAATAATGAAATAAGAAAAGGGAGTAAAAAAATTGAAGAATTTGAGTATGAAGAAGATGGTGAAGATCAGGAAGAGGCTAGGACGAAGAAAATTGTAGAGAGGTAAAGAAGGACGAGTAGAGGAAGAATAAGAAATAGTAGACCTAAATAAAGTGAAGACGAAGAAGATGAAGAAAAAGGAGACGAAGAAGAGAAATGAGAAGGAGAATGAGTAAGAGTAGACGAAGAGAAAGAGAAGAAATGAATAGGAAGACGAAGAAGAAGATCAAGACGAAGGGTGAAGCATCTTCTTTCAGTATCTCCAGTACATAAACTTATTGCAGCTCTCAAAGGTTGTCCTCAGACCTATCAACGGATTGCCACATAATATTCTCCCTGGAGACATAAGTAGTGTTTTCTTTTTTTTTTAATACATGCAATTAATTAATAATTTTTTTTTATGCCCAGGAAATTTGTAGCTTTATTTCTAATCTATAATATCCTCAGCGAGGATAGACTGATGAGCTGTGAACATACCAGTTAAGAAGACGATATTGTATCATCAATATCAAGCCCGCCTTGGCAGTAATTAAGGCAGACGAGGTTTCGTTCCACGTATCAAGTTAGATGCAAGCCTTCCTGTCAGCTTGAAACGTCGTCAGTTTTCTGTGATCTTAGATTTTGCCCTGACAATCAACAAACCATATGGACACTCATTTTATTATGTAGGTGTATATCCAACAGACGCAGTCTTTGTCATGGTTAGCTTTGTCACGGAGTGTTCGAAGGTTTCGTTTAGATTATTTTAAAATTCCTTACTTTTCTATTCCTTCACATTTTGTCTGTTTCTCTACGAAATATTTCCACCTGCAGTCTGTTCTATTGCTGTTTTTCAAGTCTTCACTAATAGTCCTGTCATACGATCTTAATACTATCTTCTCCTACAAAGGCACTTAAAGTATTTCTTTAAGGACGTCAGTACAATTTATTCGCTTGGTCGAAACCACAGCGGTTCCCAGAGGATTATATTTCCGTGTTTAGTGGTCAACTGAAAACCGCCACGATAAATCTTTTTACGTGTCTAAGCAAGAGACGGGAAATAATTAACTCTGGACGTGGGAATCAGAAATGTCTTAACTTCATGCGAACAAATGCGGAGTTTTAAAATCACTTGCTCATAACCGTTGGAAGAGAACGCACGCTTATAGAAGAGGAGCCTCAAACTACCTCATATCTACAGTATATGTGCCTTGAGTGTGTAAACGCTACTAAAAATCTGTTTTCTTAAGTTATGGATAAGTCCTGAGCGGTAAGCAAACTCTCAGTATTCGCTTAATTAGCTAACTCTAATATCAAGGGATTAGTTAATGGATGTAAAGTGTGAAATACTTAATATTGTGGTTTTATTTCTTTACATTAGATTGATAGCTATTTTGCATTTATGTATTATGAATGTTTTCATTGTTGCATTATAATGATGTAAGTACTGGCTGATATCTGAAAGTACTACATTCTAATGATTTTGGGAATGTGATGAAGAAAGCTGTTGTGAACGAGAGAAGAACCATGTTGTTCAATGGACGAGTGAATGAAACATCATTCCTCCAATGCAGTCACGCATGGACGCACACGGCCAGGCGTCTGCTTGTAACAAAGGTTGACCTGACTGACCTGACCAGTGTGAGACTACCGCTAGACAGGAATTTGTAAACAAATGGACAGTCGCCTTTAAGGAAAATACTGACATTATGGTTCAGGTAAATATATTATTAGGCACCATTCTGAGACGAAATGTCCAGAGTGGCTGTAGTTAATATATCTGTATAAAGCAGAAGATTGATTACCTGTATTATCTTCCACAGCGCAGTTGCAGAATTCTAGCCAGTTTCTGGATTTTGATTGCTGTAAATTGTTGCGAGTAAACCACTACAGAGAGAACTAGTGCTTACGTCTCAAACCCTCTAGCGGTGTTCACAAGTCAGCAACCCTGAGCAGACTACAGCTTTAAGCATTCAACACCTCGTCAGCACCTGAACATCATAATTCAACTTCACAACCAGGTTAACAAAAAGCCTAGTCATCTCTTGGACTGTAGCCCCACTGAATCAAATTCTCCAGTTGGTAATCCCTACCTTCTGGGACGCCCAGGAGAAGTCCAATCAGATAAGTCTACTTAAAACCCAGGCCAAAATCAGAATTCACTTATCCAAGAAATAGCCATAGGAATAAACTCTCGTCATTGAGGAAAATAGCCTCTTATTCTTATCTGAACCAAAGACACTGGCAGTTTTCTGAATCCTTGAATAAGTAATATCATAACTGTCTTTTGTTAAATTTCCTAGTATTTCTTTTCAAAGTACATGTCAACATTGATTTTATTTTCCACTGTAATTAAAGTAATTATGTACATTCTGTAACTCACCATCATTCTGAGTTTGACTTAGTAGATTGAATGTTCTGTTTAGAAAACATACTCAACCCTCATTGTATTACTTGTTACTACTAGTTCATCTTCAAAAAGATTTGAGTTAGAAAGAGTTAGTCGTCGCCAAAAAAATACAAGAGTTGGTAGTCTAAAAGGTGAGAGAATCACTGACACCAACCTGTGCCCTTCTGTTAACTCTTTCTCTCAACACTAGCTCACCTCTGTGAAAACTAGTTTATAAAGGTCTATGTGCTTCCTTCACATCTTCTTCCTTACTATACAAATATCTCCGACAATTGGAGTGATCGATCATTTATTATGCGACAAGCTTTATGTAGTGTTCACACGAGGAAGGAACCCAGACAATCTAAACATATACATTCAGGTCACAGACTACCGAAGCAAACATTTTTATAGATAATCGTGCGATAAAGGGCTGTCACGTAGTATATATTGACTTCTCAATCTTGTAAATGTGCTGTAGTTGCTGACAGTTTCAGATGTTGGCTTTAATTCTTCTCCCGTCATTTGCTTCATGGGTATACATAACATGGTTGATGGGTATACATAACATGGTTGATGGGTATACATAACATGGTTGATGTGTATACATAACATGGTTGATGGGTATACATAACATGGTTGCCAGTCTCATACACAACCTCATATTAGTGGCCTTGTACGAGAAGATTTGAGGGAACCCTAGTCCCCCTATTATTTATGTTAGGAACCCCCCACCGGTGTTACAGTTGGTTTTTTTCCCATTTTTTTTAATGGTCAGAATACCAGTCATCCTTCCTTCTTTCTTATCCTCGGTCTGCTTATCTTTCTTTCGCTCCCTCTTGACTTCCAGCATTCGTTACATTTCCTTTTTTTTTGGGAGCCGCGCTAGCGTAGTGGTTACAACACCGCTCTGGCGACCGGGTGATACAGGATCAAACCCGGGCGACGGCATTTGAGAATTTTTCGTCGACCGGGATTTGGACTGGATTAACTCGAGACCTGGCGAGGACATTTGAAGGAGTGTCGTCGACCAGGGACTGGCGGCTCCTGAGCCGACCCAGCTGCAATGGGTACCTCCGAAATCGGCGAGTATTTGCCTGAATGGCGAGGGACACCTGTCTCTGTACAAGAAAATAAAATCAATGTCAGGTTAGACATAAAATAATAACCTGAGATTTCGCCTCGAGTATTAGCGGGCGAACGCAAAAAAAAAAAAAAAAAAAAAAAAAAAAAAATTTCCTTTTTCTCTCTAATGAGTAATAACAATCACGATGTTATTCCCTTTATTTCTGCCTTCAGGTTACCAACAAAGATAAATCTCTTCCCTCTTTTCTTCTCTCCTGACAATCAAGGTATTGCATTTTCTTTTTTTTTCCTCTCCCTTGACAACTAAGAAATTATATCTTCCATCTTTCTTATTCCAGATTGACAACAATGAAACTGCATCTTCCCTCCGACATTCTCTCATGACACACAGTAAACTATATTTCCCCCCCCTGACATTTTCTCATGACATCGAGGAAACAATATCGTCTCCCTGACATTCTCTCATGAAATCCAGGAAACAATATCCTCTCCCTGACATTCTTTCATGACACACAGGAAACTATGTCTTCCGCCTAACATTCTCTCATGACATCCAGGAAACTATATCGTCTCCATGACATTCTCTCATGACACACAGGAAACTACATCTTCTCCCAGACATTCTCTCATGACACCAAGGAAACTATATCCTCTCCCTGACATTCTCTCATGATACCCACAAAAATGTATCTTCTGCCTGACATTCTCTCATGACAACAATGAAAATATATCTTCTCCCTGACATTCTCTCTTGACACCCAGGAAACTATATCCTCTACCTGACATTCTCTCATGACATCCAGGAAATTATATCCTCTACTTGACATTCTCTCATGACATCCAGGAAACTACATTTTTTCCCTGACATTCTCTCATGACATCCAGGAAGCTATATCTCCTCCCTGACATTCTCTCATGACACCCAGGAAACTATATCTTCCCCCTGACATTCTCTCATGACAACCACGAAACTATATCTTCCCCCATAAATTCTCTCATGACAACCAGGAAACTATATCTTCTCCCTGACCTTCTCTCATGACTTCCAGGAAGCTGTATCTTCTCCCTGACATTCTCTCATGACAACCAGAAAACTATATCTTCCCTGTGTGACAGGATGGATTGGGGCGACCTCTGCTCGATATCTTATCCACTTCGGCAGTAATAAGTTACATTTGTTGTACTGCCCTTATTACGTGCTTTTCAGTGGTCAGCACCTTTTTTCTTTCTCTGCTATGTAGAAGATAGTTTGTATTTTCAAACATTCTTGAAAAGATAATATTAATCGACAACCATGTTGGTTAATTTCGGGTGTTCCCAACATCAGGCTACGGAGTAACATTAAAATCGCCCAGCGCATTTGTTTAATCGCTGATAAGGCCAAGGTGCGTTATCTGCCAAGATGGTAAAGAGACGGATTTGTGTGCTCAGGCGATAGATAACGAGATTACTCGTCGGTGCGACACATTTTGGACAGACATGCATGACATCATCGTTTCCGGCACACCTTGTTACAAAGACATTATTTTATATTAAAGTAATAATAAGTTATTTGTAAACATGGCCGAGAGAGGATCGGATGTTTTCATTCCATATATGGGAAACATGACCTTTTGCATCACGCATATTATTTCAAGCGGAAATAATTTTGAAATTACCCCACACAACACGCATGTTTGAAACGATTGGAGCTTTCGTAGCATCGTAACAAAACAAATACGGGGAAGGAAAGGCCATATAACCTGACCTTTTCGCAGTTTTAAGACACTGTGAAGATCGCTTGCCAAGACGAAACCAGAATGCCAGAAGCCAGAATTCAGAATTTCATTTTTCAGACCTGACTTTTCTTGGAGTATTTTGAAGGACTTAAACAGCCCCGGAAATCTCTATAATTTAATAAGGAACCGGGATCTGAGGAAACTGAAAACACGTAGTCATAGACGGAATCTAGTGTTAAAATAACGACCCCTAAGAATACGTGTAAGAGGCTTAGTCAAGTGCATTTATTCATCTGAGCAAACAGTCTGTGAGCCAAGATTGGCGTAAGTTGTGCATTTTACATTTTATAATTTTCATTTCTAACATCTGAACTAATACGTATATATATATATATATATATATATATATATATATATATATATATATATATATATATATATATATATATATATATATATATATATATATATATATATATATATATATATATATATATATATATATATATATATATATATATATATATATATATATATATATTCCACTGTGTAAATTCATGGTGGGGGTTTGAACGAGTTAACATTAATAATTGCTTAATTCTTCACAAAAGGTGGCGGACCGTTATAAGTTAACAATTGCCCTGGCAATTCAGCAATGTTCTTGACTTCGGACATATCTTTTGAATACTCCCTTGAGAAAGAAGCGTCATTATCCTTCTATCTACAACTCTGCCAAGAGAAATCTTGTGCGAAGGTAGACACCTTTGAAGGCCCATATATTCTTGAGTGTTGGCCACTCGTGGACCACTACTGCAAAGCAGGGGAGGCAAATCGGTGACATCTTGTTTATTCTCCCCTGACATCCTAGAAGTTATAATTGTCACCCCCCATTCCCTTCTTTGTCTTCAATTTCCCCTCCTTGTCATAACTGTCAATTTCCTCTTCTCTTCTTCGACAACCAGCGTCGTTGTGTTCCTTCGTCTCTTCTTCCATTGAGTTAAAAACAACTTTATTCTCTCCCTTCCTTCTTTCCTGACTGGCAAAACCGTTATCATCGATTTTCTTTCTTCCTTGATAATAACATCTTTCTCTTCCCCCTTCCTTTCTTCTCTGACTACCACCATCTTAATCTTCCTTCGTCCCTTTTTGTATTAATACCATTATAAATCATTCTTTCATAAAAATCAATGACATTAATCCACTTCTTACTTTCCCTTGACTACCATAACCTCCAACCACTACTAACACGCAGATTGGGCAGATCGTGTGTCACAGATCAGACCTTGTCATTGTCTTGTCATTACTGAACCATGTCTTGCCCCACCCCGATGTTCCCCACATGAAAACCTTAATTTGCCAAATTCACTGGCTCATATAATTACTTAAGCCGTCACGACGAGCTCTATGAACTTTAACCCCCGATTTGTCCGACAAGCATCATGGGAAATTTCCCAGAAATCACATCTAACAAAAGTATCGTGTGATAATTCGCTCTACATCATTACTGACAGCTTTTTGATTACATTCGTTCACAAAAACAAATGTAATCTTCTAAACAAAAGTAAAAATAGAAGTTGGCAATATTATGTCAGACTTTTCAAAAACATAACACTGTTTAAAGTTGTCTAGTGGTGAAAAAAAAGTTCACTTCCCAAGCGCAAGATTGGCTACAAAACTGGGACGGCTGACAACATCAACATTTACAGGCCCTAGCGCAACATTGGCTACAAAACTGGGATGGCTGACAACATCAACAGTTACAGGCCCTAGCGCAACATTCGCTTCATAACTGGGACGGCTGACAGCATCAACAGTTACAGGCCCTATCGCAACATTGGCTACAAAACTGTGACGGCTGACAACCTCAACAGTTGCAAGCCCTAGATATTTTTGTTTCTTTTGTCTGCCACTTTCAACACAGGGATGGAATCACGGTGTGATTGTACTCCACCTATGGTGTTTTTCATCTCTTTGTTAGACTGATTCACTCCTGTTCTGCCTTGTAATTTACATGTTCATCTTTGCGTGCTAAACCTGGCCTTTGACAGTAGAATGCGAGAGACGAACACAGGCGTTGGAAATAAGATGTTCCAGAAAGATCTATCAGAAAATCGTACATGGATCGTCTGATACATGAACAGTAAAAACACACTGCGTTATAGAAATACAAAACCAAATTTAAATATGAGTTTTATTTCCTTTTGGCGAGGCGCGTCCCGTTCAATCTAGACGTAAGGTCCGTCGATTATATTAGAGCGCATTGTTAACTATAACACTCTTTGTGGTCTTGTAAAATGGTGAATTGGTATATGAAAACCTGCCAACAAAAGAGAGACGGAAGCTGACATGTTATAGCCACAAACCACGTGGGCTACCACAGATCCTCCTTCATGACACAGTAGCAGACAAATAAAGACAGGAGGGAGAAAACAGAAATTGAGTCAACACATGCAAAATAACAAACTTGACACGTCCATCGATCACGGAAGCAACCCATTTTCTTTGGGCATGTTTTGAGAAGACAAAAGCTGGAATATCTCGTGACAACAGAAAATATTGATGAGACAAGACATCTAGGACTATAAACGGGTCAAGTTTATGAAAATTCTGACACCACGGCATGGAATGAAATCAACAACAGAACTGATAAATATTATTGTACACAGGAAGTTGTGGAGAGACATGATCGCTTACTCCACCAGACATGATACTTGAAGAAGAAGAGGCAGAACGCAAGATCGACTTAAAAAAAAAAAAAACTTTTTAAAAATCATTTCCTTATCAAAACAACTTTGAGACTATAAATAACTTTTAAAAGAAAATCAAACAAACAAGAACAACTTCGAAAACTCTCCATTTGTAGCTTTATTTCTAATCCATAATTTCTTTACAAAACATACTGGCATTAAACAGCCAACTCAGCCCAGATTCCATCTGAGCAGCCTCGTCGCCAGTCGCCGTATGTGGAATATAGTTAAAAGTGTGTGCAGTCCCGTAAATTCGTGTTTTTAAGAAACAAAGAACCAAATAGATTTTCTCGTTCTCGCAGCATTTCAAAATACTTGTATAACGCACGGATCGATATTGTGACGTGAATCTACGTTTTTTTTTACGTTTGTGTTAATCAAGGAAAATACCGCTCTCCTAGAGTTGATGATACTAATCTGGGAGTCGTAGTTACGCTGAACGGTTATTTCAGAACTGAAGGCAGACTTTGTGCGGCTGACTTTGGAGCGTATTCGCCACAAATGTGAAGATAACAACAATTGTGTGTGTCCCAGGCCTAAATTTTGGACCGAAGTATTCATGTGCACTTGTAGAAAACTTGGACCGAAGTATTCATGTGCACTTGTAGAAAACTTGGACCGAAGTATTCACGTGCACTTGTAGAACACTTGGACCGATGTATTCATGTGCACTTGTAGAACACTTGGACCGAAGTATTCATGTGCACTTGTAGAAAACTTGGACCGAAGTATTCATGTGCACTTGTAGAAAACTTGGACCGAAGTATTCATGTGCACTTGTAGAAAACTTGGACCGAAGTATTCATGTGCACTTGTAGAAAACTTGGACCGAAGTATTCATGTGCACTTGTAGAAAACTTGGACCGAAGTATTCATGTGCATTTGTATAAAACTTGGACCGAAGTATTCATGTGCACTTGTAGAAAACTTGGACCGAATTATTCATGTGCACTTGTAGAAAACTTGGACCGAAGTATTCATGTGCACTTGTAGAAAACTTGGACGGAAGTATTCAAGTGCACTTGTAGAACACTTGGACCGAAGTATTCATGTGCACTTGTAGAAAACTTGGACCGAAGTATTCATGTGCACTTGTAGAAAACTTGGACCGAAACAAAGCGCAGATGGTCGATGGGGACACAAGACACACTTGATAGTGAAGACAGAGTGAATATAAACTGGTACATATCATTATTGTAGGACTGAAATGTGGAAAGATAATAATGCCTCATTCTTGACCTTGACGAAATAAAGATTTCATTTGTTCGATAGAAGCGCCGCCTTTTAATAAAAACATTCCATCTGTCACGAGAATCATTATGCCATTTTTATGGCGTAGTAAGACATTTAAAGAGACAGATCACTACCGGAGGCAAAATCCAGCAAATAAATATTTACTCAGGGGAAGAACATGATTGATTTTCCCGAACTATTTGTGCCGCAGAAATGAGAAATCTACAGGAGAGGTAGTTACCGACGACAATTTCCAATCAAAAAGAGGCTATCTGAGAATAATACGAAACTAAATGGAAGGTGAGACACGGAGATAAATAACAATGTTATATGAGACAGCTGTCGATGGAGTTTTGGTGCAATAATGGACAAGTCTGGAGCAAGGTAACCGTTACCTTCGATGCAATAACAGGATCAGGTGATAACGGGGCGTTGATGTAATAAACTGGAACAACTCAGACGCGTAAACCTGAAAATTTGATATAGGACAATGTTGCAGGATGATAGATCTGAAGCTTTGTTGTAATCAAGGGAATTATTAGGGCACTGTCAGCTGGGAATCTGTGTGTAATAAAAAGTAATAAGAGAATAGAAGTATTATAAAGGTCTGACAAAATCACTAATGTACAACTGATTGAACGATCCAGGTAAAGACTAGCTAGAGGAACAAAAGGTGAGGAAATGAAGTTGTCGGTCGATATGACATTCAGTCAAGAAACCAGTCGAGAGCATGACAGGACAGTCTTTGTTCTGGATTGCCCAAGGTAAAAGTAAACACAAGGACGATTCTTCCCCCATCCCCACCCCCCAATAATGGAAAAAAGCAGGATCTTAAAGATGTAAGTACGGAACGAGGATATTGGAGCAAGAGGTGGACCAGAAACTTTGACTTAGGCAACGCTGGAGCACCCGACCGTGAAACTTTGACTTAGGCAACGCTGGAGCATCCGACCATGAAACTTTGACTTAGGCAACTCTGGAGCACCCGACCATGAAACTTTGACTTAGGCAACGCTGGAGCACCCGACCGTGAAACTTTGACTTAGGCAACGCTGGAGCACCCGACCGTGAAACTTTGACTTAGGCAACGCTGGAGCACCCGACCGTGAAACTTTGACTTAGGCAACGCTGGAGCACCCGACCGTGAAACTTTGACTTAGGCAACGCTGGAGCACCCGACCGTGAAACTTTGACTTAGGCAACGCTGGAGCACCCGACCGTGAAACTTTGACTTAGGCAACGCTGGAGCACCCGACCGTGAAACTTTGACTTAGGCAACGCTGGAGCACCCGACCGTGAAACTTTGACTTAGGCAACGCTGGAGCACCCGACCGTGAAACACCGTGAAACTTTGACTTAGGCAACGCTGGAGCACCCGACCGTGAAACTTTGACTTAGGCAACGCTGGAGCACCCGACCGTGAAACTTTGACTTAGGCAACGCTGGAGCACCCGACCGTGAAACTTTGACTTAGGCAACGCTGGAGCACCCGACCGCGAAACTTTGACTTAGGCAACGCTGGAGCACCCGACCGCGAAACTTTGACTTAGGCAACGCTGGAGCACCCGACCGTGAAACTTTGACTTAGGCAACGCTGGAGCACCCGACCGTGAAACTTTGACTTAGGCAACGCTGGAGCACCCGACCGTGAAACTTTGACTTAGGCAACGCTGGAGCACCCGACCGTGAAACTTTGACTTAGGCAACGCTGGAGCACCCGACCGTGAAACTTTGACTTAGGCAACGCTGGAGCATCCGTCCGTGAAACTTTGACTTAGGCAACGCATGAGCACCCGACCGTGAAACTTTGACTTAGGCTACGCTGGAGCACCCGACCATGAAACTTTGACTTAGGCAACGCTGGAGCACCCGACCATGAACCTTTGACTTAGGCAACGCTGGAGCACCCGACCATGAAACTTTGACTTAGGCAACGCTGGAGCACCCGACCGTGAAACTTTGACTTAGGCAACGGTGGAGCACCCGACCGTGAAACTTTGACTTAGGCAACGCTGGAGCACCCGACCGTGAAACTTTGACTTAGGCAACGCTGGAGCACCCGACCGTGAAACTTTGACTTAGGCAACGCTGGAGCACCCGACCGTGAAACTTTAACTTAGGCAACGCTGGAGCACCCGACCATGAAACTTTGACTTAGGCAACGCTGGAGCACCCGACCGTGAAACTTTGACTTAGGCAACGCTGGAGCACCCGACCGTGAAACTTTGACTTAGGCAACGCTGGAGCACCCGACCGTGAAACTTTGACTTAGACAACGCTGGAGCACCTGACCGTGAAACTTTGATGTGAGAGATGAGAAGACTAGATCAAGGTCAGACTGAACCTTTCATGTTAGATAGGAGAATTATGGCCGCACTTTCAGTTAGAAAAAATGTCATATATGAAAAGAGAATACTGTAGTAAGGTCAGCCTGGAATGTTCATGTATTATAAGTGAATACTGGAGTAAGTTCAGTCTGACACTTGCAATACCTGCAAAGAGAATACTGTAGTAAGGTCAGCCTGGAATGTTCATATATCATAAGTGAATAATGGAGTAAGTTCAGTCTGAAACTTGCAGGTATGCAAAGAGAATACTGGAGCAAGCTGACCCTGGAACTAAGTTGTAAGAAAGGGGACAATGTTGTAAAGTGAACGTGAATGGCAAAAGAAAGTGAGTAGAAGCGGATTATTTTGTTTGTAGCTTGAGTGGTGTGGAGTCGAAGATATTACTGGGCCGATCGAGATGGTCCTGGAGCAAAGTGATGGAGAAGTCTGTAACGTGAATGTAGATGATATTAAAACAAGATGACAAGGAAATGGTGAACTTTGGATTTACTAGTGGTTTCCCTGGATCTTTTCTTATAACGCTTCTTGAGATGGCCGAAGCTATTATCAGGTGAGGTGTCGCCAGTAATCATATTCAGCTATAGACGTGCATGACACAGTAATTTCTCAGAACGTGTTGATTTATGCAAGAATATGCTTTTAGATGATAGCATTACTGATGTATGTGACAATGTACTAATGAACTATTTACAGTTTGAAAGCGTGAGTGCTAGGATACAGAATGAAACTTGAGACAAAGTCAAAAATGTTAGACGAGTCTGTGAGCCCAATTCTCAACATCATTAAAATAAAAATTTCTTTCGTTCATTCGCTTATTTGTTATCTTTGGTTTGTGTTCAGTGTCTAACATCTTAAAAATCTCAGACAGTACAAACATTCAGAGGTCTAGTAACCCAGGTTTTATGATCTATGATTTATAACTACATTAAGATTTATAATAAAACACGTATTACTGCTGATCGGGTCAGATGTGGGAAGTCTCATACGCAGATAAATGTCTTTAAGGCGTACAAAACATGTACCAGTCTAAAATAAGCTAATAAAGTATAAGAAAAAAATTAATATACAGTATAAATGTTACTTTAGAATTTTAAATAATCTCGTGAGTTAAAGAGTTAAAACAGAATGTTTAAACTCTGACATTGAAACAACATTGACCGGGAAGATAAAACCAGAAGAAGTTAAGAATAGGTCGTGATAAAAACTGCACTGTAATAGACCATAGTATTTTGATTCAAATACGGAGTACACACAAAACAGTTACATAAGAAAGAAAAAAACCTAGTGATCATTGCCGGAGTAAGATAAAGACAAGAAATTAGATAAACAGTGTAAGATTGGATTTATAAGATATGACTGCAGACAACACTTCAGTCAGAAGATAATAAGATTGGATTGATAAGATATGACAGCAGACAACACTTCAGACAGAAGATAATAAGATTGGATTGATAAGATATGACAGCAGACAAAACTTCAGAAAGAAGATAAAAAATACAGAGAAATGTTGAGAGATTGTGCGTGCACGAAACAACCGCAAATAGCCAGACAGGGAATAAGTAATATTAATAAGAAAAAACTTTAAATGCAGAAAATAAGTTGCAATAGTTGGTAGACTACAAGTTAAGTTATGAAAAGCGTACTACTTGGTAAGTAATCTACTTGTAGATGACTTCCCACAAGGATAATCACACAAAATGTACACGACATATACTTATATATATATATATATATATATATATATATATATATATATATATATATATATATATATATATATATATATATATATATATATATATATATATATATATATATATATATATATATATATATATATATATATATATATATATATATATACATATATATATATACATATATATATACATATATATACATACATAAAAGTTAAAAAACATAAGAGCATAGCAAAGTAAAGTATCATCTGCAAGCAAAATGAAAATTGTTCTTGTTCAACTATATAAAAGTTCGGCTGCCTTTCTTAATATCTTACCATCTAAGTAAGTCAGCCTTGATGCTAGTTCGGGACAAAGTTTCATATGTCTTTGACACAGAGTTCTTCACAAATTACACTCATTACTTACTCATTGCTCTTTTTTGTGTGCCGTTGTGACACTTCCGGTGCAAGTAGATCGACATCTTGCGCGTTGCAGTGTTTTCAGTTCGCTGATGTTGTCACCCTTTCTCTTATGCCATGTGCTCATTGCATTACTGTAGCAAAATTTGGTACCACATGCTTTGTTTGTGAAAAAATGTGTAACGCGACACAAAGCGATACAAGGGTGAAGGGACGGCTCGGTTGGTCTTACTTTGAAGTTGACGTTGGGCTGAAATATTTGCGTTTCGCCTAAGCCGTACAGCATTGGGATAGTGTAGGAAAGAGCGAATATATGAAACATGGCCGACCTTAAAATTTGCATTGGCAGGAAAGAAAATCTAAAGCTACAAGCGCAAGCTTGGTGGAAAGATATTAAAACTGTAATAATTCATATAAGGAGATAGAGAATGAGTGATTTCCAAAAGGATATTTTTGGAATATCCTTACATTATTACTACTTACATTATTCAAATGTAAGTAGTATTAAAAATAATTAATAATTTTCATATTCATCACATCTGCTAATAGTTAGCTCATGATCTTTAAAAATTTATTATAAATTCATACCTAAACGGATTTCGATAACACTTGGATAGAATGAACGCTTCCTATTGGGAAAATGAAAGAATACCTAGGAAGGAAGGACAGATATAAGTGTAGTGAAAAGAAGAGAAAACAAGTACGGAAGAAGCACACATCGCCTCAAACCAAGAGATTTAACAAAAATCTAAGCGGACTCAAGACGGTGCTTTCTCGTACGGGAGGGTCGCCCAAATATAAGGACAGAGCGGCCCGTTTAAAATCACACACACACAATCCAGACGCCAGAGTGAGAGACTGGAAGACAGCATCTGCAAGAAAAGTTTTTTCACGCTGCATGCAGGGCAGATATACTTCAGCAAATACAGCCTCACCGTGCGCTTATTAATCCTAGAGGGTATGTAGGTTTATTAAAGATGTATGTGTGACTAATATCATTTTATTTCACATTTTGTTTACGATTTGATTGTATCAGACATAATAAAAAGGGTATACAGGAAGCCAATGACGCTAACCAGAGATAACCTCCACCGGCATTGTCAGGAAGCATAACAATTAATTGGTTAGTGTTACGTGCAGTCTTTGATATCTTACAATATAATACATTTGTATGCTTGTTATGTTCGCAAATATTTTGTAAACAAAATAGATACTTTTTAGTGCTTAAGGAAAAGTCATTATTGAGTTACTTCCCTTGAAAGGAGTGTTGTCACTTTCGATCGAACTCCGCGGATGAATCCAGTTTTACTGCGATTTATTCTTTTTTGGGGTAGGAATAGATTGTTCTTGCTTCAGTGTATCTATGGCCTAAATTTATGTGTATTGTTTGTCTGGGTAGGACGAGTCTGTCTTATATCTGCATATCTTTGCATGTCTAAGTCGAACTATATGGTCTTTTGTCGATAGAAAGGTCAAAGGGCTGTTCGGCGGATGTGTCGCTAGAGAGGTGTGATTTGGCTTCGCCCTGATGGGGGCTGTGATTTTTCTATGTCGGCTTGTCGCCGGTAAAAGTGATCTCAGTATTTATGGGGAAAGTGATAGTCGTCTAGACCTATCGTGTATGCTTTACCCCAGTGTTTATTCTTATTGCCAAGGAATGGCAGAATCATATTTCTGATACCAAGGTAACAAAAGATTCTCCTTATGAACTCTCTTACGAAGCCACCGTTTTTCGATAGGCACGATTTGTACGTCTGAGAGAATATATTTAACTAGATGAAAACGACATTCATTCCTAGCAGCACTATATCTTGTATGATGAAGTCAATTGTATCATGATAGAATCTACAGAGATATGAGAACATTTAATGAATGACTAACTTTAATACAGATTCATTATCTGTATCCAAACGTGAGTGACAGCTCACGAGAGAAGCCATCTTGTATCCAAATATTTTGTGACTTTCAAGAAGAGAAAGGGATGCCCCGTATTATCGCTTGATGAGTCCAGAGATCACTGCTACACATGAGAACCCATTACTAGCGGTTCAATATGATTATATGAAAAATATGTGCTGAATATTATTTCAAGGAATCTTCGCTAGACGAGGTTAGGTCTAGAAGCCATCTTGAATGTTGTTTATAATCTGACGTGCTTTGTCAGTAAACTCAGATGATATATATATATATATATATATATATATATATATATATATATATATATATATATATATATATATATATATATATATATGGGCAATACTGAGTGCTTGTCTACTGACAGTCCATTATGCTATTATTCTACATGAGTGCCCATGTATCATTGCAAGACCATTTATCCACTGTACCATGATGTATTATGCCAACCTGTGATTTGTCACTATCCGTGCTGTCGAGTGTGTACGTCCAATTAAACTGTAGCAAAGGTACACAGTCGTTTGTGTCGATGACTTCCAGCCATACATGAGTGTGAGAAAGAGACCATTTGTCAACACCACGAACTCTTCTTATCATTCGCATATTACACTCTCAATCTATGTCTACACACCACTGCGTAGGTCGAGTTGACATTCCATACTCAAACCACAAGCAACACAACAACACAGCATTTAACTCTGGTGATGTTCTAGTGGGCTTACATTTATTAACTGATGAGCAAAGAAAATAGAGTTATCAACTAGAGAAGACTTTATCAACTGGTGGACCAGCTTTCTGGGTGTGACCTCGCAGAAGTTAAGAAGTCAACAGACTACCGATACCAGACCGTTTCCTGTGGCTGATACGACACACTTGCAGTATTAGTTTGCTCTTTGTCAACACTTCGTCACGTGACCTGTCAAGTGAATGCAGTATGTAGGTCAGCGTTGTTGACATTTTTACATTAGACATTACAGAGTTTCACAGAACAGTTGGATCAATTCTTGTCAATATTAACAGGAAGACAGTATTATTGAACTAAGAAGTCCTATTTTCATCGATGGATCTTCTTGTTTTCTATATATGAACTTTGGGAGCCGCGCTGGTGTAATGGCTTCGGCGTTGTACTGGCGACCAGGTGTTCATGGTTCAAACCCGGGCGTCGGCGTTTGAAGAAATGTTTACGGCCGGAAATTTGACTGAATAGCCTGAACGGCTCCTGTGACAAACCCTCTGTGGATGGGAAGGAGCGAAGCTCCTGACCGGGTTGGAAGGAAAGTCCTCAGGTTCCCCAGCCTCGCAATGACATGTCATTGGGCCGAAGGGCTGAAAGCCTAAGTGCCGCTGGTTAAGGGGAAAAAAAAAATATATGAACTTTAATATTTAAGGCCAGAATTTGTAATTCAATAAAGTGGCAGTTTATTTATTTTTACAAGAATAACTTTGCCATTACTGTAAAACTGAGCCTATTTTGCAACACATACTATCATACACATAATTTATATATTTATGTTTACATGTTATTTGTTTGTATAGTATGTTAGTTTATATGTCAGCGGGTTGTGTTTAGGTTGGGCGGTGTCCTCACAACAGAATATCCCACGTCATAGAGGGTCCGTTGTGGGCGTTTTCTTTAGGTGCAATTTCCTTAATTGGAAATTTGCTTGCAACAACTAGTTGCTATTTGTGTTAGCTGTGAAGACTGTAATTATTGTTATTTTTGTAATATTTCTTTGTTCTTTAGTTTTGTTTTGATTTGTTTGTAATTTGTTGGTCTACCCTTTACTATCTTTCAGTTCTATTCACAATTTATATTCATATACTGTGACGTCATTTGTGTTGTTATTCCTTTGCAGATTCAGTGATTACTTTCATTGATTTCCCTATTTGATTTATTTGATTTCTGCAAACGTTTTCGTATTGTCAGTCTTATTTGTACTTTATGTATTCTGTTGGTTGACATATGTTTTATATAGGTATATTTCAGAAGACACTATTGCTTGTGCACTGCACTTGGATTATAGTATAAACCAGTACTTGATTATTATTACTGTTATACAAGACCTTATTAAGGCTTGTGACCCACAGATATTGGGATAGTGTACTGATTAATCAAGTCATTAAGAACTTGTGGTATTATTATTGTTTCAAGTAATTAGTATTATTGTTAGACATCATGTCTACATTAGAATACTTCATTATACAAGGGAAAGCCCTTGATAAGACTGGTCAACAATTAGAAGAATGGGCAGTTGCTCAATATGACAAGACATTAGCAGCTGAAGAGAGAAGATTAGCAGCTGAAGAGAGAAGACTAGACAGAGAAGCTACTGCTGCTGCTGAACTAAAGAAATTGCAGATGCAGGTGGAGGAAAGGAGATTTGAAGCTGAACAAAAAAAATTAGAAAGAGAAGCTGCTGCTGAACAAAAAAGATTAGACAGGGAAGCTGAACAAAGAAGATTAGAAGCGGAAGAGAAAAAAGCAATAAGAGAACATGAATTTGAGTTAGAGAAATTGAGATTGACAAGTATGAGTAATGTTAATCAGGCATCTAGTGGTAATGGTAAACCTTCTACTTACAAGGTTAAGGTTCCACCGTTCAATCAGTCCAGTGACGATATTACATTCTGGCTGGATAGATTTGAACGTTCTTGTCGTACACATAATGTGGATAAATCACAATATGCTAACCAATTAGCAGAAAACTTGAAAGGTGAATCTCTGACTAGGTTATGCCTTGTAGGAGAAGCAGATAAGGATAATTATGATGTCATTAGTGTGGCTTTGATTAAAAAAAATACCAGCTAAGTGAGGAAGGCTATCGCCTTTTGTTTAAGACGATGGTGCCTGAGACAGGTGTAGAATTCTCAGAATTCATTGCAAAGGCACGTCTCACAGTTGATCGTTAGATTGAACTTTCCAAAACAGAAAAAACGTATGAAGGACTTATGGATTTGTTGCTCAGAGATAAGATTATGTCATGTGTTAACAAACCATTCCTTGAATTTATACATGAGCGTAAACCCAAATCTCTAAAGGAAATGGAAGAATATTGTTCCCAATATGTCACTGCACACCCCGACGTGACTTTTGGCAACACTAAGATTAAGGAGAGTATGCCAGTTGCTTCAGCAACACCATACAATCCCAATTATTCACACAGATTTCAGGGTCCTCAAAACAGATTTGATAAAAAAGGTAACCATAATAGTTATCAAAACCAAGGTAACCAATCATTTCAGGGTTCTTCTTCAAAGAACTGGAGACGAGCTGATAGCTCTCGACACAGGGGTGGTCACAATTATAGTAATTTCCATAGAGGAAGTAATTATAGAAACTATCCGACGTATCCGTCTTGGAGTCAACAAGATTGCAATTACATAGATACTCATTATAATGAATATGATAATGGTAACCAAGAGAACTATGACTCAAACCCAAATAGGGGTTACAATAGAGGTAATAATAACTACAGAGGTAATAATAACCGCGGTAGATCTCAAAACAGAAGACATAAACCACATTTTCAGGCAAACTTTGCACAACAAGAGTCCCATGAAGACTATAAACAGAGTAAAGACAATAATGACGCTAATAATATGGCATGTGCCGCTTTTGATTTTGGGAGAGCATCTCAGTGCCCCCAATGCAAAACATTATTTGAGCCAACCACAGTGTCTACTTTAAGCTGCGGCCATCCTCTTCCTGCTCTTTCTGCATCAGTCGCGCATGATAGAAGAGGTTCTCTTGTCTTACATAAGGGTTTAGTAAATAACAATCCAGTCTTCGTGCTATTTGATTCTGGGTGCACCACAATTGGTGCTAGGCAGTCACTCGTAGATCCTTCCCGTGCCACTGGACAAGTAGTCAAATGTGTAACATTTGGCGGCACATTAGAGAAATACTCTACTGCTATCATTAGGATTGCTACTCCTTTCTTTACAGGAGATGTACACGCATGTCTTCTTCCGAATCCGATCGCTGACCTCATCATCGGTCGCATTCATGGAGTCAAAGAATGCACTCCGCAACAAATTTCCACGTGGGAAAGGCAAAACATGCAGATTGCTAACGCTGTAGTCACTAGAGCTCAGGCTCTTAATATGCCTCAAACTTCATCTACTGAGGATAATGAAGTGCATAACCAAGATGATCCCTTGGTAATTTCTCGTGACTCGTTTATAAAACAGCAAGAAGATGACCCCACTCTGAAGAAATTCTTCATTCTTGCAACTAAAGGTGATCCGAATAAAGACACAAGTCGTAAATCGTGGATTACAAAGAAGAATGGCGTAGTTGTACGTATGGTTCAAGACTCCATTACGTCAAGTCATTCTCAAATCCTGGTTCCCAAGAATTTGAGAGTTAAAATTTTGCAGCACGCTCACGACTCTCAGTGTGCTGGACACATGGGTTTTTTCCGTACTAAGTCAAGAGTCCTTGCGGCTTTCTTTTGGCCATTGGTAAACAAGGACATACGGATTTATTGTCGATCTTGTAAAGTATGTCAGGAAGTTAAATCCAAAGGTCCACGGCATGCTGCACCCATTCATGCGGCAGACATTCCTATTCGGCCGTTTCAAAAAAATGGCCATAGACATTATTGGTCCATTTAAGATCAAGTCTGCCAGAGGACATCAGTTTATCTTGACGTGCGTTGATATGTGCACACGTTGGCCAGAGGCTATTCCTCTGAAGAGCATTACTACTGCTGATATTGCAGATGCTCTTTGGCTTATATTTTCTCGTCTGGGGTTCCCCGGAGAGATATTGTCAGACCATGGCACCCAACTAATATCAGATACCATGTCTCAAGTAATGTCTACTCTGCAGATAGATAGATCTTTAAGTAGTATCTATCATCCAATGTCTAATGGGATGGTCGAACGCCTTAATAGAACACTTAAAAGCTTACTAGGGAAGATAACTGAGGATCATCCTCAAGACTGGGACAGAGTTTTACCTGCGGCCCTCTTCGCTTACAGAGAGGTCCCCAATGAACATACAGGATTTTCCCCCTTTGAACTCGTCTTTGGCGCGCGTCCGCGTGGCCCTATGTCGTTTCTTCATGATCTCATAACAGCTGACAATATTGACGATGACACAAAGTCATCCTACGAATATGTCATCGCGTTGAGACAAAAGATTATCGAAGCATGCAAATTAGCAACTTCTTCTTCTGAATTTGCGAAACAGAAGGCAAGGCAATTTGCCAATAAGAAGAGATGCTTACGACAACTTTGTCCTGGTGACAAAGCATTTGTATTACTACCTTGTAGGGAAAACAGACTACTTATTTCTTGGAAAGGTCCGTACGATATAATATCAAAAATTTCCGATGTCGACTATATTGTCGATATTGATGGGAAGCATAAAACCTTCCACATCAATATGCTTACTGAATTCCATGAACGTCCGGATTATTTACAACCCATTTTCCAAGCAACTGACGATTCTCCAGTACAACATGGTCATTACTCATCACTGTCCGTGATACAGGATGAGGAAACGAGTTTTTCAGATGTAAATCTTCCTCTTCCAATGATCCCACTTCATTCTAGTGAATTATGGAAGAACGTTACTGTCTCTCCTGATTTGTCTCTAGGAGAACAGCGACAAGTTTCAACTATGTTGCAAACATTTCAGGATGTACTCACTGACATCCCTGGACAAACTCATGTCATTGAACATGACATTGTTCTAACTGACCATACTCCTATTAGGGTTAGACCTTATCCTATCCCTATACATTTTCAAGCACAGGTCGAGAAAGAGTTGGATGAGATGATAGATTTGAAAATAATCGAACCATCCACCTCTGCTTACTCTTCGCCGATGGTTATTGTTCGGAAAAAAGACAATAACATACGTCTTTGCGTTGACTATCGCAAATTGAATCAAGTAACGAAGTTCGATGCCGAACCTATGCCTTTACTGGAATAGCTACTTACTCGACTCTCCAAATCTCATTTTTTCACTAAACTTGATTTGTCTAAAGGATATTGGCAAGTTCCTTTATCTGAACGCGCCAAACCTCTCACGGCTTTTTCAACACCTAGAGGTTTGTTCCAATGGAATTTTATGCCTTTCGGTCTTATGAACGCACCAGCTACATTCGTACGCATGATGCGCCGAATCCTATCTTATCGGTCAGATGTCATTGCATATCTAGACGACATCTGTCTTTTCAGCGATACTTGGGAAGATCACTATTCAGGGTTAGATGAATTGCTGTCTACTTTGCGCGAGCACAACCTGACAGCGAAACCCTCTAAAGCCTATATTGGTTTTAGCGAAATTTCTTTCCTAGGCCACCGAGTTGGTCATGGTTTCCTAAAGACAGAGGACCATAATACTAGTAAGATACTTAACATCTCTATCCCTAAGACTAAAAAACAGGTGAGAAGTCTGTTAGGTCTTATTCAATTTTATGGCAGATTCATTCAGAATCTATCCTCTATCATGGCACCTCTTTCTACACTTTTAAAGAAAGGTTCGCCTAATATGGTCCACTGGTCTCAGGAATGCCAATGCTCTTTGGATAAGATTAAAACATTGTTTTCAACACCACCTATTTTAGTGTTACCTACTAAAGATAAGACATTTGTTCTTCGTAGTGATGCTTCATCCACTGGGATTGGAGCGGCACTAATGCAAGAGTACTCTGGAACTCTGCATCCTGTAATGTATATTTCCAGAAAACTTAATGCGGCAGAAAGGAATTATTCGGTTTTAGACCGTGAGCTATTAGCTATGGTTTGGTCGATCCTCAAACTACAGAGATTCCTTCTAGGCGCACATTTCATAGTAGAAACCGACCAAAAAGCCCTTACTGCTATACAGAGTAAGAATTTGAAGAGCTCGAGGTCTACTCGATATGCAATTGCTCTTCAACCTTTTCATTTCTCTGTGCGAGCTATTCGTGGATCAGGTAATGTGATGGCAGACATTCGGTCAAGATGCCCACATGATTCCACATAACTATTAGGTCCTAGTCTTGATGTGTCTAGTTCATAATAGTTCCTTTCTATATCAAGATAGATACACATTTGCAATTTAATAATATAATGATTGTATCACTACTTAGCGGTTCATTGATGTTTATTCACCGCTGTGCTTTGATGATTTTTCTTCATAAATCATAAATTTAAGATATCTAATACGAAATTATGGTATGAAATTTTTTAGGCATTGTGTAATTGCCAGAATTGTATTATACTTTGATGACACCTTCCTGGAAAAATTTACTTGTAGAGAAATAATTTCTCTTAGTTTATGAGATACATTCTCACCAGTCGCTCCATAAGTCGACTTAGCCTCATATTAGGCGTTATATTTATTCCTGATATTTTAATCTGCGCATTATTCATGCGTTGTGAGCCTATTGTACGTTGCTCCTAGATGTATTTCAAAAAAAAAAAAAATGTTCCATTTTTTTTTCCCGGGAGGTGTGTTAAGACTGTTACGTGCAGTCTTTGATATCTTACAATATAATACATTTGTATGCTTGTTATGTTCGCAAATATTTTGTAAACAAAATAGATACTTTTTAGTGCTTAAGGAAAAGTCATTATTGAGTTACTTCCCTTGAAAGGAGTGTCGTCACTTTCGATCGAACTCCGCGGATGAATCCAGTTTTACTGCGATTTATTCTTTTTTTGGGTAGGAATAGATTGTTCTTGCTTCAGTGTATCTATGGCCTGAATTTATGTGTATTGTTTGTCTGGGTAGGACGAGTCAGTCTTATATCTGCATATCTTTGCATGTCTAAGTCGAACTATATGGTCTTTTGTCGATAGAAAGGTCAAAGGGCTGTTCGGCGGATGTGTCGCTAGAGAGGTGTGATTTGGCTTCGCCCTGATGGGGGCTGTGATTTTTCTATGTCGGCTTGTCGCCGGTAAAAGTGATCTCAGTATTTATGGGGAAAGTGATAGTCGTCTAGACCTATCGTGTATGCTTTACCCCAGTGTTTATTCTTATTGCCAAGGAATGGCAGAATCATATTTCTGATACCAAGGTAACAAAAGATTCTCCTTATGAACTCTCTTACGAAGCCACCGTTTTTCGATAGGCACGATTTGTACGTCTGAGAGAATATATTTAACTAGATGAAAACGACATTCATTCCTAGCAGCACTATATCTTGTATGATGAAGTCAATTGTACCATGATAGAATCTACAGAGCTATGAGAACATTTAATGAATGACTAACTTTAATACAGATTCATTATCTGTATCCAAACGTGAGTGACAGCTCACGAGAGAAGCCATCTTGTATCCAAATATTTTGTGACTTTCAAGAAGAGAAAGGGATGCCCCGTATTATCGCTTGATGAGTCCAGAGATCACTGCTACACATGAGAACCCATTACTAGCGGTTCAATATGATTATATGAAAAAATATGTGCTGAATATTATTTCAAGGAATCTTCGCTACACGAGGTTAGGTCTAGAAGCCATCTTGAATGTTGTTTATAATCTGACGTGCTTTGTCAGTAAACTCAGATGATATATATATATATATATATATATATATATATATATATATATATATATATATATATATATATATATATATATATATATATATATATATGGGCAATACTGAGTGCTTGTCTACTGACAGTCCATTATGCTATTATTCTACATGAGTGCCCATGTATCATTGCAAGACCATTTATCCACTGTACCATGATGTATTATGCCAACCTGTGATTTGTCACTATCCGTGCTGTCGAGTGTGTACGTCCAATTAAACTGTAGCAAAGGTACACAGTCGTTGGTGTCGATGACTTCCAGCCATACATGAGTGTGAGAAAGAGACCATTTGTCAACACCACGAACTCTTCTTATCATTCGCATATTACACTCTCAATCTATGTCTACACACCACTGCGTAGGTCGAGTTGACATTCCATACTCAAACCACAAGCAACACAACAACACAGCATTTAACTCTGGTGATGTTCTAGTGGGCTTACATTTATCAACTGATGAGCAAAGAAAATAGAGTTATCAACTAGAGAAGACTTTATCAGTTAGTCAAATGTATCATGGCTAGTTCTTGCCTTGAAGCTTACGACATACCAGCAAGTATATAAGTGACTTGGCATCCATAAGTGGAAGGCAAAGGTAATATCATACCCATGTATCATAACATGTGATTTATTCATGTATTTTGTTATCTTCTGCACAGTAGACACTATCTTATCATGCTACCTCTGTAACATACTACCATGAATCACTCATTTATATACAAACACTGAACACATGGTCGCCTCAAGAACATCAGTAGTGAGTGAGCTTGTTGGATCACCATAGCCACCTATTACCTTTTGTTCCAGGTTTTATGATCGTTCCTGATCGAGCTCATGATCGAGTGTCTGATCGAGTTCGTGATCAAGTACTAACTAAAGACTTGATGGCCTTTGATCCTGCTAACTGGAGCCTAGTGGTCAAACAATCTTCAACACCTTAGTCCTCCGTAGTTATAGGGCGGGCTGAAGGAAAGTCTTCTTGATTACCAGTGTGTCTCAGAAACATCGAACAGACGTGACGTAATGCAAGTTGAGTTTACGTGTACTCAATCCTACAAACACTGTGAGCGTTCAAAAGCGATAGTCAATGATGAGAAATGCTAGAGACTAGATAGCAAGAGATACCAAAACTACTGTGACAGACTTTATAATTTCATTGGAAGATACATCCAAGACTTTTTACTAGTATTTATTTTACTTTGTAAATATAAATAATCATACATTTTACCATCTTCCAACACCCATTTCTCATTATAAGGCTAGATAGATGTAAGTTAGTTGCTTATCCTTTACAGGACGTGGCAATCAACCCCAGCTTTTATTGGCTGTGTGTGATTTTTCTTGGCAATTTTTTTCATTCAGTCGTTTGTCATTGCTTTCTGAATGGTACGGCGCTTATACCATTGTTAAAAATCCACACAAAGCGATCTGCTACCAAACCGCCTGCAGCAGGTTTCGAACCTGGTATAACTGGATTATGAAACTGCGTTCATATCCATTAGGCCACAGACGCCGACAAGATAGATGTACATAATAAATTATGAAATTGTACTCATTTGACTTGTTAAATTTTTAACTGTTAAATTTTGAGTTACTTTTTCTAATTTAATTATATTATCACATAGGGTTACTAAGCGAAAGTGGCGCAGTATACTTCTGAAGCCTAAATCTATTGTCCAGCTCAGAGTATTCACAGTCGTAACTCAATTGTGATACCAGAGTACTTCTCTGGCACTGGGACTTCATACTTTCTAGAGAGAAATTCTACTTCTTCTCTACCACCATCATCAGACCAGAAAAACCTTTCGCTACAATTACATAATGGGAAAACCTGAAGAATTTGGTCCATGATGGACATCAATGCAGTGTAATCCTCTTTTTTTTTTAAACCTGTCTTTACTTGTGTTCAGCCTTCCTTGTAAGTCTTCGATTTTCTTCTTCATGTACTTTTCGGTTTTCCACTATTTTCATTTACCCTAAGGATTACACAGCAAGGACTGCCTTATCATACATCTTCCTCTACGCGTGAATTTGTCTCCTGACATGGAAACAACACAAAGAGTGTTTTTGGTGATTGTTTTTAAAGAAAGCCATAATTCGGATAACCTTGTATGTACAGAATATAACTGGCTCTTTTAATTATTATTTTTACTCTTACTAATAATGGGAGATATCTTTTATAATATCATTGCTAAAACATATTGTTATTGTATTATCGTTTTAAATTGTTCCGTTCTCGCGCCTTATCATATCCAGATGTATTATTTAAGACTTCTTCCAGACAACTCTTTCTGTTTGGAACGCAGTTTCAACCATGGCAGGCACTGACGCTGGACAACCATAAGGACATAGAATGTGGACCTGAAGGATGAACTCATAGCTAGACAAACAAAGAGGGGTACTAACCCATGTACATAGTCAAAGAAAAATCCGATGTAACAAATGGTCATACAGATGTTGTGGTACTTTCGAAGGAAATAAAACTCGCACGTGGATTTCCTGGTTATTTAGATCGACTCTTGGGGAGTTAAACTGATCACGTAGATAGCAACAATAACCATGTCGTATTTTGAATCTGTCTAACAACACGGTCATATTTACCGCGCTCACTATAGGATAAATGGACCGATGGACTAGCCAATCAGGACGCTCCTTTTTTGGTATGTATAAAGAAACCTTTTTATGTTTGACAGAAAGGGCCTATTCTGTGTATTTGATAGGAAGGAGTTATTTTATTTCTTAAAGAATAAAGACATATACAGGGAAATACATAACTATTATAACACCTGGGATATTACTTAATAAGTAGGTGTAAAGATGGCCTCAAAATAGTAATTCATTTAAAGAGAAAAATTGGTTTTAGTGATATTTCTACATCAGGGTAGTTCCCGATTTAGCTAATTAAAGACTGCATAGATTTAAATGCCATGTAAAATTAAACAACAAAGATACAGGAAGATAGAGATAAATTAGCAGTTTAAATATCACTTTAAATAATTAAAATCGGCCCAGTAATAAGTTAGATATAGAATATTTAAACTTAGGCACATTATACGGGCAAGCTGAAAAACGTTTAGGTTTTGATTCTTAAACACACATTTGAACCGTGCTTCCGATTGGGCGGATACGGCGCTATATATAGAACTGGAACTTAGGGGAGTCCGCCCCAAAAATTTAAATATACCAAGCTGAATGAATCGAGCGCAAACTGTTACTGCAAAGTCTTTTGCCGCTGTAATCTAGAAGCAGACCTAAATTTCCCATTGAAAGCATGTCTCAGCTTGTGTATTATTGCATGATGATAAGAAAGATATATATATATATATATACATATACATATACATACATATACATATACATATACATATATATATATATATATATATATATATATATATATATTAATTGTTGTTTCCGTAATCAGATATATATATATATATATATATATATATATATATATATATATATATATATATATATATTATATATATTTCAGTAGAACTCATTTATCCGAACCCCTTGGGACCGAGATCGTTATAATTATGTTCGGATAATTGGATTACATAATAAATATACACATACGCTCGTATTTCTAAAAATAACTAACCATCACAAGGAAAATACACAATAAAACATATTTACTTGTACTGTCATAATATATAAAATTATCTTTTATTACACAGCAGTGCATGTCCTAAATGTATTAATTATGTTTTTTATGTTTTCAAAATAACATTACAAACGATTATATACTTGCACAGATGTAGCCCACTATTAAAATATGAGGAATCCTATTTGCACCAAACTGGATAGTCTCCTTTATGCTAAGTAAATCTTCAACACAGAAGCTGTGTAACAGCTGTGATCTTCTTGCTCGTATATATTCTAGTGCTATAAAAGGCCTCTTCAGGACTTGGTCGACGTTTTGGGTTTTCTTCATAATCTACAAGTAATCATGTACTTCCGAGCAGTCTTCATCATCGGTCACTACATGTATTTGGTTTTCTTCTTGCACAAAAGACAAAATTTCTTCGTCATTCAAAAACTCAACACCAGAATCAGCATCGTCTCCTAGCCACGTGTGTGCATCATCTTTGTCACAGTCCGAAAATCCGGGCATTGCTTGAAACAGTTCCACAACTTCATTTATACACTCATCATTTGTGTCCACTGCAGTAGTTTCATTTCCTCCTTTTTTCCCAAGCAATCTATTCCAAGCCTTGTTGAGATATCTTGTGACAGGGTGGTCCAAGCATCAGCTAACATATAGCAGCAGTCTTTGAGATTAAGCTTTTTGGAAAACGCCACCACACTTTCTTCATCTTCAGCCAACAATAAACGACGCAGGACTTCCTTCTTGTACATCTTTTTAAGCTTTGCTATAACACCCTGATCCATTGGTTGAATCAGTGCTGTTACATTGGGAGGCAGAAAAATTACTTTAAAATTTGCATCAACTGCATTCAATGTATCCGTCTCTGGATGAGATGGTGCATTGTCCAGTAGAAGAATTACTTTTCCAGTTTTCTTTTCTTGTTCTCTCAACCTCTTCACATATGGGATGAACTGATTTGTATACCAATCAAGAAATATTTCACTATTCATCCAAGCACTCTTCTGTGCTTTGTAGCACAATGGGAGACATGTCACATTCTTTAATCAACGTGGTTTTTTGACTTTGCCGATCATTAGCACCGGTAAACGATGACTTCCACTGGCATTCGCGGCTACCAAAATTGTTACTCTCTCTTTGCACTTTTTAAACCCAGGGGCAGCTGCTTCGCGCTGGGATGCAGGTGATTTTTGAGGCATTGATTTCCCGTATAAGCCAGTCCCATCGGCATTAAACACATCAGCGAATGAGTACCCTTCTTCTTCCAAAAAAGCCAAGGGTGTTTCTGTAAACTTGTCAGCGGCAGTTGCATCGCTAGATCACGATTCCCCTTATATTATTATATGCCATATTTAAATAATATATTAAAGTATATATTGTTACTAGTGCCTTTTATATATATATATCCAATTTATCTTTCGCATTTCTCATGGTTTTATTCGACCCATTTTCACTTTCCAATTTCGATATAATTTTATCCTTGTTATGATCAGAGATATTTCCCAAGATTGAAAATCCTCGCAAGTGAAGACGCAGTTTCACCTTTTCCTATATATAATTTCTGATTTTATATATTTCAATTACAAACATGGCGGTTCCTTTTATATGCTTTAGGCTTACTGGAAGATGCCATATCGCACAGAGAAATACTTGTGCACCAAAATTATTCTGCTGTAGTAGCAGAGACAATTATTTTAAGTTGAACTGTCTGTTTAGCTAGTGTTCTGCCCAGAACGCACACGTACACTCGATTGGTAAACCATATTTAACTGACTATATGATATACTAATCTACTTGACTTCCTGTATGTAAGCGACCGACCTTACGCCCATCCCCTCCTCTACAAATTGTTCGCACCCATTTGAAGCTTGCCGCATCAAAAGATTCAGCAATGTAGTCTAACGTGACTGATGACGCCTGGTTCGGTTTTTTTTTTTTCTGGACAAAGTGTTCGGATAATTGGATGTTCGGATAATTGGGGTTCGGATAAATATATATATATATATATATATATATATATATATATATATATATATATATATATATATATATATATATATATATATATATATATATATATATATATATATATATATATATATATATATATATATATATATCTCTGATTACGGAAACAACAATTAATTTTTGTTGTACCAATAAACGCCGTTCGGCGCAACGGAACAACAATTAATTGCTTGTTGCCCTAAGACGCCACTAGGCGGATTGGCCACAGACTGCTTTGTCGGTCAGCGGCTAAGGATGGAAGAAGAATATATATATATATATATATATATATATATATATATATATATATATATATATATATATATATATATATATATATATATATATATATATATATATATATATATATATATATATATATATATATTTGTATATATTGTTGATTATTTGCTTGTGTATACCCGCTTATGTGTTCGGTGATGTGTAGAAAGTGAAACTACAGGACTAATGTGTTGCCGCATTAAGGGCATACCTGTGTGATTTTGAAACGAAAGCCAGCTTTAGAAAATGTGTATAATATTTGTAACTAGGGCAAACATTGCGACTGTAAGTTTTAATAGGGTATTTGAATGAGTATTTCATCCTGGAATTACACACTGTTCACGAACATAAGATAGGAGTACAGGAATTGTTAACACGATGTAATCAAGTTGTCACTTGCTATTGTGTTCTTAACCAAATCATTGTATAGAAGCCAATCATGGGCTAAGGAATCTATCATAGGATGTTTACAGGAAATGAATAATCACATGGAATTGGCTGTAAGAGAAATGAAGTTATATGTCCTGTGCAAACTGTTAGCACAATATCTGAATAATGTTTATATGTGATGTTGTATGTGTGTGTGGAGTGGTGCTGGAGCCTACATGGAATGCGGTTATCTTTCATTCCAGGTTCTGTCTCGATATTACAAAGTACGAAACATCCACTGTAGAGGAAGTCTGTTGGTGCCTACAGCTTTTTATATACCTAGAGCCATACCACGTTCCCAGCCTGGAGTTGCAGTTTGTGTAATCCTGGCCTGTTGGATGCAGATCATCATCTAATAAGATAGGTGAAATCTGGTTCCACTGTACAGCAAATCCAGCCACAACTAAAGTTATAAAAACCACACAACATAATAAAAGAAAACATTTAAGGATGATATATGTAGGACATTTGTTCAATAAAGTGAATTCTACAGTCCAGGGACAGTGATTATAGTATTAGGAAAGAAAGTAATTGACATTATCTAGTTACCTTTACCTTATTATTCATTATGGAAAAGTACATTCCATATTATTTATTTAATGATGTAAATACCATTTGATTTTGTTTATAGAATTCCTGACCGAAAAAATAAAGCGGTATAGGACAAATAAATTGTAAATAATTTCAGTCAGTCTTGCTTAATAATTCTTATTAAGTTAATGTTCTGCTCCGCCAATGCCGGTCCCAAGCCCATATGAAAAAGGAGGAGGGCGGCCTGCATGGAGGCCGTAAGGAGGCAGCCCCTCCACCATGCAAAGGCACAACAATCCAATCACCTGTTTGCTTTAAATCATGATTACGCGAACTACAAGAGAGAAAACCGGACTGATTCTAAAGGCGACGAACTGGAACGGACTACGGACTACGACTTATGGAACTTGGAACACAAGAAGTATAAATGGGAAGGAAGAGGAGCTGCTGGAAGAGATGAGGAAAGCAAAACTAGAAATCCTGGCTATAACGGAAACGAAGAAAAAAGGACAAGGAGTCATGGATCTCGATGGCAACACGTTGCTCTACAGTGGTGTACCCATATCTGAAAGAGCTAAAGGGGGCGTGGGTTGCATTGTGGCCCAAAATCAAAAAGATAGTATCAAGGGATGGAACTTTGTCTCGGAGCGCATTATGGTTGTAAAACTAAAAGAAGGAGAAACCATAGTCAACCTGGTCATAGTGTATGGGCCAAATGAGGATGAGAGAGCAGAGGTCAAGGAGGAATTCTTCGAGCTGCTTCAAAGGACAGTGGATGACTGCCTAGATGAAGTTATTATGCTCGGAGATTTTAATGCCAGAGTTGGAAATGACCATGCTAGATGGGGTGGAGTTATCGGAAGATATGGAGAAGATACTCTCAATGACAATGGAAAGCGACTCCTTAGATTCTGCAGTGAGCAGAATCTGATCATTACAAACACAAAGTTCCCCCATAAGCGCATACATGCATACACTAGATGTGAACCAACCAAGAATGAGAAGTCAGTGATCGACTATGCCATTGTTCGGAGAAGCTCATTCAGATATGTCCGAGATGCAAGAGTCTGGAGGGGGCCAGAGATTGGAAGTGATCACTACCTGCTAACGCTGAGTGAAAGGGCCCTTGAGTATAAGAGTGAGATCCATCTTTGTTTCATAGATCTGGAAAAGGCGTTTGACAGGGTCCCCTGGAGCAAACTTTGGGAATGTTTGGCAAGGAAGAATATTCCAGCACCTCTGATTCATGCTATACAGAGCTTCTACAAGTCTTGCAGAAATTATGTGAGGACAGCAAACCATAAGTCAGAAGAGTTCAGGACCACCACTGGTGTAAGACAAGGCGATATCCTATCACCTTACCTCTTCATACTCCTTATGGACGATGTCATCAAGGCATGTAAGGAGAGAACAAGAAAGTATTCAGTGGGGTACTGGAAGATGAGACAGGTCTATATTTCGGAGCTGGCATTTGCTGATGATGTTGCCCTGATTGCTAAATCAGAGGCACATCTCCAATCCAACCTGCAAGTCTGGAAGGAAGAGCTGGAGAAGAGAGGGATGGTCATAAGCAGCTCTAAAACAAAATCCATGGTGATATCACGAAAGAAAGAAAACATCAGATTAAGTTGGGAGAACAGGTCCTGGAGCAGGTCGACCACTTTAAATATCTCGGAGCTATTATAGACCGAAAGGGAGGCATCAAAGAAGAGTTGGCCACTCGGAAAGCAGCGGCTGGGAGACTTTTTCAGGCCATAAATCGTGGATTCCTCAGCAAGAAAGAGGTTGGTAAGAAAACGAAGATGGCTGTATACCGCTCCACCTATGTCCCAGTCTTGACATATGGATGCGAGTCGTGGGCAATGACTACAACCCACAAAAGCCAGATCCAAACCTCAGAAATGAGGTATCTGAGGAAAGTGGTTGAAGTAACAAGAAGAGACATGGTCCGCAACCAGACGATCCGTCAAGGCCTAAAATCCCATCCGCTGCAGACCCAAATAGAACAGTCCCAACTAAGATGGTTTGGCCATGTCTGCAGAATGGGAGAAGATCGGCTACCACGACAAGCATGGGAAACAAAGAGCCAGGGATCCAGACCTCCAGGACGACCCAGAGTCCGCTGGGAGGACAACATTAGACAATCTTTGAAGGACCGAGGACTAGAATGGAACCAGGCCAGGAAGAAGACAGCTGATAGAATGGTCTGGCGCTCTCTCTTCCAAACCTCTACACCTCACGGTAGAAGGGGAACGACTAAGTAAGTAAGTAAGTAAGTTAATGTTCTGTATTGAGATTCATTACATATAATTAATTCAATTTTCCCCTAGATAACTAGCCATTAAAACAAAAGTATATTCATTAATCAATGTGGGATCTAGAGAGGTAGCAGATAGATCTTCAGTACCCAACACTATCATCATACTTGAAGGTTTACATAGCTTGACTCCACTATTGATGTCGATACACCCTTGCTCTTTTCAGAGAAGGGGGTATTTCTTATAAGACCAGTGTCTTATCTGGCACTATCCTGGTATCATCTGATACACCTTTGTGTCCAGAAAAGTCGTTATTTTAATAACATCCAAACCTCTCGCGACAAACCAGGAGCATCTTGACAACGTGTTGATCACGTCTGGGCACATAACTCCCTTGGTTAGAGTTCAGGTTCACCTTGGCAGTACTCAAAGCTTGTACAGAATTCAAAGTGGGTTCGACAAAGTCAGCAATTGTTGTTAATTCTTGAGTTTTATCTTTGTACCGAAGCATAGAAGCTTGTTTGAGCTGATGGGATATGATAAACGTAGTGACAATTATAACAGGATGACTAGCCAATGGCCATAAGATGCCGGACATTTTGTAATACTGAAATAGCACATAATTGTTTGTTGAGAATGAATTAAACTTGTAAACAGCGATAGATTTATTTTATTTCGGATTATACACCCACAAGATGTCGTAAATACCGAAAATGACGGAAAACCACCCGAATATGCTGACTGAAATAAACAGGTAGATAACAAAGGACACCCTGGGAGTTATCAGCCAATAAACTTTGAGGGGTATTGTTGCGTAGCAAAATGTGTGTTGCGTATAAATGTTCCATGGATGATGTCACATTTGCCACACAATGTTGAGGGTGCTATATTTCATCTGCTTTCCAAAGGTATGATAATACTGGCACTTGCAGAGTAGTGCATCACCCTCAGACACCAGGGATGATGAGGCAGAGTAACATGGTGTCTTTAGTCTGGTTTAAGTGTGTGACGTAAGGATAGAGTCAGATAGCTACAGTATCATACATGGACGTCACATCAGACCATACAACGTAGAAAGTCAATAAAGCTTTTAACAGCAGTGATGTTTTTTTGGCAATATATATTGTGTACGCCACAATGACAAGATGCATGGACATCGTTATGCAGAAACATCACAGGTATAGTACAACAGTCATTGTATCATCGACGTAGTCAATTCAACAGGAACAGCATACAGCATCAAATAATGTAAATCATATGCTTTTTAGGATATCGTAATCAGCTGTACATGTAGTCAGGTAGTAAACTTCCCCTTTCCATAAGAGCTAGTAGATATCAACTAGGAGATTAAATCTAGTCTCCTATATTCGACCTCAACAAGACAGGCATGTCTTTTGAGCGTCCCATTATCGTCCTCTATGTTCCTTAAACAGCAAAGGTATCAAACCTAGATCCATCAATAGAGTTCAGGAAGCAAATGGTCCTTAGGACAGGCATCAATCGATGCGTGACAATATAAGTGGATCGTGAGCTGAGCAAACTCGTCATATCATAGACTCTATAATGAGGCAGGCTAGGCAAAAGTCAACAACACGAGATGGCGATAAAGTTACTCAGCAAACAAGGATTCAGTTACCTGTTCATCAGGAATTAAATCACATAAATCACATAGATCACATATGCCTCCAGGCACTTGGAATAACGTAGAGATATATCATCTCAAAAAAGAAGGAACAACAATGATGAGGACTCCTTCCTGAATAATCTAAGCGAAGACGTTAGCACACCGCTACGTCTCGCCTTACCAGCATTTTCGCTCAGACTGACCTGGGCGGAAATCATCCAAACACTGCCACAAACAAAGACATGCGCAGAACACCCGAATCGAATACTACTCAGCTAATTTACGAAACAAAGAATGTTCTACGATGTTCGACTAAAGATTTCGAACCTTAAAAGGAAATGACATCGCAAGTTGCCAACTGTTTCTAGGAAAACGCTCCATACATGGTTATGACTTAAAATCTCTCACACACAAATTATCAACAACCCTAGCTATCAAGATAAGACAACGTCCTGACGATGCTATCAAGATTAGACGACTGTAGAAATAAAAGTGACTACAATTCCATGAGTTACTTCCCATGCATTAAAAAATTGAATGTAGTCAAAATGCATAGTCAGAATATATAGTCAGAATAAGTTGCGACAAGTTTAGCGCAACAGGTATCATTATACACAGGCAAAGCTCCACCGCAACGTAAGCAGTCAGGACGCATGTCATGTAGCAGGAGAAAGATACCAGATATTTGAAGGCGGCAACAGAAATATTACTCCAGCTTTCGGCGTCTGCACGAGACACGAGACGGATCGGTCCCGTCATTCTTTGCAAGACGGCTGAAAGGCACTTAAAACGAGATCCCATAATGCGTGGTCGTCATGGAAATACTGACGCTGTCCTTGAACCCCTGCATAGCAAAAACGATTATGATGATAACGTTGGTGAAAAGACAGATGAAAGAGACGATGAGAGAGAATGTCAGATCGAGAACTATCTCAAGAGTTTTTCTTGCATAGTTGCTCACAAATATTTCGTCTGGGACAAACTCGGAAAAGATATCCGCAGGCTGAGGTTGGCCTCTTTCTGACTCTGTCACTGATAATAGATTTAGTGGTGTTTTAATCTGGTTTCCTCTGGTTGATTTATTCCATAGAAATGTCGGATGACAATTATTTATCTTTGACTTCAATTAGTGCATTCTGGATCGGCGATGAACTAGAATAAATTGGAGATATAATTTTTTTTTCTAGTTAACTGTTATCGCAATATTTTTAAAAATTCATTTTGCCTATAGCCAACTATAATAGCGATCAATAGCTGCTACATTCTTTTCGTTTTACAGCGGAAAGTTTTTTTAAGGAAAATATTTTTTCTTACTGAAGACGATGACATACATAGTATAAGTATGTTCTTAATTGGTTTTAGATAATAGAGAAAAATTAAAACCTTACATTCAAATAGATATGTATAAAAAAACGGCCTCATTGTAACGATCAAAATTGCAAGCCAGTGTAATATAGAAAATTAAACACTGAATTAATTAATAGATTCTTCCATCATGTTTACAGTGTCTGGTAGTTTGAAATAAAAAACTGATCTTTGCGCTAATTAAGCAAGCTTATTAATTAGTTAACCTTTTCAGGGGCAAGTACTGCTAGTCAAAGAACAACTTATGGTCGGCACAAATGGAATCTGGGATAACTTCAAAAGATGGCCAGTATAACTTCCTTGTATGAAGCAGCTGAAGTTCTCAACAAACATTTGTTGCGAGCGTCAGTTTCTCATGATCCTATTTTCTCCCTGATGTTTTGTTGGTGTTGTTGATTGTATTGCTATAATATTAAAAATAAATCACAAGAGCTTACAAGTGAGTGTGACGATACCGTTGTGCGATCTCAAGTCCACTCCGGCAGGATTGCATTACATTCCCGTGCGAGAGATATTTTCTTATTTGTCTCTCCCCTGTCATTATTATGTGGCATATTTTATGCACCATTATTTACTCTCTATGTTGAATCTAGTGGGGGAAAGTCTCTAACACTCCACTCGTCTACGGAAGTATCGGCTAAGGGACTGTCTTTATCTTGTTTACCATCTCAGACGTGTTCCCGTTCCGCCAGGTAATTAGACCGGCCAGCCGATTATACGAGTACGTTATCACAAAAGCCGGCTGACCCCTTTGAACGTGACCGTCCAACATTTGACCCCAGAAGGAGAGCGACTATCCCTATGTTTGCACAAGACTGTAGATAATGAGGTAATCGCTTCCGTTGTACGTTCTGTATCGAGATTACAGATAAATCTGTCTGGAAACTCAAGATTTGCAGACGATAGCATAGAGCAGTATCAGTGCACAACATTTGTTTGTGAAGATAGCACAAGATG
Organism: Oreohelix idahoensis; assembly: GCA_024509875.1. Taxonomy (NCBI): domain Eukaryota; kingdom Metazoa; phylum Mollusca; class Gastropoda; order Stylommatophora; family Oreohelicidae; genus Oreohelix; species Oreohelix idahoensis. Next base: position 149,674 of record JAMPIV010003521.1, read on the forward strand.
CCGGCGGAAGTCTGATGCAATGATATGAAGAGGTCACGCGTGGATATTAAATTTAATATTTTGAAACACGTGAGGGTATTTTTTTTAATTTGAAGTACCCCTACCCACGTAGTGCTGAACACGAGATTCGATTGGATTTGTTGATTTGAGAGGCCGGAATATACAATGTCTCATTGGAAAATTAGGCGGAAACACAGCTGGAATTTGAGGATTGTGAGATATAAAAAAAAAGCCAGAAAGAAAAAAGGGACTTAGAAATTCCAAAACTATAAGTAACAGATCGAGTATTGGGCAACCTAGGAATTTACAAGTGAACCCGCATTTTTAATACAAGACTGGAAACTTAGAAATTTGATCACAAGTCATAGAGGAATTAAACAAAACTTTTCCCAGGCCAGTGATTTCGCAGAACATCCGCCGTCAGGGGAATTAACTCTAATTTCCCAGACCAAGTCATAGAGGAATTAAACAAACTTTTTCCCAGGCCAGTGATTTTTCAGAACACCCGCCGTCAGAGGAATTAACTCTAATTTCAAGACCTAAGTGATTTCGAAGCATCTAATACAGAGCTGTGTCCAGTCTAAATCTGTACAATGAGATTGTGTATTCCCAAAATTTTGGGTTAAGTGTAAACAATTTATTTACTAATGTAAATTTTACAGGTTTCTTGCTAACTGGTTATATACGAGGCTGGCAACCTCAACATATGAAAACAGTATATGCATGAACCACTACCCCAAGAGCTGGTGATTGTTTCTGACTAGTCGTGCGGAAACCCGACAAGCAGAGGTCACCCCAGACTCCAGCTGGAGCAGTGATGAGTGATGACTACATCATATGTGCCTCAAGTGTATCATATCATTTTGTAAGATTTATGTAACTTGTTAATGTTAGTTCAGGCACAAATCATACTCTCACTGTGCAGACACATGTTACCCGTTAATCCTCAGAGTAATATTGGTGAATTTTAACCATCTTCTCGGAGTTACGTTGTGCGTGCTCGAGAATTAAATTCTTCTGAGAGTTTAACATTGGTGGGCAGACAACGGGAACGTGAGCCTGTTAGAGTGCCCCAACCAAATGTACTTAGAAGAAGGCATTTGTTTTTCTATTTTTCTAAAGTTCGTGGTTACAAGCCATCAGACGATTTGTGGTACTAACGTAAGAGAAAAGCATCCACCCTAACCGCCTACAGTGGAAGAGAGTGTGGAGAAGGCTTCGTCATTACAGAATTGATGAACCACAGCTGCAGGACTCAGCTAGAGATAAGTTTCTTGTAAAATAGGCGAAAGCAACGGACTTTTGATAAATCCTCACTTACGTCTCCGTGACGAAAAAGTTTATTTAGATTTCACCAATATTTATTTTAACTGTTAAAGACTAATGCGTTATTAAAATTGTTACATGTTGTTTTAAAATTAAACAATCATAGTCGCTTCAGTTTTATATGTATGAAAGCAAACGCATGAGCCAGAATATTTAATATATATATATATAAATATCTACACATATATTTACCTTTAAAGAGATATATATCTTATAAGAGGAATTTCGTTGGATTACACCAACTGGTGGCTTGAACAGGATAAACCATTGCTTAAATCCTTCACAAAAGGCGACGGACCAGATATAATGCGTTAACAATTGTTCAGCCCAATTCAACATTGTTCGTGACTTCTGGAAATATCTTATGAAAGCTCCCTTAAGGTAGAAGTGTCATTAACCTTCTATCTACATCTCTGCCCAGAGTAATCTTGCACGCAGGTAGATACCTTGGAAGCCAATATTAGATACTCTTGAATTTTGGTCACTGTTGGACCACTACTGCAAAGCAGGGGAGGCAATCCGTGACAGTGTGGTACTGCTTCGAAATGCGCAAAAAAAAAAAAAAAAGTTTCTACACGCGGAAGAATTTCTGTGGCATGAGTCCCCTAGGCCTGACGTTTTAGCCTCGAGTTTGTTTTATTATGAGGCTGTAATGCGGACAAAGGTTTTTCTGACCAAAAGCAACCGCAAAACCGTACACACACATATCTCAGCAGCTCTGACCCTTACACAACCATGGAAGCCAGCAGTTCATTCATCCAACCATACGCACAAGCGACCGACTTCAGTGTGCATAGATTACAAGTACAATAGCATCCCTCCGCCCCCCCCCCCCCCTTCTCCTCCCCAAAAAATATAAATAAAAAATCAGATAACTATGAATTCGATTGGAAATCTAGGTTTGGACCTTCACTGTATAGACACAAGATGACCATCTTTATATTTATTTGACATTGTTCCTCACACCTTAAATATTGTACCTTGACCACACATTTTAAACGTTAGTCTTTCTCCGCATACTTAAAAATTGACATTTTCTATGTAATCTATGATTATACCCTCCCCAGGTATCAAGCAATAGGACGGTCTCCATTTATGGTAGTTGGACCAACACACGACGAAAGTATAAGGAAGGACGCGACGAAACAATTAATGTCCTGTTAAAGAATTGCGGTCAGAGTTTTGATGATGGTAGGATTTGGTTGTTTCACATTTCGTCTTTGTGTGTGTCATTATTTCTTTCATTACTGGCTCTCCTTGCCTGCCTGACATATTTAACAAAGGGCACAATCAATTTCTTTTAATATGAGCTAGAAAATAAAAACCATTTTGGAAGTTATGTCAGGAAATCGGTAAAAGATTCTTTGCGAAGTTATCTACGTCTGTTGTCTAGCGACACGCAACGAAATTTAGCTCGGCTCTTCAGTGCGGGAAACATGTTGGACGGAAAATAATTCATATAGGCAACATCATTTGTCGCATCTGACATGTAGATTTAAACACTGTGATTTTGATAGAGATGGGGCGCAAGTAGTTATAATTGTGAAAATATTACAAGTCCTCGGCAATCGGAGGGCCGTTAAATAGCAACAACCTCTATTAGAGTTACAACCGGTATTTATTGTAATAGTACATTCATTTATCTTTAAAATGACGTGTAATTCATAAAAATCTGTAAACAATTACGAAAACTACAGCTTACTTTGTGCAAACACCTACAGGATGAAAATGGGAAAAAAATTTAATTCGGCCACAGTGTGTTTTTCAATTCGGTAGTTAATGTGTTTTAAATTAATAGATTTCTTTACATCAAAAGTTATTGAATTATTGTTAATATTTCTTGTGTTAAGCATTGGATAGGTCTAGCGAGAGAGCAACTTAGTCATATGTTCACTACTTCTATATCATCTGGACGGTGAGCTTAACAGCCCGACTTCATCCTGTGCCATCCCTTAACCACATCTCTTTTCTGAGTCTGTGGAACTATTCTTTAGATCAAGTATTATCATCACTCATTTAAATTTACCATCTCATCACAAGTTATCATGTTGTTTATAGTAATATTCATTCATTCATTCATCACCATTCATCTCCCCGAGGTGTATAGGCGTACAACAAAATAAACTCAAAATTGTCTGTCGTCAAAGTCTGTCCATATCTTCATAATCCTTGTCATGGCTGTACACAGATCCATTCTCCGTAAATGTTTTTACATTCTCATTGCGTGTCCTGTCCAACGTCGTCTTTTGTGAAAGACGAAATATCTCCTGCACAGACACTGAAGCAAGCGATAAATACAATATTTACACCAATATTAAGTTCTCAATGCTAGTAAATAGCATAAAGAAAGGAAAGGGCGAGGGAGAAAATCGCCACTTGAAAGAAGGGATGTCTGTGAAAAAGAGGTGATAAAAATGGAAAATTCCGATTAACAGGTTGAGACCAATATGCTAGACGTGGAAAAATCTATAACAAGGCCTTAGATGAATTCTGAATCCGGGTGTAGGTGATTACATGTTCGATAAATCTGGATCTAACACACTGATTTAATCACATGACATCAATGAGTCTTTTCTTGTAATACAATATAATATAGATAATCAAACCTTACATTAATGTTTTCCTCATGCAGAGTTTCACATAGTCATATGGTTCTGCAGAAGACATTTGGGCCTTCATGAAAAATCGTAGAAAAGGCCGATTGAAAATTACTTTCTTTAACAAACAAATTGAATGCTTTACTCTAGTCGTCAGTTTATTACTTTTTGTGAACAAGCCTTCTCATTTCTGACAAACATTACAAACTAAGGAAATATTCGCTTGTTGTTTGCCGCAGAAGAATGACCACGTGGTTTGTCAAGTTTGGCTACGATTTTAACATTTGTGCAGAAATAATAACAACAATATGAGCAACAAGAACAACAAACACAGCAACAGCTCAAGGTCAACAGCTCAAGGTCAACAGCTCAAGGTCAACAGCTCAAGGTCAACAGCTCAAGGTCAACATTTTATTGATTTTGATAGTCATTTTGTAGTTAATGTTTAAATGTTGGTTTTGATAGTCATTTTGTAGTTAATGTTTAAATGTTGGTTTTGATAGTCAATTTGTAGTTAATGTTTAAATGTTGGTTTTGATAGTCAATTTGTAATTAATGTTTAAATGTTGGTTTTGATAGTCAATTTGTAGTTAATGTTTAAATGTTGGTTTTGATAGTCAATTTGTAGTTAATGTTTAAATGTTGGTTTTGATAGTCAATTTGTAGTTAATGTTTAAATGTTGGTTTTGATAGTCAATTTGTAGTTAATGTTTAAATGTTGGTTTTGATAGTCAATTTGTAGTTAATGTTTAAATGTTGGTTTTGATAGTCAATTTGTAGTTAATGTTTAAATGTTGGTTTTGATAGTCAATTTGTAGTTAATGTTTAAATGTTGGTTTTGATAGTCAATTTGTAGTTAATGTTTAAATGTTGGTTTTGATAGTCAATTTGTAGTTAATGTTTAAATGTTGGTTTTGATAGTCAATTTGTAGTTAATGTTTAAATGTTGGTTTTGATAGTCAATTTGTAGTTAATGTTTAAATGGTGGTTTTGATAGTCAATTTGTAGTTAATGATTAAATTTGGGGTTTTGATAGTCAATTTGTAGTTAATGTTTAAATGGTGGTTTTGATAGTCAATTTGTAGTTAATGTTTAAATGTTGGTTTTGATAGTCAATTTGTAGTTAATGTTTAAATGTTGGTTTTGATAGTCAATTTTTAGTTAATGTTTAAATGTTGGTTTGATAGTCAATTTGTAGTTAATGTTTAAATGTTGGTTTTGATAGTCAATTTGTAGTTAATGTTTAAAGGTTGGTTTTGATAGTCAATTTGTAGTTAATGTTTAAATGTTGGTTTTGATAGTCAATTTGTAGTTAATGTTTAAATGTTGGTTTTGATAGTCAATTTGTAGTTAATGTTTAAATGTTGGTTTTGATAGTCAATTTGTAGTTAATGTTTAAATGTTGCTTTTGATAGTCAATTTGTAGTTAATGTTTAAATGTTGGTTTTGATAGTCAATTTGTAGTTAATGTTTAAATGTTGGTTTTGATAGTCAATTTGTAGTTAATGTTTAAATGTTGGTTTTGATAGTCAATTTGTAGTTAATGTTTAAATTTTGGTTTTGATAGTCAATTTGTAGTTAATGTTTAAATGTTGGTTTTGATAGTCAATTCGTAGTTAATGTTTAAATGTTGGTTTTGATAGTCAATTTGTAGTTAATGTTTAAAGAATACATGTTTAAAAATGATTTTTTGATAGTCAATTTGTAGTTAATGTTTAAAGGTTGGTTTTGATAGTCAATTTGTAGTTAATGTTTAAATGTTGGTTTTAATAGTCAATTTGTAGTTAATGTTTAAATGTTGGTTTTGATAGTCAATTTGTAGTTAATGTTTAAATGTTGGTTTTGATAGTCAATTTGTAGTTAATGTTTAAAGGTTGGTCTTGATAGTCAATTTGTAGTTAATGTTTAAATGTTGGATTTGATAGTCATTTTGTAGTTAATGTTTAAATGTTGGTTTTGATAGTCAATTTGTAGTTAATGTTTAAATTTTGGTTTTGATAGTCAATTTGTAGTTAATGTTTAAATGTTGGTTTTGATAGTCAATTTGTAGTTAATGTTTAAATGTTGGTTTTGATAGTCAATTTGTAGTTAATGTTTAAAGAATACATGTTTAAAAATGATTTTTTAAAAATAAATCTGAAAAGGTTCAATACTTAAAACAATAAGAAGAGAAAGCTTTCGTCTTCCTGTCATTAGAATTCATATAAATTTACAAAAACCATTTTCTTAACATTATTTCAACCGGTGGGGTTTCCTTGAGAAAAGATAAAAAGGAGACATTTGCCAAATGGAACAGAAAAAATTTAGCAAATAGCAAAAAAGCAAGAAAAAAAAGAACATAGAAAGTTTCTTATAAAAACCAAGCTTGTGACTGAAGATATAAAGCAAAAAGAGCTGGTTTAAATAATCTAAAAGAAAACTGATAAGAAAAGAAAATAGAAAAGATTAATAAATGCGTTTTAAAATGTTAGCGTGATAGAAAATGTGAAAAGCCAGGTCTATAGAAAATAGATTAGCGTGATAACAAAAGATTAGCGGTGAAAAGATTTCTTCATTGACTTTTAGAATAGATTTAGCTGGATTTAAACAAAAGATTAACGCGATAAAAGATTAGCGTGATAGAAAAGATTAGCGTGATAAGAAAAGATTAGCTGAACAGATAGAAAAGATTAAAAAGATTAGCGATGTTAGAAAAGATTACGCGTGATAGAAAAGATTAAATGATAGAAAAAAATAGCGTGATAAAAAGATTAACGCGATAAATAGCTATACAAATAAACCGTGATAGAAAAGATAGCGGGATAGAAAAGATAATCCTTCGTCAGCCAAAGATCACGCGATAGAAAACCGTGATAGAAAAGATTAACAGACTATGAAAAGATTAACGTGAAAGGAGACATTAGCCAAATGGAACAGAAAATTAGCAAATAGCAATAGAAAGCAAGAAATAAAAAGAGACAAGAAAGTATAAAACCCAGCAGACTAGAGATATAAACAAAAAGAGCTCAACTAAAACAGTAAATAATTACAAATAAACTGAAAGAAAAGATTAGCGTAATAGAAAAGATTAACGTGATAGAAAAGATTAGCGTGATAGAAAAGATTAACGTGATAGAAAAGATTAGCGTGATGGAAAAGATTAACGTGATAGAAAAGATTAGCGTGATAGAAAAGATTAGCGTGATAGAAAAGATTAACGCGATAGAAAAGATTAGCGTGATAGAAAAGATTAGCGCGATAGAAAAGATTAGCGCGATAGAAAAGATTAGCGTGATAGAAAAGATTAGCGTGATAGAAAAGATTAGCGTGATAGAAAAGATTAGCGTGATAGAAAAGATTAGCGTGATAGAAAAGATTAGCGTGATAGAAAAGATTAGCGTGATAGAAAAGATTAACGCGATAGAAAAGATTAGCGTGATAGAAAAGATTAGCGTGATAGAAAAGATTAGCGCGATAGAAAAGATTAGCGCGATAGAAAAGATTAACGCGATAGAAAAGATTAGCGCGATAGAAAAGATTAACGCGATAGAAAAGATTAACGTGATAGAAAAGATTAGCGCGATAGAAAAGATTAGCGCGATAGAAAAGATTAGCGTGATAGAAAAGATTAGCGTGATAGAAAAGATTAGCGTGATAGAAAAGATTAGCGTGATAGAAAAGATTAACGCGATAGAAAAGAAGTGTCAAGCGATGGGAAAACTTTAGCGGTTTGGTTTTGGTTTCAAGGACCATCTTCATCGCACACGGACAAGCCATCAGTGCTCCGATCTCCTCCCTTAGATCACACAAGGAGGATCTCAGCACAGTGCACGAGCTCCGTGGCACCGGCGATGATCCCAGTCTATACAGGAATCACACATTTTATAAATATTTTTGTGGCGGGTAGGTTTTTCCTAATTATGAAAATTACGTTAGCGGTAAAATGGCGGAAGTAATCCGAGATGCACAAACAATAGGCCTAAGTGAAGGCACAAACAGGCATAACTAAAACGCATTTACATTTATAGATTAAGCAGAACTATTTTATATACGTCTTGTACTTTTTCTCTCTTTCTTATTCCACACGTTCGCTCTCACTCTCCCTCCTACTCTCTAGAGAACTTTCAGATGCCATAAATGTCGAGAACAAGCCATTGGGACCCACACTTGAAAGACTGATGATGATGTGAGAAATCTGCTTGCGAATCTCAAGACTAATCCCTTTTGCTCATGCCAGACTTGTGGTTTCTACTCGGTCATTGAGACCTCCTGTTGCGTAGATGACATCCAACTCGAGGCTTGTATCACTCACCGATTAGTGGATCTGGTGTGACCTTCATCAATGCTAAGCTCGCTGAGCTGGTGAAGTCCTCTGTGTTTACAAGTCCAAAGACCTATCCCCGATTGCCGCACGGGTAAAGACTGAAAACTCAAATCCTTGGAGTTCAAACTAACTAACGAACGAACTCCGTCATTTATGAACATGTAAAGCTTGAATGTTTAGGAAAACTATACAGACTTACACACAGAGGACAGCATTTTGATACAGATAATCCAAGGCATATTTAAGCATATGGACCAACTCTCGGAAGGTCAATGCTGCTTTTATGTGTGTCGTTGGAGATTCTCCAAATAACTTTTCCTAAGATTCTGTGACGTGTTCTGCTTCTTTTGGCATTTTCCGTACCTGGTGAACGCCCGGCACGTAATATTGCTGTAGATACTTGCAAGCACGGGAAATAAATATGCTTACATTTATTCACTACTGGAAACAATATTCCTTACTACCTGTATCGCTTGGAACAATACACACAAGTTTCTACACTATCAGGAATCGTGTACTTAACGTTGTTCAGTGCACAAGAAAGTTCTTTTGACCTTCGGCGCTACCTGGAACAGTGAACTTGATTTCATGTACTACACACAACACTATTTTTGACCCATAGTGCCACGTGGAACATTATACTAAGTGACGTCACCACGACGCGGATTATTTTAATTAATTTCTCGCTTCATATAAAATAGTAACCTTGGCCACTAGGTGTCAGTTGGAACACCTTGTGTGGCTTCTTACAAAAGGTATACTGTACCTGAAACAATGCAAACATTGTAAAGAAAACATATCACCTCAGAGTTTCCAAGTAAGTAAGGGCTATATATTATATAATGATATTTATACAGACAACTATTCGCTGCTAATTCAACGTTATCTTCAGTATCGTCAATATCATTGCCATTTTCATTATCATCTCTGTAATAATTAACAAGCTTATAATAATTTAGTTTCTCGTAAATACCATTTTTATTAACAAAAAATAACACATTTAAAAACGAGGAAACCTGTTGATAGCATTACTAGGCGGCTGCACTTCTGGAATTCCCAGGGCAAGAAAAAAGAAGGCTGGCAAAAATGAACCAATCGGTCTAAAAAGATATACATATCCTCAAGAATCAACCAATCGGTATGAATGAACATTCATACGCTAAGAAGTGAACTAACCCGAATAAACGGACATACCATTATGAGTTCTCTAGTCAGCATAGACAAACATGCCTTTAACTGGAAACCACAATGGAAGAGAAGATAGACAAGGCCGATGAAAATCTCAAGAAGAATAATATCAGGGGAATACAAAGGAAACGGAAATGAAGAGAAGAGAACAAGAATTGGACCATTATGTCCCACATAGAACGAAACTAGCGGATGGGGGAGGGGGGGGGGAGGGGGGGGGGGGGGGGGGGGGGGGGGGGGGGAGGGGGCCAGCGGGCGATTACAATAATTGTTACACGATATTTTGAGAATAAATGCTGAGAACATGTAATCCATAAGGAGATGAGTTGGGTTGTTTTAACTTTAACGACACGTGTGTACGGGTTGAGCTTAGAGAAGATCTCTAATATATCTGCGTGAAGTTAGACTGTTTGTGTTTAAACTATTGTGAACTGTGTGTAGTTGAACGAGCGTGATGTGATGAAGAAGTGAGTCAATTTAAGATTCATGTTTGATGTGGTCGGTGAGTTGTTTTGATGGGTTAGAAGTCGAGTCAGGAACGTCGTCGATTCAGAAAACAAGTTGTGATGTAGACTGAGAGTTGTTTTGATGGGTTAGAAGTCGAGTCAGGGACGTCGTCGAGTCAGGAAACAAGTTATGATGTAGACTGAGATTTGTACTTGAGGGACACCAAGATGTGTGTATCTTTTGATAATTTTCCTGAGGTTATATTATGCCACGTAAGCTGTTGTGAGGTTATCTGCCATTTTCTGCTGTTTAACTCTTAGTATACGAGCGGCCTTCTAGAGAGGCCGATGATCGATCCCCGTCAATAGCGAAAATTTATAGCTGAATGCATGTTTAAAACCACTGAACAATTTAGTTACGTGCATGATATAGGGGTTTCATTTCTTCACATTTTGATTTATAACACTTATGTTATCTTTATAAATAAATTATTTATTGCAAAATCTGTAATGGTAGTCATGAAAGGCAGATAACCTCACAACAGCTTATGTGGCATAATATAACCTCAGGAAAATTATCAAAAGATACACACATCTTGGTGTCCCTCAAGTACAACTCTCAGTCTCACTATAATTAAACACCTGCCAATTTTGGCGGGTTGATGCTAGTATTTACAATTTTTAGCGCAGCAATCCAGTATACAATAACTATACATTTTCTGACGAACAGTGTTGTTTTTACTATATCTATACTTAATTTGCCGCACAGTCCTTATCTCTACAAGAACTATACATATCCTGACGAACAGTCCAGTCACTACAAGAACACACGTTTATGTCTCTGTAATAACTATACATATTCTCCCCTACCGTTCCATCTCTATAATAACTGTACGTATTATGAAACGCAGTCATGTCTCTACAATAATTATCTATATTATGTTGCACAGTCTTGTCTCTACTATAACTGTGCACAGCCGTGTCTCTACAAGAACTGCCTGTATATGGTTTTCTGCCACACAGTCCTACCTGTACATTACCTAAGATTTACTGTATACATTTTTTTTTTAAATTTTATTTCATTTTTACTTTCTTGCTTGTTTAAAGAAAAATGCTTAATTTTATCGTTCGTAACTATACGTATTCTGACGCACAGTCCTGTCTCTATAGTAATAATGTATTCTGATTCACAGTCCTGTCTCTGCAATAACTATACGTGTTTTGAACACAGTTATGTCTCTATAATAACTATACGTATTCTGGCATACAGTCCAGTCTCTACAGTAACTATACGTACTGTGGCGCATAGTTATGTCTCTGCAATAAGTAGGCGTATTCTGACATACAGTCATATTTTTACTATAACCACGCGTATCCATTCGCAGAGTCCTGTCCACAGTAACTATACGTATTCTTACGCACAGTCCAGTCTCTGAATAACTAACGTATAGTAAAACACAATCCTACCTTAAACTTCTTCCCTCCAAAACGAAAAAGGCTAGTCAACCTGCGCTTCATTCTGAACCAATCAAATTGGTGGTTGCACAATCTTCGCTGTATTTATCCAATCAAAATGAACAAGAAAAACATTGTTCTTGAGCACAAGGAAAACGTGTATAATTTCAAACCAATCGATAGTAGTCATTATTTATTGACACACAACAGACACACCCATCTACTGTTGTTTCTAAATTAGTGATGACAGAAATACTAACACAGAAATCGTGCACACCAAACATCGCGAAAGAAACCGAACAAGTTGTTTTGTTGTAATTGAGATGTGAAAAATTGTATTTGATAACCCAGACAGGAAATGCTACAACAGTCCGTGTTCCTAGTATTAAAATTACAATACTGACTATTACATTCATGTTCCTAGCATTAATATTACTATACTGACTATTACAATCGTGTTCCTAGTACTGACTATTACATTCATGTTACTAGCATTAATATTAATATACTGACTATTACAATCGTGTTCCTAGCATTAATATTACTAAACTGACTATTGCAATCGTGTTCCTAGTATTAATATTACTATACTGACTATTACATTCATGTTCCTAGCATTAGTATTAATATTACTATACTGAATATTACAATTCATGTTCCTAGTATTAATATTACTATACTGACTATTACATTCATGTTCCTAGTATTAATATTACTATACTGAATATTACAATCGTGTTCCTAGTATTAATATTACTATACTGACTATTACAATTCATGTTCCTAGTATTAATATTACTATACTGACTTTTACTATTCATGTTCCTAGTATTAATTTAACTATACTGACTATTACAATTCATGTTCCTAGTATTAATATTACTGTACTGACTATTAAAATTCATGTTCCTAGTATTAATATTACTATACTGCCTGATACAATCATGTTCCTAGCATTAATATTATTGTACTGACTATTACAATCATGTTCCTCCTAGCATTAATATTTCTATACTGCCTATTACAATCATGTTTCTAGCATTAATATTACTATACTGACTATTAAAATCATGTTCATATCATTAATATTACTGTAATGACTATTAGTATTAATATTAATATTCATATCACAAATGATGCTATTCTGTATCGTACTATAACTCCTACTACTTCTACTACTACTGCTGTTGCTACTACCATACCTGACAGTCCTACGGCAATTGCCCCTACTTCTGCTGCTTCTGTTTTACAGATGCAAAACTTTGCAAAAATTATTTTTAACATCACGACAACTTTAACCACAACCGCCAAAGTTATTAACAAATAATATTTCTGCTGTGACTGATACTTCCAACACCACTCCTGCTTCCATTGTAGCTGTAATAACGAGAGTTCAAACCTTAATTACGGTAAGGCATAAATGAAGGAGCGGTATTTAAAGTTTCATTGTATCAAGTTCTTATTTACGTGACCTGGCATAAGCCGCGTGCGTGCTCTAACGTAACCTGAAAGTAAGACAAACTCTTTTGTTACCTGGTCTCATGCCAAAAACAGCATTGGAGAAATATGGGCCATTAGGCCAGCATCATGTTTCTGATACCTTTATAGCTATAAATAAAATAAACGACAATGTTCTCAAGGGCACAGATTTTATGAGAGCATTTTTTATCCTTCGAACTGGAATATGTCATTTCAGCATAAATGTTACAAAGTTCACTACAAAAATATGAAGTTCTAAAACAGAGATTAAATTCAGTACAGGATTATGGCTTTTTAAAAAACGATTAAGGTAAAATTTAGAACATGAATTTGATATTTTAACACAAATATGGCAAAATTCGTTACTCGTAGAAATATCAATCTAAAAAATAATGGTAAAATTCCAAACAGAAATGTGATATTTTAACAAAAGCATAGTAAAATTCACTACAAAAGTATGAAATTCTAAACCAGCTATTAAATTCAATTAAGAAATATGAAGTTTCGAAATGAATACGGTAAAATTAAGAAGGAATATGTTATTTTGAAATGAATATGTTGAAGGTTTTTTAAGCGGGAGTGAGATATACTTCCGGGGAAGCCGGGAGGTCCTGTTTTTCTGAAGGGACCAAGAGTCCATTGTTTTTCGGGGAGAATCTTCGAAGTAACTGCTATGGCAGTTTTCCCCAGTGAATCTCTGTGCGTCGGGATGACGACAGAATTCCTTGTGATGTTCTGAGGATTCATTTGCCAGGTAATACCGACCTTTATGCATTATTACGCTTTTCGGTGGCAGAACATGTAAAGGATTACCTAGGGTGAACAGCAGCTCACTGATCCGCCATTTCAGAACTTATATATTTGTGCTCGAGGTAGCCATCCAAGACTGTTAGTCTTATATTGTCCAGAAATCCAGTGACGAAGATATATTGTGGGAGCCGCAGATTGGCGGAATTCATATCTACAATAAGTATTACTGCAGGGTTGATGATAACCTATTTAACAGAAGTACACGGCCGACGTCAGAACGAGGCCTGTGCTTTCGGCTATTATACTACAGCCTGATATGTGCAATTGGCGGGGAGTGCCAAGTTGCACCTATGTGTCCAAGTGACTAAGGCATCTGACGCGTTTAGTCAGAGACGCCAAGGGCGACGCTACGAACTGTCATTATTGAAGAACTTTGCTATTGACCATGCACGTCTATTCTGATGTTTACCTTTTTGAATGCCAAATGTATACCTATCGATGTCAGGTCAGCATGACCTTGTTACACTTCTGATCTGTGGGTCTAAGCTACACACGGGACAGCCGTAACACACAGCGCTAATTCTACACTTGCAAGTTTTGGCTACAACAGGACAGATATAGGTCATCAACGGTTGACCCAAATAAACAGTACGAGCATTTATATTATAATGCTACATAAAGCATAACAAGACATGTACTGAAGTGAACTACTAGGTATTTGCTACGTGGACCATAACTGCATAGAAGGCGGGTTCCTATTGTAAACAGTACTGCTGGTTGTTACACGTTTCATTCAACAACAGACTTTTCTAGGTCAGAGCATTCAAGCTACATTGTTGGAGGTCAAGTGTCTGTAAACAGTACGTGGAAATTGTAAACATTCAATGTGCAAGCCCTAATTTGAGAAGGTCATAGTAACTTTGGTTCGTGAATACCACTTTATGTTACAGTGGATTTGACGTTCAGTGCGCGTTTGACATTCCGTTTCTGTGTTCGCAAGGAGCAAGGAATTTATTTTAGTTTCAGCTGTGACTGAACTTGTTCTGCAACACATTGAAATTGATTGCTATATGTTTATGTTACTTCTGCTGTTTTTGTGTATTTTTCTGCGGGTTTTTCGGTTGGTGGGTCTTACGGTAAATATGCCACTTGATCGAGGCTTACTGTAAGCGTTCTGTAGGTGCAAATTTTCTTAATTTGGAAATTTGCTAGTGACAATTGGTCGCTATTGATGTTAGCTGTGATGTAATTGTACTTAACGTTGTTTTTGTAATATTTTGTCTGTTTTTCAGTTTTGATTGTCGATTTGTTTTGTTTGTATTCTGTAGGTCTCTCCTTTCTTGTGCATTTCTCTACACATTTTTGGTTAAAACAGTGTTGCCATTTGTATTGTTTTGTATCTTTGTCTTTGTATTTTTTTTTGGTTGTACTACATTACTGTCATGCACAGTCTACATACACATACTTGGTCATGTTTTGATATTATTGATAAGGTAGACTCTTCATATAGAGTTTCTTAATAAAATATTATATAAGATATTTATACAAGTTCTTTGATAAAAGACTTGTTATCTACAAAGATTGAGACAAGGTGAAATACATATTCAAGTTCTTTATAAAAAAGACTTGTGCCCATAGTGAGTGGGATATAAGGGAATTTTTTTCCACAGGTACTCAGGTGATTTTTTGGGTACATTATAAACAAGACTAAGAGTGTGAAAGAAAGTGAAGTGAGTATACAAGTCTATCATTTCAGACTTGTCTCCCATTAAAGTGGGATAATTTAATATATTTGCTTCTGCAAGTTACTGATCTCAGTAGACAAGATGTCTACATTGGACTACTTTATTACACAAGGGAGAGCCCTTGATAAGACTGGTCAACAGTTAGAACAGTGGGCTGTTGCTCAGTATGACAAAGCATTAGCTGCTGAAGAGAGAAGGGCTGCTGCAGAGGAAAAAAAAACTATGGCTGAAGAGAAGAGATTAGAAAGAGAAGCAGCTGCTGAACAAAAAAGGCTAGACAGAGAAGCTGATATTGCTGCTGAACAAAAGAAATTGCAGATGCAGGTGGAGGAAAGGAGATTTGAAGCTGAACAAAAGAGATTAGACAAAGAATCTGAACAAAGGAGATTAGACAAAGAAGCTGCTACAGAGGAGAGGAAAGCTCAAGCTGCTGCAGAGGAGAGGAAAGCTCAAGCTGAGGCTGAAATTAGAAAAATGGAACATGAGGAAAGAAAACAGAAGATGGAACTTGATGAAAAACTCGCAACTTTGGAGTTAGAGAAATTGAAATTGGCGAGTACGGGTGCTCAGCAAACAACTTCGAGTACGACAAAGGAGTTTGTTAGTAGGATTAAATTGCCTCATTTCAATCCTTTAAAGGATGACGTAGCAGATTATCTAGATAGATTCCAATTTTTTGTGCGATACGCATAACATAAAAAAGGAAAAATATGTTGAACAACTGATGCCATTTTTTACAGGTGACACAGTGACTACTCTTATGACAATAGACGAACATGAGAGGACTAATTATGATGTTGTCAGGGCAGCACTGCTAAAAAAATATCAACTAAAACAAGAAGACTATCGTCTTCGTTTTAGGACAATGTTGCCAGAAAATGGAGTAGATTTCTCTGATTTTGTTACAAAGATACGTCGTACATTTACACGATGGGTTGAGTTGTCTCAGATTGAGAAAACATATGAAGGTCTAATGGACTTATTATTGCGAGATAAGGTTTTGTCATCTGTTAATGATTCTTTTCTTGCATTCCTTCATGAGCGTAAGCCTAAAAACTTAAAAGAAATGGAGGAATACTGTTGTCAGTATGCCACAGCACATCCCCATGCTACAGTTAGCAATTCTAAAGTGAAAGAAGGGTTGCCAGCTGCTTCGGCAACACCATATGGCCCTAATTTCAAAAAAAAAATTTCAGGGTGCTCAACAAAATTGGAATAGGGGAAGTAATCAAAATTACACTCAGAAGCGGAATAATCCAACACATGATGGTTCTTCGTCTATGCAGTGGAGACAAGATGGTAGTTCTCGTAATTTTAGTGGTAATAATTTGAGACACTTTCGCAAAGGCTATCCAAATAATAACTATTCAAATTTTCGAGGTAATCATTCTCGACGTCAAGAGTATGACGATGGTGAATTTAGAAACCGGGATTCAAACCGGAATGATGAGTACAATAGACAATATGATCACAATTACAGGGGAAATGATAGTCGAAATAATTACAGGGGAAATGATAGTCAAAATAATTACAGGGGAAATGATAATCGAGGTAGACCTAGGTTTAACAAGAAAAGACCTTACCAACAGGCAAACTCTGCACAACAAGAGTTTGATGGAGCCTGTAATACAGTAAATGATAGTGGTAACTCTAGGGCTATCACTGGTTGTGCTTTCGATTTTGGGAGAGCAACTGAATGCCCCCAATGCTTAACATTGTTTGACTCATCAACTGTATCTACGCTAAGTTGTGGTCACCCTCTTCCTGCTCTACCTGCTACAGTTGCGCATGATGGGAGAGGATCTCTCATCTTACATAAAGGTCTAATAAATGATAGGCTAGTCTCAGTACTTTTCGATTCGGGATGTACTACCGTCGGGGTTAAGGAGTCTCTGATAGATCCTTGCTGTGCCACTGGAAAAACAATCAAATGTGTTACATTTGGTGGTACTATGGAAAGCTATCCTACTGCTATTATTAGGATTGACACTCCTTTCTTCACAGGAGATGTCCATGCATGTCTTCTTCCTAATCCTATTGCGGATCTTATAATCGGTCGTATTCATGGGGTTAAGGAATGCACCCCGCAAACAAATTTCTAGTTGGAAGAAGAAAAAAACATTCAAACGGTCAATGCAGTGGTGACAAGAGCTCAAGCTCTTAATCCCCCAACTTCATCTGATAATAGTAATGAAGTTGATAGCCAAGACGAGCACTTGGTGATTTCCCATGACTCGTTTGTTAAACGTCAAGAAGAGGATCCTTCTTTGAAGAAATACTTCCTTCTTGCAAAGAAAGGGGATCCCAATCAAAATACGAATCACAAATCGTATATTACTATGAAGAATGGTATATTGGTACGAATGGTACAACACTCGGACAAGTCTATGCATTCGCAAATTCTTGTGCCTAAGTGTATGAGAGCCTTAATTCTTCGGCATGCACACGATTCTCAGTGTGCTGGACACATGGGTTTTTCCAGAACTAAAAACTAGAGTCCTTGCGTCATTCTTTTGGCCATTCGTGAATAAAGACATCCGAATTTATTGCCGATCTTGCAAAATTTGTCAAGAGGTCAAGTCTAGGGGTCCGAGACATGCTGCTCCTATTCAGGCTGCAGATATTCCGATTCGGCCGTTTCAGAAAATGGCTATAGACATCATTGGTCCGTTCAAAATTAAGTCAGCCAGAGGACACCAATTTATCCTCACTTGCGTGGACATGTGCACGCGTTGGCCAGAGGCTATTCCTCTGAAGAGCATATCAACTGTCGATATCGCTGATGCTCTTTGGCTCGTATTTTCTCGTCTGGGATTCCCCGGAGAAATACTGTCGGATCACGGCACTCAGTTAATTTCGGACGTTATGTCTCAGGTAATGGCTACGCTAGACATTAAAAGGTCTCTCAGTAGTATTTATCATCCAATGTCCAATGGATTGGTAGAACGTCTTAACAGGACACTAAAGAACTTACTTGGCAAGATAACGGAGGATCATCCTGAAGATTGGGACAGGGTTTTACCTGCAGTCCTCTTTGCCTATAGAGAGGTTCCCAACGAGCATACAGGGTTTTCTCCTTTCGAACTTGTCTTTGGCGCGCAACCGCGCGGGCCAATGTCCTTGTTACACGATTTGATAACTTCCGATAATATTGACGATGATACACAATCGTCATATGAATATGTTATAGCTCTTAGAGAAAAGATTATCGAATCGTGCAGGTTAGCAACTTCATCTTCCGAATTTGCGAAAGAAAAAGCTAGGCGATTTGCTAATAAGAAAAGACGCCTACGTCAACTTTGTCCTGGAGACAAAGCATATGTCTTACTGCCCTCAAGAGAGAATAGACTTCTCATTTCTTGGAAGGGTCCATACACTATAGTCTCGAAAATTTCTGATGTCGACTATATTGTCGATGTGGATGGAAGGCATAAAACCTTCCATATAAATATGCTAACAGAGTTTATTGAACGTCCAGACTATTTACAGCCTATTTTCCAGGCGACGGACGACTCTCCAGTCCAACATGGTCACATCTCATCCCTGTCTGTTATACAGGATGAGGAAACTATTTTTTCTGACGTGAACTTACCTCTTCCTACGATTCCACTTACTTCAACGGAATCGTGGAGAGACGTTACAGTCTCTTCCAACTTGTCTTTTGAGGAACAGCGTCAAGTATCCTCTACGTTACAATCATATCAGGATGTCCTTACCGACATTCCTGGACACACAGATGTCATAGAACATGACATCATACTTACTGATCGTAATCCGATCAGAGTAAGACCATACCCAATACCTATTCATTTTCAAGCACAAGTCGAGAAAGAATTGGATGAAATGATTCAACTACAAATAATTGAACCATCCACTTCAGCTTATTCTTCGTCAATAGTTATTGTTCGAAAGAAAGACAATAACATACGTCTTTGCGTTGATTATCGCAAATTAAATCAAGTTACGAAGTTCGATGCTGAACCTATGCCGTTATTAGATGATCTACTTATTAGACTTTCTAAAGCTAAATTCTTTACTAAACTAGACTTGTCGAAAGGTTATTGGCAAGTCCCACTGACGGAACACGCCCAAACCTCTCACTGCTTTTTCGACACCTAGGGGTCTGTTTCAATGGAATTTTATGCCTTTCGGGCTTATGAACGCCCCAGCGACTTTCGTGCGCATGATGCGACGAATTCTATCAGATCGTGCAGATGTCATTGCATATTTAGACGACATCTGTCTTTTCAGCGATACTTGGGAAGAACACTATTTGGGTCTAAAGGAATTGCTATCTACTCTACGTGAGCATAGTTTGACTGCTAAACCCTCTAAAGCTTTTGTTGGGTTTAGTGAAATTTCCTTCCTAGGTCATCGAGTTGGTCATGGTCTGTTGAAGACAGAGGACCAAAAACATTTCAAAGATATTAAATATCTCGGTTCCGAAGACAAAAAAGCAAGTGCGTAGTCTCTTGGGATTGATACAATTCTATGGAAGATTCATTGAGAATCTGTCCTCCATTATGGCACCACTTTCAACGTTATTGAAAAAAGGTTCTCCTAATATGGTGCGTTGGTCCCAAGAATGCCAATCTTCATTGGATCAGGTTAAGAATTTGTTCTCATCTCATCCTATCTTAAGACTACCGACGATTGATAAGACTTTTGTCCTTCGTAGTGATGCCTCTTCCACTGGCATTGGAGCGGCACTAATGCAGGAATATTCAGGAACTCTGCATCCTGTAATGTATATTTCTAGGAAGCTGAATGCGGCAGAAAGGAATTACTCGGTTTTGGACCGTGAATTGTTGGCTATGGTTTGGTCCATTCTTAAGCTACAAAGGTTCCTTCTGGGCGCGCATTTCTTTATGGAAACCGACCAAAAAAAGCTCTTACGGCTATGCAAAGTAAGGATTTGAAGAGCTCGAGATCTACTCGTTATGCTATTGCTCTTCAGCCTTTCCATTTCACGGTGCGAGCTATCCGTGGTTCGGATAATGTGATGGCGGACATATTGTCTAGATGCCCATTTGTATATTGCTATGATTATATTATTTAGTAATGTTTGATATATGATTGGTATTGCCAGCAACTTAGGTTTCTTGAATGGTATCCCTTAGTTTGTTTGGCTTAAAGGAAATATTTTCTCCTATGTTGGGAGATGATTTGTACCCTCTTCTATTGTACCTGATATTAGGTTCATTGTTTGCATGAGCACAGAAGTGATACTGGTGCTATCTTGCTCATGAACATATTAAAAAAAAAAAAATTGCATTTTTTTTTTTACAGGGGGGTGGTAGTAATGTTGCTGTCATTTTCGACGGAGTCATCTGTCAAGTTATTTGCTTATGTTTGTATCATAAGTATAACTGTGTCTTTACCTGCGATGTCAGGTTGATTAGGGGTTGTCTTCCCTTGTTTATTCATTCATTGTGTTTGACCTTTAGGGTCAGAGGTTGACAGTTCGGCGTAGGCCTATGGGAAGGTTTTTTAAGCGGGAGTGAGATATACTTCCGGGAAGCCGGGAGGTCCTGTTTTTCTGAAGGGACCAAGAGTCCATTGTTTTTCGGGGAGAATCTTCGAAGTAACTGCTATGGCAGTTTTCCCCAGTGAATCTCTGTGCGTCGGGATGACGACAGAATTCCTTGTGATGTTCTGAGGATTCATTTGCCAGGTAATACCGACCTTTATGCATTATTACGCTTTTCGGTGGCAGAACATGTAAAGGATTACCTAGGGTGAACAGCAGCTCACTGATCCGCCATTTCAGAACTTATATATTTGTGCTCGAGGTAGCCATCCAAGACTGTTAGTCTTATATTGTCCAGAAATCCAGTGACGAAGATATATTGTGGGAGCCGCAGATTGGCGGAATTCATATCTACAATAAGTATTACTGCAGGGTTGATGATAACCTATTTAACAGAAGTACACGGCCGACGTCAGAACGAGGCCTGTGCTTTCGGCTATTATACTACAGCCTGATATGCGCAATTGGCGGGGAGTGCCAAGTTGCACCTATGTGTCCAAGTGACTAAGGCATCTGACGCGTTTAGTCAGAGACGCCAAGGGCGACGCTACGAACTGTCATTATTGAAGAACTTTGCTATTGACCATGCACGTCTATTCTGATGTTTACCTTTTTGAATGCCAAATGTATACCTATCGATGTCAGGTCAGCATGACCTTGTTACACTGACTGTTCCTGTTGATACTATGTGTGTTCCCGTCAATAAATGTCTTGAAACATGCCTGCAGTGTCAAAGCATCCTTGATTACTGCATGTGAGAGTATGGGTTGCAGGATCTACATCTATACGAGCCTAAACACATTCGCGCCTTCATTCGCACCCACACTCAATTCATCATACGCTCGCACTACACATCTAACAACATGTATACTGTCTTGGGCCAGTGATCACCTCAACAAGAAAAAAAGACAGTTACAATATGGCAACATTCAGCAACATATATGGCAACATTCAGCAACATATATATGGCAACATTCAGCAACATATATGGCAACATTCAGCAACATATATGGCATTTTAAAATAAATATAGTCAATTAAAGAACAGGAATATGGCGGGCATGTGACACGATGTAATAAAACATATATGCTAAAAATCAGGACAAGAAAGGAAAGAACAATATCATGGCTCTGAAAAACGTTCCAGACATATCAGAAAAACAGAGAAACCCGAGAATACAAGTTTGTAATAATGAAATATTTCATCATCATCATCATCACTATCCTTAGCGCGACCTTCCCGAGCATGGAGCCACCAGTACAGATGGTCCCGAGCATGGAGCCACCAGTACCAGATGGTCCCGAGCATGGAGCCACCAGTACCAGATGGTCCCCGCCCCCCTTGTAGGAAGCCTGCAAAAATCAAATCTTATTTTTCTTCATCAGTGGTTTCTGTTACAATTTCTGTGACATGATGAGGCTGCCTGCTCTTTGACCAGGTCTCATATTGCTAGCCTTGTACGACATGCCTGAGAGATTGAAATAATTAACTCAAAATCTATTTTACTGGGGAGGGGGTGAAATGATAAGACCAGAACTGGCCCACCATGAAATGATAAGGGTGGATTTAGGCTGACTTCAATTACCACCCCTATCGACACCAGGTATTATAGTTCAAGATGTAAGGTGTCTTATCTGGTTTTGTGTTGTTGTTGTTGCTGTGTAGAGTAGTGATGTAGTTCAGAGTTACGGCACGTAGGGTACGACATGTGAAGTCATAAATAGGTAAACTGCTCTGGACGTTTTTTCATCATTTATTTTGACGTCACATGTACAAGTACGTACATCCAGTTCACAATAGAGCAAAGTCATGACATTCACGAATATCAGCATACATAGTTTATCAATGCATTTGGCATATTCTAAAGATGATGATATGGCGCCAAGGTATTATATGGTTGGCTCCAAATACAAAAGTACATCAACAAAGAATCCTCTTACTGTTCAGATGTGCTAAACGAGTCAAATCATAAATCGCACGAGGATGTCATTCCAGGAGTGCAGGTCAAACTGACCTTTACAGGCATTCCTAAGTCTAACCTTGACGTAGGCATAATCGCTGACACACAGCGACGTTCATAGAACAAAGAACTGTCCTTCGGGCTGAGTATGACCCGTGTACATATAGATCTCAGGTATGAAGATACCTGGGGCGTGACATCTATTAGAAGAACCTTCCTTTCTGTAATGCATACGTGAGCAGAGATCGACCATTGTCAAACATAAAGTAAAGTTACAGATTGGATGTAAATGAGGCATTACCTTCGTTCGAAAATCCACACCACAGAAAACATACGCCTCCAGGCGTTTTAGAATACTCAAGGGAAGGACCTTGTAAGCTAACTATCTCACAATAAGGCTCCTAATCCCTAACAAAATCACAGAGACGCCGAAACGCGTCCTTTCTGCTTCACAGCTTTACATCGTCTCCAAAGATAAAGAAACTTCCCAGACGCCCCGCGTCCGGACATGCGCAGAACGCATCTCCATGAATAGCAATCAAACCAGACGATCTAGGAACATTCCAGATAAGATTTAACTAGATCGAGCCTTATTTGGACATGAACAGAGACCTCAACACAGGTTTCAGACATTCCAACAACAGTTGACCGATACTACCAAATAAGGAGAATGGTCACACTTCGCTAATAAAAAATATGGACCGACCGTTTCTCGACACAAGAAAAGGTAACATCATGGTAAATGATAATCTCTATTATCCAGAGTTATGTAGCTTTGACCGCAACAAATTAAAGTGTGCATTTCAGTCAATCTAATTACACAATGTCTTTAGCAAAAAAATGATCATACAATGACTTTAGAAAAAATGAAGATCTGTGCGTAACATTACCGCGAAAAACCCTAGGCTCCTAACGCACGTATGATGCGCGGATATATTGCCTAAAAATGAGGCTTGCTCGACGCATGGAGCGAAACTGAGATTATATCTCAGATCCTTAGAGAAACAAAAATTTACCTAAGTATATGCGTATATATTCCAGGAAGGTGCC
Organism: Oreohelix idahoensis; assembly: GCA_024509875.1. Taxonomy (NCBI): domain Eukaryota; kingdom Metazoa; phylum Mollusca; class Gastropoda; order Stylommatophora; family Oreohelicidae; genus Oreohelix; species Oreohelix idahoensis. The sequence goes on from JAMPIV010003521.1 coordinate 173,503, forward strand.
ACCAACACACGCCACAGTGATGGCAATATCATAATGAAAGTCAAATTATACTCATACAAATCTATGAAATTAAATATATTATCATAGTATTATACAATGAAGTGTTGTGCAAACAGCGGTGTAATGTACCAATATACCGCAATATAATATAACACATATTTAAACAAAGAGTACATTATATATTGCATTAATAACACTGGCTAACAAAAAAAAAATTTTTTTTTCTTTCTCTAACATTTCTATGTTTTTCTGGTCAATTTTAATGCGCTGTTTTTAAATCTGCAAACCGTTTTTCTCTATCAGGTCGGGATCTCTAGAAATACGCAATTGAAGTTTTTTAACAACGCATACAATATTACAACATCATTCGTACAAGAAGTATAACAGTTATGTAGGCTTGAAGTTCTTTGCAGTCGACTTTCGTCGGTGAATGGCATGTGGTACATGGCGATGAAGCATCCAACAATAATCGGCAAGCATGGTCACACTCCACCGTCCTTGATAACGTGACTCCATTACGGCGATATCTTGATGGAATCGTTATCCATGTTCATCGCTGACTTCGCCAAGGTTGTCAGGGAAAAAGTCAAGTTGCGAATCGAGCAAATTGATTTTGAGGGACGTGTTACAGCCCATAATTCTGTATGCATCTATGCACTGCTTAACAATATGCACATAGTTGACAGATTTGTGATTTGCCAGAAAGTTATCGACGATCAATTTAAATACCATCCATGCGCGAAGTTCACTACCATGTAACAAGTTCTCGAATTGTTTGTCTGCAAAAACTTTCCTAATCTGAGGTCCTACAAAGATACCTTCCTTTATCTTTGCATCGCTAATTTGCGGAAACTTTTCTCGAAGATAAGTGAAAGCTTTGCTCGTTTTATCTAACGCTTTTATGAAATTCTTCATGAGCCCCAACTTTATATGTAACGGTGGTAAAAAGATGCTGTCTTTGTTAACTAATGGCTCGTGTATTACATTTTTATGCCCGAGCTGCATACGATCCCTGATAGGCCACACCTTTCTTACATAATGTTCCTGTCTGTTGCGGCTGTCCCATTCACATAGGAAGCAACAAAATTTAGTATACCCAGTCTGCATGCCCATGAGAATTGCAATGACCTTTAGGTCTCCACAAATCCGCCATTGGTAGTCATTGTACTTTATTTTTGCCAAAAGTATAGCCATATTGTCATAAGTTTCTTTCATATGAACAGAGTAGGCGACTGGAATTGATGAAAATAAATTTCCATTATGCAATAACACGGCTTTTAGACTAGTCTTGGAAGAGTCGATGAAAAGTCGCCATTCGTTGACTATGTGCTCATGACCGAGGTGCACCATTAGACCTTTTACATCTTTGCAATAACAAATGTCATCATCCATCTCAAAGTATTGAACAAGTTCTCTGTGTCTATGACGAAATTTAGATATCGGAGTATTGGGCGCTAAAAGATTCCATTCTTTGAGTCGCGAACCGAGTAATTCTGCTTGTCCTTTGGTGAGAGCGAGATCCCGTATTAGATCTGAAAGTTCTGAATGGTTAATTAAGTGAACACCATCATTCACCGGTATATAATCCGAGTCAGAATTAGTTTCTAAAGCAGGTAAACTATCACTTTCTGATGGTTCATTCACGTCCAACGGATATTGTATTAGTGGAACTGGGATCGGACACGTGATTGGATCATGAGGCACTGGTTTCGAAACCGATTCAGTATTTGGATAAACCACAGACTTTCTAGTTTTAAAAGTGAAACCATAGATATTTGTCAAGCAGAAGTAACAATCAGTAGCGTGATTTGTTGGTTCACGCCATATTACTGGCACTCCAAAAGGCATCGACTTATGCTTCGGCGATTTTCGTAACCAACCTGCCAATGTATTTGCACAAGTCGAACAAACTGCATTTGGCTTCCAAGATTTATTTGCATCATCAACTTTCGAATCGAAATAAAGTTCATATGCTTTCTTTAGCAATGGTGTAAAGTTTTTCTGGTGAACACGATCGGTAAAATATCCGCACACGCATCAGCCGTAACAGAACAGATTTCAGTAACCGTAACATATGTTTCTTTTAGCAGTATAAAAAGTAGAATTATTTTGCATTTTATTAATTTTTAAAAAGTTATATAGTAAAAATAGAACGGCCATATTTTTTCACTTCACGTGAATTAAATTTCAAATTTGATATCAGCGCAAGAAACTGACCTAAGAACACTTATTCTTATATAAGAAAGAAAAATGTTGTTTGTCAGTGTAATCATTACTAATACATGTGCTGTTCTTCGTAGACATAAATACAATCGATACAAGAAGATGTGGACATCATCCGCTCCCAATCAGGGACAGGACTAGATAACTTCAAAGCTCCACAATGTACAAAATCTCGCAGACTTCAGTGATGTGCTGCGAAAATATCAATAACACAAATCTTTAAGACAAATGTTAAATCTCTTAATACAATCATTAAAATATAATATCTAAATGTGGCCATGTGATTTTTTTGCCCATATATCGCTAACTAAGCCTTCTTCTGTTATGATCAAATTGGTAACAGAAAAAAGGAAATTACATGGTACAACGTTATATATTCCCAAAAAGTGAGAAAATATGTGCTAATATGTCATTATAGTATTGAACTGTATATCAGGAAATATATATGATAGAAGAATTATGTGGAATCGTGTGGGCACCTGGGCAGAATGTTTGCCATCACATTATCCGAACCACGTATAGCTCGCACCGTGAAATGAAATGGTTGAAGAGCTATGACATATCGAGTGGACCTCGAGCTCTTCAAGTTTTTGCTCTGAATAGCAGTAAGAGCTTTCTGGTCGGTTTCCACAATGAAATGTGCGCCTAGAAGAAATCTTTGTAACTTCAGAATAGACCATACCATAGCTAATAATTCACGGTCTAAAACCGAGTAATTCTTTTCTGCAGCATTTAATTTCCTAGAGATATACATCACTGGATGCAGAGTATCAGAATACTCCTGCATAAGTGCTGCCCCAATCCCAGTTGACGAGGCGTCACTTCGAAGAACAAAAGTCTTCTCAATAGTAGGTAACATAAGGATAGGTGGAGATGAAAATAGAGTTTTAACCTGGTCCAATGAGGATTGACATTCTTGAGACCAACGGATCAGATTAGACGATCCTTTCTTCAATAAAGTAGAAAGCGGTGCCATAATGGAGGACAGATTCGGAATGAATCGTCCGTAAAATTGGATCAAACCTAAGAGACTCCGTACTTGTTTCTTCGTCTTAGGGACAGAAATGTTAAGTATTTTTGAAACATTGTGGTCCTCTGTCTTTAAAAGACCATGACCAACACGATGACCCAGGAAAGAAATCTCACTAAATCCTATAAAGGCTTTAGAGGGTTTTGCAGTCAAGTTATACTCGCGAAGAGTAGACAGCAATTCGTATAAACCCAAATAGTGATCTTCCCAGGAATCACTGAACAGACAGATATCGTCTAAGTATGCTATGACATCTGTACGATATGCGAGAATTCGCCGCATCATGCGTACGAATGTAGCAGGGGCGTTCATAAGACCGAAAGGCATGAAATTCCATTGGAATAAACCCCTAGGTGTAGAAAACGCTGTAAAAGGTTTGGCACGTTCAGTTAAAGGGACTTGCCAATAACCTTTAGACAAGTCTAGTTTGGTAAAGAATCTAGAATTAGAAAGTTTATTTAGTAGCTCTTCCAATGAAGGCATAGGTTCAGCATCGAACTTCGTAACTTGGTTCAATTTGCGATAATCTACGCAAATGCGAATGTTATTATCCTTCTTTCGAACAATAACCATAGACGAAGAGTATGGTGATGTAGATGGTTCGATTATTTCCAACCGTATCATCTCATCCAATTCTTTCTCGACTTGTGACTGAAAGTGGATAGGTATTGGATAGGGTCTGACTCTGATAGGATTATGGTCAGTAAGCACTATGTCATGTTCGATGACATGTGTGTGTCCCGGGATGTCTGTAAGGACATCCTGAAATGTCTGCAACATCGAAGAAACTTGTCGATGTTCCTCAGCGGAAAGATTAGGAGAAACGGTAACGTTTTTCCAAGATTCCGTAGAATGAAGTGGGACCATAGGAAGTGGAAGATTGACATCAGAAAAAGTAGTTTCCTCATCCTGTATAACTGACAGGGATGAGTAATGACCATGAGGTACTTGAGAATTGTCCGTTGCCTGGAAAATAGGCTGCAAATAGTCAGGTCTTTCATGAAATTCCGTGAGCATATTTATGTGGAAAGTTTTATGTTTCCCATCAATATCGACCACATAGTCGACATCGGAAATTTTGGAGACTATTGCATATGGACCTTTCCATGCAATAAGAAGTCTGTTCTCCCTTGACGGAAGAAGAACGAATGCTTTGTCACCTGGACAAAGTTGTCGTAGACATCTATTTTTATTTGCAAACTGCCTTGCCTTTTTCTTTAGCAAATTCGGATGAAGAAGTTGCTAGTTTGCATGCCTCGATGATCTTTTGCCTAAGAGCAATGACATACTCGTAAGAAGATTGAGTCTCATCGCTAATATTATCGGCAGTGATTAGATCGTGAAGTAAAGACATGGGGCCGCGCGGTTGCGCGCCAAAGACAAGTTCAAAAGGAGAAAACCCTGTGTGTTCATTGGGGACCTCTCTATAGGCAAAGAGAGCCGCGGGTAAAACCCTGTCCCAATCCTGAGGATGATCCTCAGTTATTTTCCCAAGTAAAGTTTTTAGTGTCCTATTCAAACGCTCAACTAACCCATTAGACATTGGGTGATAGATACTGCTGAGAGACCTTTTAATATGTAGCATAGACATTACTTGTGACATAGTGTCTGATATAAGTTGAGTGCCATGGTCTGATAATATTTCTCCGGGGAAACCCAAGCGAGAAAATATCAGCCAAAGAGCGTCTGCGATATCAGCAGTTGAGATGCTCTTGAGAGGTATAGCCTCTGGCCAACGTGTGCACATATCGACACATGTAAGGATAAATTGATGTCCTCTGGCCGACTTAATTCTAAAAGGACCGATAATATCTATTGCCATTTTTTGAAAAGGGCGAATAGGAATGTCAGCAGCCTGGATAGGCGCAGCATGTCGTGGTCCTTTAGATTTGACCTCCTGACATACTTTGCAAGAACGACAGTAAATTCGTATGTCCTTGCTCACAAATGGCCAAAAGAAAGCCGCAAGAACCCTCGACTTTGTACGGGAAAAAACCCATATGTCCAGCACATTGCGAGTCATGAGCATGTTGCAATATTTGCAATCTCATACTCTTAGGCACAAGAATTTGTGAATGAGTGGACGTAGACGAGTCTTGTACCATACGCACAAGTACGCCGTTCTTCATAGAAATCCAAGACTTTCTATTAGTATTCTGATTTGGATCACTTTTTTTTTGCTAGAATGAAGAATTTTTGTAAAGAAGGATCTTCTTCTTGCAATTTTATAAATGAGTCACGTGAAATAATCAAGTGACTATCTTGGCTATCTACTTCATCATTATCAGTTAATGAAGTTTGAGGTGGATCCAGAGCATGTGCTCTTGTGACCACCGCATTGGTAGCTTCCATGTTTTGCTCTTCCCAAACAGCAATTTGCTGTGGGGTACATTCCCTAACTCCGTGAATACGACCAATAATAAGGTCCGCAATAGGGTTTGGAAGAAGACACGCGTGGACATCTCCCGTAAAGAAAGGAGTAGCAATATGTATTATGGCAGTAGGATACTTTTCCAAAGTGCCACCAAATGTGACACATTTGATGACCTTTCCTGTAGCACAGGATGGATTTACAAGAGATTGCCTAACGCCAACAGTAGTACATCCAGAATCAAACAAAATTGAGACTGGATTACTATTTACAAGACCCTTATGTAGTATAAGAGAACCTCTCCCGTCATGCGCAACATTAGCAGGAAGAGCTGGAAGAGGATGACCACAGCTTAAAGTAGTTACGGTAGTTGGTTCGAACAAAGTACTACATTGGGGACATTTATTTGCTCTACCAAAGTCAAAAGAAGAACATCCTATAGCATTAGGGTTTTTATTATTATTAACCTGTTTATCTGCCCCCTGAGATTCTTGTTGTACCGAGTTTGTCTGCTGATATCTCTTTCTCTTATGAAGAGATCTACCGCAACCATTATTACCTCTGAAATTATCATTATCTTCTCTCCTGTAATTGTTATCATGGTTAGTGTTCCAGCTTCCATAATTGTCATTATCATCTCTATATTGATTTGAAAATCTAGTAGATTGATTTTGAGGTCTACGCGAAAAATAGTTACCTCTATACTGACTACCTTTGCGGAAATGTCTAAAATTATTAGATCCATAATAACGAGGAGTGTCAGCTTGTCTCCAGTTATTCGAAGAAGAATCACCATGTGATTGATTGCTATGATTTTGATCATCATTACGGTTGCTCTTTCTATTAATATTATGTTGAGTACCTTGAAACTTACGTTTGAAGTTTTGGCCATATGGTGCTGCCGAAGCAACTGGCAGACCTTCTTTTACTTTAGAGTTGCTAACGGTTACGTTAGGGTGCGCAGTCACATACTGGCAACAGTATTCTTCCATTTCTTTTATGTTTTTAGGCTTACGCTCATGAAGAAAGGAAAGAAAAGATTCACTTACAGAAGACATAACCTTGTCTCTAAGTAGTAAGTCCATAAGAGCTTCATATGTATTTTCTGTCTTAGACAGCTCAACCCATCGTGAAAAAGTAAGACGTATCCTTGATATGAATTCAGAGAATTCCACTCCAGTTTCTGGCAACATATTTTTAAATTGAAGACGATAGCCGTCTTCGTCAAGTTGGTACTTCTTTAACAAGACTGCTCTGACAACCTCATAGTTGTTCTTGTCAGGCACATCTACCATGCCCAACATAGTTAAAGCATCACCTCTAAGTATCTTGGACAGCTGATAAACATATAGTGTTTTATCTATGTTATGCACCTTACATGCATTTTCAAATCTGTCTAGATAAAATGTTATGTCATCAATGGAGGCATTAAATGCTGGTAGATTAAACTTAAAATTACACTGACAAACAACATTTTTCTTTCTTATATAAGAATAAGTCTCCTTAGGTCAGTTTCTTGCGCTGATTTCAAATCTGAAATCCGTTTATCTCTATCACATCGGGTTCTTAAGATATTTGTGAATAAATATATTTTTGGGAAACCGTTATTTGCTCCGTTTCATTTTTACTATATAACTTATTAAAAATTAATAAAATGCAAAATAATTCTACTTTTTATACTGCTAAAAGATGCATGACATATGTTACGCTATTTTTCAAATAGTTACTGTATTTTGAAATAATTCTGAGCGAAATATGGCTTCTAGAAGTTGTAGAAATTCGGCTGATCTGTTCTGTTATGTGTGTGGATATTTTACCGATCGTGTTCACCAGAAAAACTTTACACCATTACTAAAGAAAGCATATGAACTTTATTTCGATTCGAAGGTTGATGATGCAAATAAATCTTGGAAGCCAAATGCAGTTTGTTCGACTTGTGCAAATACATTGGCAGGTTGGTTACGAAAATCGCCGAAGCATAAGTCGATGCCTTTTGGAGTGCCAGTAATATGGCGTGAACCGATAAATCACGCTACTGATTGTTACTTCTGCTTGTCAAATATCCATGGTTTCACTTTTAAAACTAGAAAGTCTGTGGTTTATCCAAATATTGAATCGGTTTTCGAAACCAGTGCCCTCATGATCCAATCACGTGTCCGATCCCAGTTCCACCAGAACAATATCCGTTGGACGTGAATGAACCATCAGAAAGTGATAGTTTATCTGCTTTAGAAACTAATTCTGACTCGGATTATATACCGGTGAATGATGGTGTTCACGTAATTAACCATTCTGAACTTTCAGATCTAATATGTGATCTCGCTCTTACCAAAGGACAAGCGGAATTACTCGGTTCGCGACTCAAAGAATGGAATCTTTTAGCGCTCAATACTCCGATACCTAAATTTCATCATAGACACAGAGAACTTGTTCAATACTTTGAGATGGATGATGACATTTGCTATTGCAAAGATGTAAGCGGTCTAATGGTGCACCTCGGTCATGAGCACATAGTCAACGAATGGCGACTTTTCATCGACTGTTCCAAGACTAGTCTAAAAGCCGTGTTATTGCATAACGGAAATTTATTTTCATCAATTCCAATCACCTACTCTGTTCATATGAAAGAAACTTATGACAATATGGCTATACTTTTTGGCAAAAATAAAGTACAATGACTACCAATGGCGGATTTGTGGAGACCTAAAGGTCATTGCAATTCTCACGGGCATGCAGACTGGGTATACTAAATTTTGTTGCTTCCTATGTGAATGGGACAGCCGCAACAGATAGGAACATTATGCAAGAAAGGTGTGGCCTATCAGAGATCGTATGCAGCTCGGGCATAAAAATGTAATACACGAGTCATTAGTTAACAAAGACAGCATCATGTTTACCATCGTTACATATAAAGTTTGGGGCTCATGAAGAATTTCGTAAAAGCGTTAGATAAAACGAGCAAAAAACTTTCACTTATCTTCGAGAAAAGTTTCCGCAAGTTAGCGATGCAAAGATAAAAGAAGGTATCTTTGTAGGACCTCAGATTAGGAAAGTTATTGCAGACAAACAATTCGAGAACTTGTTACATGGTAGTGAACTTCGCGCATGGATGGCATTCAAATCGATCGTCGATAACTTTTTGGGAAATCACAAATCTGTCGACTATGTGCATATTGTTAAGCAGTGCATAGATGCATACAGAATTATGGGCTGTAACATGTCCCTCAAAATCCATTTGCTCGATTCGCATCTTGACTTTTTCCCTGACAACCTTGGCGAAGTCAGCGATGAACATGGAGAACGATTCCATCAAGATATCGCCGTAATGGAGTCACGTTATCAAGGACGAGGGAGTGTGACCATGCTTGCCGATTATTGTTGGATGCTTCATCGCGATGTACCACATGCCATTCACCGACGAAAGTCGACTGCAAAGAAATTCAAGCCTACATAACTGCTATACTACTTGTACGAATGATGTTGTAATACTGTATGCGTTGTTAAAAAACTTCAATTGCATATTTCTAGAGATCCCGACCTGATAGAGAAAAACGGTTTGCAGATTTAAAAACAGCGCATTAAAATTGACCAGAAAAACATAGAAATGTTAGAGAAAGAAAAAAAAAATTTTTTTTTGTTAGCCAGTGTTATTAGCATTAGTCTTATCTGACACCTTATCTGCATTATTAGCATTACCAGTGTTCAACAATTTCATCTTTTCCAACTCTAAAGCTAAGAGTTTTTCTTCATGCTCCATTTTTGCTTTTCTTTCATCAGCCTCTCTTTGTAACCTTCTTTCTTCAGCCTCAGCCTCTCTTTGTAACTTTTTCTCTTCAGCCTCTCTTTCAAGTTTTTTATTTTCAGCCTCTGTTTCTCTTTGTAGTTTTTTCTCTTGAGATTCTGCTTCTCTTTTTTGTTTTTCCATTTCCATCTGGAATCTCTTTTCATCCACCTGCATCTGCAGTTTTAAATTCTCAGCATCTATTTTCTTTTGTTCAGTTTGTTCTTTCATTTTCTTTTCTTCCGACTTCAATGCCTTGGCATATTGAACAGTCGCAAATTCTTCTAATTTATCACCAGTCTTTCCAAGGGATTTACCCTGCTCAATAAAGTACTCAAATGTAGACATGTTGTCTAAAATATGAGTCCAAAACCTGAAATAATTAATTATCTTATTTCAACCTTAATAGTAACAAGACTTAATAAAGTACTTGTATAATCCCAATGTTTAACCCAATCTCAGTGGGAAACAAGTCTTTGACACCAAAGTCAATGTAAACAATAACAAAGATCAATACAAAAACATTCGCATAAGTCAACTAAATAAACAGCAGAACTAAAAGGAAAATATCACAAAGAATGTGATGACAAAATGCGAAGAATGTACACAAACAAATGACGTCACAACGTATTAAAAAAAATGGTGTATAGAACTGAATAATAGAAAAGGGGAGACCTACAGATACAAACAAATGAAATCGGAACTAAAGAACAGAGAAAAAAAAATATTACAAAAAACAACGAAAATAAAGCACAACTCGTCACAACTAAACAAATATAGCAACGGTTGTCGCTAGCAAATTTCACAATAGGAAATTTGCACAGTCCCTAAAGAAAACGCTAACAGTAGAAACCTCTGTGACGTGGTATCTTCTACTGAAAGATACCACCCAACCGAAACCCGCTGAAATATCAACATATAAATATACAAATACAAATAACATATAACATGTAAACATGTAAACAAATAGCAAAAAGTGTGTGAAAGAATTCAGAAGGCTCAGCTAGAACATAAGGGCACAGTTCACAAACAAAACAGGCCACTTAACGTCTATAAATCCAGCGTCAGCACGGTGTAGAACAGGATGTAATCAGCATTCTGAGGATAATGATCCAACGTTGATCAACATCTGCTCCCATAAACAGCCATGACGAAGGAAATGAGCTTCTAATATTGGAAACGTCGTTTCGGCGCTTGACCTTCTGAATCTGCGACAGTACTTCTGATACTGGAACAGTTGTTACGGCACTTGTCCTTCTTCCTTACAGATCAGGAAATCGATTCGCTCGGTACTTGTCCTTTTAGATGTAGACAAACTTCGATACTGCCGAGCAGCGCCGGGTAGTTTCAAAATATTACCAACTGTCAGTAACGCCGGGTACTTTCAAAAAATTTCATCAAAGGTGATGAGTAGAAACTGTAATGTTGTCTTGTAGTCTGATGATGATGTCTGGGTTTGTTGACCCCCTTGAGAGCTGGTACCAGAATAAACCAACTTTTGGCCACCATGAAATGATAAGGGTGGATTTAGGCTGACTTCAATTACCACCCCTATCGACACCAGGTATTATAGTTCAAGATGTAAGGTGTCTTATCTGGTTTTGTGTTGTTGTTGTTGCTGTGTAGAGTAGTGATGTAGTTCACAGGGTTACGGCACGTAGGGTACGACATGTGAAGTCATAAATAGGTAAACTGCTCTGGACGTTTTTTCATCATTTATTTTGACGTCACAGGTACAAGTACGTACATCCAGTTCACAATAGAGCAAAGTCATGACATTCACGAATATCAGCATACATAGTTTATCAATGCATTTGGCATATTCTAAAGATGATGATATGGCGCCAAGGTATTATATGGTTGGCTCCAAATACAAAAGTACATCAACAAAGAATCCTCTTACTGTTCAGATGTGCTAAACGAGTCAAATCATAAATCGCACGAGGATGTCATTCCAGGAGTGCAGGTCAAACTGACCTTTACAGGCATTCCTAAGTCTAACCGTGACGTAGGCATAATCGCTGACACACAGCGACGTTCATAGAACAAAGAACTGTCCTTCGGGCTGAGTATGACCCGTGTACATATAGATCTCAGGTATGAAGATACCTGGGGCGTGACATCTATTAGAAGAACCTTCCTTTCTGTAATGCATACGTGAGCAGAGATCGACCATTGTCAAACATAAAGTAAAGTTACAGATTGGATGCAAATGAGACATTACCTTCGTTCGAAAATCCACACCACAGAAAACATACGCCTCCAGGCGTTTTAGAATACTCAAGGGAAGGACCTTGTAAGCTAACTATCTCACAATAAGGCTCCTAATCCCTAACAAAATCACAGAGACGCCGAAACGCGTCCTTTCTGCTTCACAGCTTTACATCGTCTCCAAAGATAAAGAAACTTCCCAGACGCCCCGCGTCCGGACATGCGCAGAACGCATCTCCATGAATAGCAATCAAACCAGACGATCTAGGAACATTCCAGATAAGATTTAACTAGATCGAGCCTTATTTGGACATGAACAGAGACCTCAACACAGGTTTCAGACATTCCAACAACAGTTGACCGATACTACAAAATAAGGAGAATGGTCACACTTCGCTAATAAAAAATATGGACCGACCGTGTCTCGACACAAGAGGAGGTAACATCATGGTAAATGATAATCTCTATTATCCAGAGTTATGTAGCTTTGACCGAAACAAATTAAAGTGTACATTTCAGTCAATCTAATTACACAATGTCTTTAGCAAAAAAATGATCATACAATGACTTTAGAAAAAAATGAAGATCTGTGCGTAACAGGGATGCCTTGTATTGTTCCCAGTCTTATCCAGTTATTGTTACTGTTATACAGAATTGACATCATTGCACTCCGGGCAAACCCATAGGGGCTCAGTCTCCATCAGTATATGTCGAAGAGTGTGAATGCTAACTGTTCCTGTAGCTCGCTGATTGTAAACACGACGGATGCATCCTCTCATACGTCCATCTCTACTAGCCTTACATTTGATGCCAAATTCCAGCAGCCTTAACCTTGATGATTCATCTATTGCAGTGCCATTCTCTAACAGGTGATCATTAATTGTTCTCAGTATATCTCGCTTATCCATATCCAGTGTCCCCACTGCAATACACCAGTCTTATCCAGAATTAAATATAAATGCAGACACGTGATGGGAAACCAAGCAAGCACATTTAAGACTGACAGAAAATGGTGGAGATAAACCAAGCATGTATAAGACTGATAACAAATGGTAGGCCGTTCTTCATGAACATTTCATTACAGCGCCGAGTATTGGACGGACACGTCAGATGTCATGAATTGTTCGTGCATGATGTGATAAAACGAAAGACAGAAGTCACGCTTGACTTATTCAGCTGTGCGCGACCTCGATGATCTTGTACAAACATTGAGGTCACGTTATTAAGCAAAAAAAAAAAAAAAATAGATGTACATAGATCAGAGGAAAATCTGAAGAACTTTGACAAAATGTTCCATTGTTTGACTTTCCTTCAAAATTATTTAAGCAGTGACGTCACTGTTCCAGGCATCTTTATGGGACGCCTGAGATAACTTCTTGTCTGCTGAGAACAAAGAGTCGTGGTAGGGGTTACATCGCTGATGAACCCACTTAACAAACAAGAAGTCTATCATTAGTTAAATTCACAGGGCTAGTAATGGTCCTTCTCAGGACGTGCCCTTGTCAGGGCTTCAGTATGCTAGCACATAGACACGTTAGCCCTTTAATGACTTGCCGTCTAGTTAACGTTGTGCTAGAGTTTATATTTTTCCAAGTGTCGTCTTAGGGCATGGGCACACTGGGCAGTGCCCAGGGGCCCCACGATTCTAGGGACCCCATGCTGGGATGCTGAAATATTGTTCATAAGACATCTCTTGGCAGAGTGGATAATTACTCGATCTCTCGCTGGAAAGGCCTGGGAATCAAATGAAACATGACGTGGGTAAGTTGAGGAAATTGTTGTTGAAAGTACCAAAATTATAAATCTATAGGTTTAATTTTATTGACCGTTTACATTTTTATTCCCGTGGATGGGTAGAGCAGGTAGGGGCCCAGTGCATTGCTTTGCCCAGGGCCTACAGTGCTGTTAGGACGGCCCTAATTCCCCCCCCCTCTCTCTCTCTGTCTTTCTCTCCCCCACTCTCTTTGACTGGCAATCAAACTTTGGTGTAACCAAAGAATTTCTGTCATCGGTTGAAAGTTACGTGCCTCGCCAAGACAATGTCTCAAGGAAACAATAAGTAACATTCATCGTAACCCTGGTCCGCTGTATCTATCGCGTGTGTTTCAACTTATATTTAATATATCTATATAATAAAAGGGGAAAAAGATGGGTGGGGGTCGGGTGTTGTAAAACTGTAAGACAACTTCTTGCCATATGCCACTCCGTTCACTGCTGTAAGTGGGTTGTTGCCATATGCCACTCCGTTCACTGCTGTAAGTGGGTTGTTGCCATATGCCACTCCGTTCACTGCTGTAAGTGGGTTGTTGCCATATGCCACTCCGTTCACTGCTGTAAGTGGGTTGTTGCCATATGCCACTCCGTTCACTGCTGTAAGTTGGTTGTTGCCATATGCCACTCCGTTCACTGCTGTAAGTGGGTTGTTGCCATATGCCACTCCGTTCACTGCTGTAAGTTGGTTGTTGCCATATGTCACTCCGTTCACTGCTGTAAGTTGGTTGTTGCCATAAGTCACTCCGTTCACTGCTGTAAGTTGGTTGTTGCCATATGTCACTCCGTTCACTGCTGTAAGTGGGTTGTTGCCATATGTCACTCCGTTCACTGCTGTAAGTTGGTTGTTGCCATATGTCACTCCGTTCACTGCTGTAAGTTGGTTGTTGCCATATGTCATTCCGTTCACTGCTGTAAGTTGGGCAGGACTGGAGCAGATGTTCGGCTGTCATGGGGTTGGTGCCACAGGAGCAGAGATCTGTTGGACCAATCCTGTACTTGTGATATAGATGGTACCTCAACCTGCTGTGACCAATACGTAAGCGGAAAATGATGATCTGGTCTCGCCTAGATAGCTAGTGACAGGCATCATCTTTAATGTGACCTTGATGTTCACTGTCCCATGTGGACTTGAATATGGCATGTATAGCCATTTGATAAGTTGTCTCTATATCGTTTTGTTGCAGGGCTCCCCGTTCTTTTGAAAGTTTATCTGCCTCTTCGTTGCCTGGAATGTTGCAATGGGCTGGTATCCACTGGACTGTGCACTTGTTGAAGCATTTGGCCAGTCTTACAAGTGAGATTATCAGATCTTTCAATCCTTTAGCGTAGGGGGCTCTTCAGGGGTGTTATTACTGAGAGGGCATCTGTAAAGATCACTATCTATTTTTATGTATGCGCTTTGTACTCAACGAAAAACTGTTTAGAGATGTCAGGAACCTTGAGCTGACTACTACCTTTATTAGTGTCATTAATGTAGAAGTCTGAGGGCGAACAAAGGCGAAGAGGAAGAAGTAAGAAAAAAAAACAAAACATATTACTATATCGCCTTCTGTTTACTATCATGTGACTTTGGTAACACCTAAACTGGCAATTCTTTTTCCAACAATCGCATAAAGCTACTTGTCCGTTCTTGAAATAACTCGTGGCCACTTTCAGTTGACCAGACGTAGATTCTGCTCCACCCTTCCCCCACACCTCACCTCATCCATAGATGATATAAGTCTACCTGCTTCCTATGAAAGAAATTCCTTCAGCTCTATAACTGTCTGTAGCTCATTTTCACAAAGTGGCTTGTGTTGCCATCACAGGCCAGATACATCACACTACACAAGCTAAAATTGCTTAGATATACTGTTCGTTTTTAGATTTATTTACTCTTTGACTTTCAGAGGTGTGCAGGGATAATACTTTTTGCCCAGAGAGATGGGAGCGGAAAAACATTTACCGAACACCTCGCCAACTTCGGTAAGTGTAGGCCACTTGTCATTTACACTTCAGCAATCTCGTATTACATCTAGAGTGTGCAAGCTGGCATACGTTGCCGAGGAAAATAAACTAATGGTCTGAGAAATAGTCCCATTAAGTGTGCCAGTAATTTTGTGACCAGAGAAAGTAGTATGTGAAGCAATCTCAGGGTTCAGTGAGTCTCACGCTTTCAGAAAACACGTACATGCCTGTCAAAACAATGACGGCAGAAGAAGAAGGTTCACGCCTAAGTTGGATAATTATTTAACAGCTCTTTAATTGCAATAGTTTTGGTAAATGCGCGATTATCTTTAAAATGTTTGTCGTGGTAGCCTTTGTCCTGAATATAAACTTTAAGATTGTCTGGGTTTCTTCCTCGCGCATGAGCGCTACATAAAGTCGATCACGAGCAAAGACTGCTTCTAATAAATATACATCTAAATGATCAAATGGTTATCCCTGTGTTGATTGTCGTCAAGGTGAAAGCTAAATTTACAGCAAACTGACGACGTCTCAAGCTGAAAGGAAGGCTTGTACTACTTGACTCTAAATTGATGAATGGAACAAAAATGCGTCCAACTTACTTTTTTCTTTCTTTTCTTTCTCTAACCAGCGGCACTCGAGTTTTCCAGCTCTTTTGGCCCAATGACATGTCATTGCGAGGCTGGGGGGTCAGTGGACTTTCCTTCCAACCCGGTCAGGAGCTTCGCTCCTTCCCATCCACACGGGATTTATGTGCAGGAGCCGTTCAGGTTATTCAGTCAAATTTCCGGTCGTAAACATTTCTTCAAACGCTGACGCCCGGGTTTGAATCATGAAAACCTGGTCGCCAGTACAACGTCGTAGCCATTACACCAGCGCGGCTCCGTCCAACTTACTAACTGCGTGTGGTTATGGTTTGTTTTATTTTTAAAAAAAATTCACTACTATAATTTACATTTTAACTGAATGTTACCGTAAAAAAAAAAAGCATGAAAAGGTACTGGGTGTCTTCATTATTACAAAACTAAGTTATTAAACTTCTCGTCATTTCTTGACAGGTTACCTGCAAAGAGATTAGTGAACTCCAAATAAAATAGATTACTGGCCTCTATGTGGGATGATTCTAATTGGTGTTCAAGATAGCTTTTACTCGAAGCAAAGTGCAATACACGCCTTTTCTTTATTTTCCCGATAAGCTGCTGCGAATGTTTTTAATACACTGACCAATGCACAATGAAAACATTGAAGTTCAGGCACGTTCTTTTAATGGGTGTTCAAAATAACGTTCACTCAAAGCGCAGTGCAATGCATACCGTTTCCAGACTTTCCACAAAATATGGTACGATGTTTCTAACATTTTAGGCAGACGTACCAAGCAAGCTGTTATTGAAACTAGATCCCTTAAAAAGTACAACAACTTCAGAGCATTCCCCTCTCCCCCTAACCCTATTATCAAATGTCTAATGAGATAGTTTCCAGTACGATGTTCACTGGAGAAGGCGACAACGTATCGTTCAAACGTCTGCACAAATGTTATCACTTACGTTGTTGAATAGCTTTCCTCGCTAGGATGTGAATTATGAATTTTTAGCAAGTTGTTTCCATTTATACTGCAACAGTTTCACGTCGTGTTTATTGTGGAGAGAATTTAATAACAGCGCTGATTTAAATATAAAAAATTATTGGTCAACCTATCCTGCTCAATGAGATATAATTGGATGCATTGTATCAAAGACTGTAGATACTATATTCAACTGTTGTCATTATGTTACTGGCAACACGTTGGATACATTTATGCAGTACTGTACACCAGTCTATTAGAAATTATAGCCGAGCATGTGTGTTTGGTTTTTATAAAATTAGTCTTATGTACTGGTACTTACTATACAAGTTGAAAAATAAGAAAGTATTTTAAAATGACAAGATTTGTTGTGACCGTGCGCGCGTGCGTATGTGTGTGTGCGCGCGTGCACATGTGTACAGAAAATGTAAATGTCTATTAAATTTTGTATTTTACTCCATGATTTGATATGATACAAATTATATTGTTTCTTCTGTTTTGTTAGTCTCTTAATAACTATTTGTTTCTTCACTTATTTTTCAGATTTTTTTAAATGAACAAGTTGATACTGATTGTACTGTATATTATACTGGTGGTCATATTGGGAATATGGTGTCAGGACCATATTTTCTTGACCATCGGGACACTTTATTATATATATATATATATATATGTGTGTGTGTGTGTGTGTGTGTGTGTGTGTGTGTGTGTGTGTGTGTGTGTGTGTGTGTGTGTGTGTGTGTGTGTGTGTGTATGTATGTATGTATGTATGTATGTATGTATGTATGTATGTATGTATGTATGTATGTATGTATGTATGTATGTATGTATGTATGTATGTATGTATGTATGTATGTATGTATGTATGTATGTATGTATGTATGTATGTATGTATGATGTATGTATGTATGTATGTATGTATGTATGTATGTATGTATGTATGTATGTATGTATGTATGTATGTATGTATGTATGTATGTATGTATGTATGTATGTATGTATGTATGTATGCATATCATGTTTAAATCACATAAACTTAACCTAATTCTAAGTGAACTAAAAAGTAAATCGTCACAAGGGAGAATAGTGCGCGAAATGAAATGTGTAAACCACTCATTGTCATCTAGTTTTCTATCTAATGTTAAATTAAGTGATAAAATACTTTCATTTGCTGTGAGATCGAGGTTACAGTTGCTGGAATGCGAAAGTCTTTTACATCTATACTACCCACAGACATACACGAAAATGTGCAAAATATGTAACCACCCATACGAAACAGTGTCACATTTATTGAATGGATGTACCAAATTTCAAACATTATACCAACAAAGGCACAATAGAGCTGTAGACATTATTTATGAGAAACTGAAATCTGCATACAATAATAAAAGTGACATAACAATAAACAAAGAGATAATAGTTAAACCATCACTTTTCGGCAGCAGCAACGCCTCATTTAAGACATATGCCGTAAAACCTGATTTAACAATAATCAATCGACAGAACAAAACAGCTTTTATAGTGGAGGCAGCAATACCATATGATGCCCATTTAGATAAATGTTACCAACATAAATTTGATAAGTACTATCCATTGACTGCAGAAATTAACGAACTAGGCTACCGTACGCATGTAATCGTACTGATAATTGGTAGTTTGGGTCATGTGCATGCAAAGTGTGTGAGTGGATTAATGTCGCTAGGGTTGCGGAAATTTGAAGCAAAGGTTTTATGTAAATATGTCAGTATTAGTGCAATTATAGGTTCTTACAGAATATGGAAACTTCGATGTAAAAAACACCCATTTTGAATTGCTGGGATGTTTTCCACACAGTCTACACTCAATTGTGCTCCTCTGTATACTATACCATACGACTATTGTATTTGATGCTATATTTAATATCTCACGCCACTAGCCGTCAAAATTTTTTTACGGCAAACAAAATTCTGATAAAACCTCCATGTAAAAACAACCATATTGCTCTACTTGAATGGTATTCCTCACACATTTTGTAAATTTCAATAATTCTCATTTTTATAAGGGTATACCATATCATTATATGCCAATGTCTTTTAGAAAGCTTAAAAATTTTTATGTATGTGTAACACAAAGGTTCGATGTAAAAACACCCACATATAACTACTTGAGACGTCTTCAACACTTTATGTAAATTCTAATGATTCTCCTATTTGCCATGTTGTATCTATTATATCATGTCTGTACATATTAATGTATTTTATGGAGAATAAAGATTCTGATATGTATGTATGTATGTGTGTGTGTGTGTGTGTGTGTGAGTGTGAGTGAGTGTGTGTGTGTGTATGTGTGTGCGCGCGTGTGTGTATGTGTGTATGTGTGTGTATGTGTGTGTGTATGTGTGTGTGTATGTGTGTGTGTATGTGTGTGTGTATGTGTGTGTGTATGTGTGTGTGTATGTATGTATGTATGTATGTATGTATGTATGTATGTATGTATGTATGTATGTATGTATGTATGTATGTATGTATGTATGTATGTATGTATGTATGTATGTATGTATGTATGTATGTATGTATGTATGTATGTATGTATGTATGTATGTATGTATGTATGTATGTATGTATGTATGTATGTATGTATGTATGTATGTATGTATGTATGTATGTATGTATGTATGTATGTATGTATGTATGTATGTATGTATGTATGTATGTATGTATGTATGTGTGTGTGTGTGTGTGTGTGTGTGTGTGTGTGTGTGTGTGTGTGTGTGTGTGTGTGTGTGTGTGTGTGTGTGTGTGTGTGTGTGTGTGTGTGTGTGTGTGTGTGTGTGTGTGTGTGTGTGTGTGTGTGTGTGTGTGTGTGTGTGTGTGTGTGTGTGTGTGTGTGTGTGTGTGTGTGTGTGTGTGTGTGTGTGTGTGTGTGTGTGTGTGTGTGTGTGTGTGTGTGTGTGTGTGTGTGTGTGTGTGTGTGTGTGTGTGTGTGTGTGTGTGTGTGTGTGTGTGTGTGTGTGTGTGTGTGTGTGTGTGTGTGTGTGTGTGTGTGTGTGTGTGTGTGTGTGTGTGTGTGTGTGTGTGTGTGTGTGTGTGTGTGTGTGTGTGTGTGTGTGTGTGTGTGTGTGTGTGTGTGTGTGTGTGTGTGTGTGTGTGTGTGTGTGTGTGTGTGTGTGTGTGTGTGTGTGTGTGTGTGTGTGTGTGTGTGTGTGTGTGTGTGTGTGTGTGTGTGTGTGTGTGTGTGTGTGTGTATGTATGTATGTATGTATGTATGTATGTATGTATGTATGTATGTATGTATGTATGTATGTATGTATGTATGTATGTATGTATGTATGTATGTATGTATGTATGTATGTATGTATGTATGTATGTATGTATGTATGTATGTATGTATGTATGTATGTATGTATGTATGTATGTATGTATGTATGTATGTATGTATGTATGTATGTATGTATGTATGTATGTATGTATGTATGTATGTATGTATGTATGTATGTATGTATGTATGTATGTATGTATGTATGTATGTATGTATGTATGTATGTATGTATGTATGTATGTATGTATGTATGTATGTATGTATGTATGTATGTATGTATGTATGTATGTATGTATGTATGTATGTATGTATGTATGTATGTATGTATGTATGTATGTATGTATGTATGTATGTATGTATGTATGTATGTATGTATGTATGTATGTATGTATGTATGTATGTATGTATGTATGTATGTATGTATGTATGTATGTATGTATGTATGTATGTAATGTATGTATGTATGTATGTATGTATGTATGTATGTATGTATGTATGTATGTATGTATGTATGTATGTATGTATGTATGTATGTATGTATGTATGTATGTATGTATGTATGTATGTATGTATGTATGTATGTATGTATGTATGTATGTATGTATGTATGTATGTATGTATGTATGTATGTATGTATGTATGTATGTATGTATGTATGTATGTATGTATGTATGTATGTATGTATGTATGTATGTATGTATGTATGTATGTATGTATGTATGTATGTATGTATGTATGTATGTATGTATGTATGTATGTATGTATGTATGTATGTATGTATGTATGTATGTATGTATGTATGTATGTATGTATGTATGTATGTATGTATGTATGTATGTATGTATGTATGTATGTATGTATGTATGTATGTATGTATGTATGTATGTATGTATGTATGTGTATGTATGTATGTATGTATGTATGTATGTATGTATGTATGTATGTATGTATGTATGTATGTATGTATGTATGTATGTATGTATGTATGTATGTATGTATGTATGTATGTATGTATGTATGTATGTATGTATGTATGTATGTATGTATGTATGTATGTATGTATGTATGTATGTATGTATGTATGTATGTATGTATGTATGTATGTATGTATGTATGTATGTATGTATGTATGTATGTATGTATGTATGTATGTATGTATGTATGTATGTATGTATGTATGTATGTATGTATGTATGTATGTATGTATGTATATGTATGTATGTATGTATGTATGTATGTATGTATGTATGTATGTATGTATGTATGTATGTATGTATGTATGTATGTATGTATGTATGTATGTATGTATGTATGTATGTATGTATGTATGTATGTATGTATGTATGTATGTATGTATGTATGTATGTATGTATGTATGTATGTATGTATGTATGTATGTATGTATGTTAGTAGTATAGTAGGTACGCTACGGTTAGTATGTATGTATGTATGTATGTATGTATGTATGTATGTATGTATGTATGTATGTATGTATGTATGTATGTATGTATGTATGTATGTATGTATGTATGTATGTATGTATGTATGTATGTATGTATGTATGTATGTATGTATGTATGTATGTATGTATGTATGTATGTATGTATGTATGTATGTATGTATGTATGTATGTATGTATGTATGTATGTATGTATGTATGTATGTATGTATGTATGTATGTATGTATGTATGTATGTATGTATGTATGTATGTATGTATGTATGTATGTATGTATGTATGTATGTATGTATGTATGTATGTATGTATGTATGTATGTATGTATGTATGTATGTATGTATGTATGTATGTATGTATGTATGTATGTATGTATGTATGTATGTATGTATGTATGTATGTATGTATGTATGTATGTATGTATGTATGTATGTATGTATGTATGTATGTATGTATGTATGTATGTATGTATGTATGTATGTATGTATGTATGTATGTATGTATGTATGTATGTATGTATATACAAGGGGATTGACATAAGTCTTGGGCCTGACCATGAAGAACATGCCACAGAGAGCTGAAATTTTGCATAGTGTTTATTCCTTTTCAATATAGCCACCGCCTGAATTGACACACTTCTGCCATCTCTGCTTGACCTTGAAAAGATTTTGGGAGTAAAACACCCTATTTTTCAAACTAAACCAGTCATCACATGCCAGTATAACCTCTTCATCGCTGTCAAAATGATTTCCTTTTAGCTGTTTTTTAAGATTTGGGAATAGAAAAAAGTCTGATGGAGCCACATCTGGAGAATATGGTGGGTGTGGAAGAATTTCAATATTCAAATCGTTGGCTGCTAGCTGCACAAGCCGTGCTTTGTGAGAGGGCGCGTTGTCTTGAAGCAAAGGAAGATTTTGAGTGCCCGTTATCCCTCGTTTCCTGGTCACAACCTTTCTTAGTTTTGTGAGAAGATCTGCTTAGTACTGTCCATTAACTGTGTTGCCACGAGGCAGATAATCTTTCAAAAGGACACCTTTGCCGTCCCAAAAAACAGTCAGCATCACTTTTCCTGCAGATTTCTGCGCTCTCGGCTTGACAGGTGTTGGGGAGCCCGGGGCTTTCCATTGCATGCTGGAAATTTTGGATTCGGGGTCATAATGGTGTACCCAAGTCTCATCTACTGTCACCATGGTCTCAAAAACATTTTTTGACTAACGCTTTTTGAGCAACTGTTGACAGCAATTTACCCTCGTTTGCTTCTGTTCACGTGTCAACAGTCGCGGAACCCAGCGTGCACACACTTTTCTCATGTTCAGTCTGTTGTGTAAAATTCTATAAACTGTTCTTTCATTTAGTTTTACTCTGCTAGCTATCTCCACAATTGTCATTTTTCGATCCTGGTCAATGATTTCTTCACTTTTGTTGCATTTTCATCGTTGCACTCTGAGGCTGGTCTACCAGATCTTGGCAGATCAGCAACATTTGAGCGGCCGCACTTAAACTGTTGACACCAGTTTTTTACTGAAGTATATGAAAGACAAGAATCACGAAACACTGGTTCCATCTCCCTGTGTATTTCTGTAGGTGTTTTTCCCTGAAACATCAGAAATTTTATCACAGCTCTGGCCTCCTTCTTTTCCATTGTTTTGTCAAATCTTTGGAGCAGCAGATCCGGTCAATAGGGTACATTGCGCCGTGCACCGTAGCGGGAAAACCCATTGAAGAAACAAACGCGTACTTCACACATTCAGTGCAAATATGATGAACTTTAAATGTGCCAAGTTTCATCTTCCTCCTGTGACTCCTTCATGGTCAGGCCCAAGACTTATGTCAATCCCCTTGTGTATATATATAAATATTTTGGACATTTATAATCCTATTCATGACTAAAAGGCTACTTATATAGCGTTGTGATTGGGCCTGCAACCTCATCGAGTAAACACATAGTTACAGAAACCACTCCTGAAAGTCTGTTTGTATGCCTTGGTGCAAGCTTCTTACAAAGCGACTATCCGCACGGAGAAGGGAAATGAAAAGTGTTGGCAACCTTTCTGTGTGCAACATTGAGACTGTAAGTGCATATGAAGTGCTTTGGCAAAGGTTTCCTCCACGTAGTCATCTGAAGTTGTGGTCTGATGTTTTGTAATGAACATTGTCGTGTACTGACTTCTCACTGACTATTTCTTTGTCTAATTTTTTTCTCCTCTCAAAAGCAAAGCTCTCGCCCCTTTTCTTCAGAATTTGTCATTTTCTTATAATGAGAGATCTCTCCTCTACAAGTTACTGTTGAACAGCACTTGCTGACCCTCGCTAATTCTCACGGCCAAGGCAGATAATTATTCTGAAATGGTTATGGGGAGTGTGACGTACGTCTAGTTTGACAAGTGAATTTTCCCTGATTTGATGGATGATTAAAGGGACTTTAGCTTTTCATAACATTAGAACCCCTGAACATCAGTATTGTTGTAACTTTTTGTAGTGAATTTCTAAATACAATATATAAATTAGAATATAACAGTATAGGGCATAAAGGCTAAGATAAGAAAGTACAAAAAAATTTCGGCTAGAACGGTTGTTGTCGCCTACGCCTTCAGATTATTATTTGCTAACGAATAGCCGAACAAAACGGTACCCAATTTTTCAAATTCGTCCTTGACATAAACACCCAATTTTCCAAGTTCTAAGAAATATTTGCCTAAAATGCATTGTGGAACGAGGAGGGGCAAGGATAGATGAAAATGCTAATTCGTTTCGCATTGATTTCAAACTAAAAGCCAACCACAGCACAGGGGCAAGCCTTGCCTTAGGGGTTTCCCCAATACGATGAAAAAGTTAGAAATGTATACACTACGGTCATGGAAACATGTTTAGCTCTTATTGTGAATGACCTAAGCTCTCGTATTTAGCTTGAAAGTACATGGAAAAAGAGTGAACGAGAGGTAGTTTAAAAATAAACAACTAACATAGAAAAAAAGATAGAATTTTGAACCAAACCACATAGCCCCTTAAAAATCGTATATTCGTGTACCTGAAGACTTGCTGACCAAGAATATGTTGTTAATTATCTAAAAGTCCCTTAACTAATCAAATATTGATAAAACAATACATAGAGATCAGAGATACTGTCAGGTCAGGTCATATCTGCTTAGATTGGATCGCATATTTTTTGAGAAAAAAGTGGGTGACAGAGAGGCTAAGATAGTACAGTGAATCCGATTGGGTGGAAACTGAAGTGAGCCGACATATTATTGGCTGACCTTTGAATAAACATAAATAGCCTAGTAACGTAGAAAGGTTTGAATGATATTTTTTGAAAGACTGTTTACACTGTAATATTAAGAGTGATTGACCAACTGAGTCGATATTGTCAGAACAAGCGTTAGGGGGGACGCCATTTCTTGAAATAATTCTACCAGCGATTGATGAGATCAGGCTGTGCTTTCAAATACAATTTCTAGGCAGCCTGGACAATAAAACAGATCGAAACTGTGTCAGTCATCGTCACTGTGTATTTCATTGAAATATTGTGGTAAGATTGACATTTATTAACCTGTATTTTATATAAAAATTGAATGTGAAATAATAATATATGTCTGTACATGAATGGGTCTATAGCGACCAAGAGGCAAAGCCTAGAGATTGATCCACCATGTGATAGACTGTCAGAGAGGTGTAAAACTACAAGAATATGTATGATTGTCATAAAGGAGCATAACACCTATCCTATTATATGGAAAAGATTACAGCTGGAATTGCAGTGGCGTTGTAACTATTAGGGGAGAGGAGTACTGGTGTACATTGTCACATCAAAAGATAATGGTGGCATAGGTTGGTATAAGGCTATGACCCTTTTTGTTTGTTTGTCATGTACATGTCGCTAGAACTGTGGACTGCATACTGCGAGCCCATGCTAGTGGCCATTGCCTATCAAACTGTATTCTACTGCCAAGTTAAGTTCATGTTCGGCACCTGACAGCTCAACTAGCAGAACTTTAAAAAGAATATAAAGTGACAGTGAATAAAACTGGGACAAATATTTAATAGTCCCACAAGAGACAAACGAAAACAAACATAACTAAAAGGGTGTGATTTTAAACAACAACCTAGGGGTACTACCAGTATTACCTTAAAGTAGGAGATTACAACTACAGACGTATATTAGAATAATATTTTATGTATCTACTGTGCTATTTGACTGATGTAAATGATTCTTTTGATTTTACTTTTGATTGTCAGTCCTGGTTCAAAATAAATTAGAATCAGGATAATAAATTGTAAAAATTATATTTACACAAATTTCAACCACAGTCTGAAATAAGATAGCCTTTTAAAGTGTCGTTTGTATGTTATTGTGGTAGTACTGTGTGCTGTTGTGAATAATAAACTATTTGTTTGTATGTTTGTTGATTATTGCATATTACACTCTACCTTCACAACCCTAGGTACTACACGAAGTCATTTAATATAAATATATAAATACATTTTGAATAATATAAAAGGGGTGGTAGCGGAAAGGTACCCTGAAAAGTTCACAATACTATTGGGTAAATTCAGGGACCTTCATAGCTAATCTCATTTATTAAAATAATAATACCTAACAACAATTCATAACATCAAAATCCACCACACTTTTCATCAACGAAGAGTAGCGGCTATGATCAAAGCAGTCAAAGACGATCCCCAGAACAGAGAAGCAGAAATTTAGCATCTTCGTGCGAACACTGAACCGTTCACAAGGTGGACACGAGCGGTCAGAAGAAAGCTTCTTGCAGACTTCGCACCTCTGTGGCAACCGGCAGGCTTGCCCGAAAGACTATGGAACGGGAGAGACGGAGCGCTCAGCGTAGCGGATACGATCTGAGGAATCAGGAAACTCACCGCGAACGAGGCTAGTCTCGCAGAAATTTCACATCCTCACGCGAGCAGCCTGAGACGAACGAAGATCGGAAGCCAGTCGGGCCATCGCGGTTAGCATGGCGGCTAAAGAACTTCGACTTTCCATGGGATCTGAAGAGGCGCGAAATTTTCACACGACCCATTTAACTTACATTCCCGTTAGATATATACAGAATCTGAATAGGGCAACTTTATCATTCGTTCTGACAGCATTCTAAGATTCACTAGCATATAGTTAAATTCCTTCTAGATTTCATCTAAGGTGTTGGCTATTGGAGTGAATTCTTTTCTGTGCAGACGGTAATTTATACTTTAGCTTCGAGTGATCAGTGGTCTAGTTATTTCATTTTTATTTCACTGGATTGTGGTGTAAATTTAAACTTATTAAATAAACCCATTTTCAAAGTTCCAGTGCAAACTAAATGTTACATCTATAGGTTAATTTCCTAATACAATAGCCGCGTAAATTAATTTTGCAACTGTTAAGGAATTGTGAATTTAATACAGTTTAGTTCTGAATAGATAGATGTGCTTTTAAAAATATTAACCTCACGGAGAGTTTTTTTCTTGATTTATTAATTAAAGACGCGAGCGCAGAAAATAGTCTAACTGTAAATGTATCGCGCGTTAGATTTTAATAAGATTTCATTGCATTTCATGTTTTTTCTATTTGTATCCAGAGTGATCTTTCGAACCTCGCATCCCAGCAATTAGGCAGCATTTAAGCAGCCATTACGCAGCAATAGAATATATATAGAGCCTTGCCGACCCAGTTCGATTACTCCAGTGACATACTAACTTTTTTAAAGCTAAACTTGTGGCGACCTGTTGCGGGTCTCGCTCCTCTGAATTTAACTGAGAACAAAGCCACCCAAGAAACACTTTTAAAATACTAATTCATAAAGTTAAAACTGGAAGCAGAACAGTCGCCAGTAGCAATATTCTACTCATGCTCTCTTTTTGTGAAGAAGAACATAGATTTACCTGAACACTGTCTGTCAAGTATATTCAGTGGATTTTAACCCCCCCCCCCCCCTCCCCCCGAAGAAGAACCTATCTCAGTGTTTTGTAGTTGTGACATTACGGCAAAGGAAAGTTATCTCCACCAGCTGTGCCCATCTTAGAAACCACACCATACCTCACACTTAGCCAAGTGCCTGTGCCATTCATTAGGAACTTTTATTTAAAAAAAAAACGACAGTAGCCTTTACGCTTCCCCGTCTGGCGATTTTTTGAGACTATTAGCTACCAGCCCACCTCGATAAATCTGGGACCTGACACAGAAGAAATAAAAAGACAATTTCCATTGTTCTACGGTATTATCTGCTGTTGTAAAATTCCTAGGAAGTGCCAGAATTCACCATTTGGTAAGTCTGTGTGTGTGCCGGCGTGCTGGCCAGCCAAGCGTGTTTTTGAATGAAAGGAGATTTAATCTTTTTTTACCCTTATAATTAGTTCGACCTCGTATTAAGGTGTACTATATTCATTGTACGGGATTTCTCCTAGCGGGATTGTTTAACTGTGTTCATTTCCCCCTCCCGTAAAATTTGTTGGATAAAGGAAAACATTTGAGAACCCTAGCTTTTCCTCTACCCCCTTATCACTGTAACCCCTTGCCTCAGAGTAATAAATTTACCATTGGGTTAAATTGCCTATCTCTGATCATCATCACCCCCCCCCCTATCCTTGTCTTTGGGACGGGGTCTTTTCTGTTAGTAAATACAAGCGGGAAAAGGTGTATGGGATATGTTGCGTGCATATTTTGACGCACATATTACAAAAATCGATATGGCTATTTAATATGGAAAAGATATAGACATTCATTCATTTGTGTATGAAAATGCTGTCTATAGTAAAGCTAGATAACTCATGATTGATTTACACTTTTGATCATAGGAGTAATCGTTCTTGATATTGATTCGGCGCATGGATATGACACCCATGTCCGTACTTATTTGTTAGGGCCAGAAAATATATTAATTTGCTTATTATGTTTATGGCCTGAATTCATATGTATTACATATTATTAGTACAAGTAGAATCAGTCCTATATTGTATATTTTTGATGGGTAGGCAGGACTATATTCTTGTTATGCCGCTCTAGCGGAAGTAGGAGTTGTCTTGACTAGTCGTGATGAGTTGCGAGGTACCGTTTACAATGGCGGTTACGCATTTTCCAGGGCTGGTAGATTCTTCAGTAAAAATGATTTACGAAGTGGTTTTTCTTCTGTAGGAGATTGTGTCTCTACTAGAGCTTGTGTTAGAGACTCTCCTAATGTACGGTACCATGTATGATTCGGACTCCAGGTAATTCCAGACCCTATTTTTGATGATCTCATGTCGGTTAGACCTAGCTGGAATTTTGTGCTTCGCAACGCTAGGGTCACGTTTGTATCGACAAAGATGACGGGCTTCCATACAACAATTATGTCTACGTGAAGTAACTGGATTACTGTAGAACTGTATGGAGAAACTTTAGGAAATCATTCATATGTATTTCGAATTAACTTTGGCTAATATATATACCCTCCTGTGAGCGAGTGAGCGACAACTCAGGAAGGCGGCCATGTTACATTCCTGTCATCGTATTTTTGAATCACTGTCCAAAGAACGGGGCATGTATCTTACTATTCGGACAGTGGCAAGGAGATCTCAATTTTGATAGAAACCCCTTCCATGGTTTCATAATATGATATAAACTGTGAACATAAAGCAACTTTAGTTACTTACCGATCCGCCTTCACTGACGCGCTTAGTCAGATAGGGGATGCGGCCATTATGTATCATGACATTGGAAGCTATTGATGTACTACCCATTATTTATGAATGTGTCATGACTTGGGATCTACTATGTATGCCTGCAAATTGATGTGTCAACCTGTACCCATGATTTACTCGTTATGTCCCAGTGTGTGCGTCTAAATAAACTGTGTAAACAAAGATTCCAGCAGTCTGCATTGGTGCCTTGTAGACACAAGTGAATGAGTGTTTAGATTGGTCAGAACACGAACAGTACACCATTCGCGTTAATCACACTCTACACTTCTACTCCATATATACACCATCCTGCGTCGGTTGAATTGACCAAGTTTAGGGCCTGCTTCCCCTGGAGCCTTAGAGGGAAACTACTGCTTACAGCTGCCTTTGCCTTCCCTAACTCAGGACTAGGGTGAGTTACCCATTTACAGCTGGGTAGACTGGAGCATGCCTGATCTCAACAACTCTGTACACTACAATGGACATATACAGTAGTGGCACCACAAACAACATGTTACAGTGATTGATAGTGGAGCTTTACAGAAGAAAGAGAATACACCACACTTCTTTACAGACTGACACTTTACAGTGGTTTACAGCACTCTACAGTGTGAGAGAACTTTACAGTGGTGAGCCAGATTCCTGGGTCCAGCCTACGCAGTTTTGTTGTGTTGAGAATCACATTTTACAGTTGCAAGAACATTTGTTTGACCACATCAACACCAGTAGGACAGCTATACAATCAATGTCAGCTTGACCTGTTCTGACAAGTGTAGCAATATCTGGGTCAGCACTTGTTGACATTTGGCACAGTACAGTCAGGATTCTAAACTAGTGATTGTTTATCCTGCTGAAATAGAAGAGCAATGTTGAACTTAAAGTGCAAATTTCATCGTTGGATCTTCTTATGTGCTCAAAAAAATTGAACAGTGTAACAGTTAGAAAGCAAATCTATTACTCAATAAAGTGGTAGTCTAATTTGTTAAAACTGAGCATACAGTACAATACATTACAACTGCAACACATTTCAGTATATAATGTACACATTTATGATTTATATGTATTTATGTTTATATATTATTTGTTATATTGTGATTGTTATGTGTTTGCGGGCCTGGATGGGAGGTGACTAGAACAGGAAATACCAAGTGATATTGGTCTTGTTCTGGCGTTCTATAGGGAGCAATTTCTTAATTGAAATTTGCATGCAACATAGTGTGCAAATATTTGGTTAGTTGTGACGACTGTTTCATATTTGTATTTGTAACATTTTTCTGTTTTTTATTTTTGTTTGATTTGTTTGTATAATTGTAGGTCTCATCTTTCATTTCAGTTCTTTACACCCTTATGTTTATACACTGTGGCGTTATTTGTCTTGTTATCTTATTGCAGTTATCATCACAGATTCTGTGATCATTTTTTTCATTTCTCCTATTTAATTTAATTTGATCTCTGCAAATGTTTTCAGATTGTCTTTTCTTGTTTGTCCTTTGTAATGTCTTTAGTTGACATATGACATAGGAGGTATAGTTGAATACACTTATATTATAGTACAGATCAGTACTTTATGATTATTATTGTTATAAAACAAAGTATACAAGACCTTTGTAAGGCTTGTCTCCCAAAGTGATTACTTACTTACTTAGTCGTTCCCCTTCTACCGTGAGGTGTAGAGGTCCAAAGTGATTGATATAGGAAATATTATTTTCCACAGGTACTCAAGTGATCATTGATTACATTAAGGTATACAAGACCTTTATAAGGCTTGTCTCCCACAGTATTTGAGATATACAGTTATTGTTTTCCACAGGTACTCAAGTTATCATTGGTTATATGATAAACAAAATAACCATACAGGTTTTTCACCAAGACTAAGTCTATGATATAGACTTGTCTCCCATTAAAGTGAAATAAGGTAATTTATTTACTTTTTCAGGTTTCTGATTTAAGAAGACAAGATGTCTACATTAGATTACTTTATTGCACAAGGAAAATCTCTTGATAAGACTGGAAAAGAGTTAGAAGAATGGTCAACTGCTCAATTTGCTATTGCACTAAAATCAGAAGAGAAAAAACAAAAAGATGAGAATAAATGGAAAGCAGAAATTGAACAAAAGAAGATAGATGCTGAGAATTTCAGATTGCAGATGCAAGCTGAGGAAAGAAAAGCTGCTGCTGAGGAGAGAAAAGCTGCGGCTGAGGAGAGAAAACTTCAAATAGAAGAAAAAAAATTAGAAGCTGCTGCTGCTGCTGAAGACAGAAAAGCTGCTGCTGCTGCTGAAGAGAGAAAAGCTCTGGCTGAAGAAAAAAGATTAGAAAAAGAAGCTGATGCTGCTGCTGATCTAAAGAAATTGCAGATGCAAGTGGAGGAAAGGAGATTTGATGCAGAACAGAAGAAATTAGAAGCTGCTGCTGCAGCTGAACAGAAGAAATTAGAAGCTGCTGCTGCAGCTGAACAGAATAAATTAGAAGCTGCTGCAGAACAGAGAAGATTAGATAGAGAAACTGAAGAGAGAAAAGCAATAAGAGAACATGAATTTGAGTTAGAGAAATTAAAATTGACAAGTATGAGTAATGTTAATCAGGCATCTAGTGGTAATGGTAAACCCTTTGTGTACAAGGTCAAGGTACCAGCGTTCAACCCTGCCAGTGATGACATAACATTTTGGCTTTCTAGATTTGAACGGGCTTGTCGAGCTCATAATGTTGACAAATCACAGTATGTGAATCAGTTGTCTGAAAATCTAAAAGGGGAGTCTCTGAGTAAGTTATATTTCGTTGAAGAGGCCGACAAGGATAATTATGATGCTATTAGGGCATCTCTGATAAAGAAATATCAGCTGCCTGAGGAAGGTTATCGTCTTTTGTTTAAAACAATGAGACCGGAGGTAGGTGTAGAATTCTCAGAATTCATCTCAAAAGCACAAATTACACTTTCACGATGGATTGAATTATCCAAAATAGAGAAAACATTTGATGGTCTTACGGATTTATTGCTAAGAGACAAGGTCATGTCTTCGGTAAATAAATCATTCCTAGAGTTCTTACATGAGCGTAAACCTAGTACATTAAAGCAAATGGAAGAATATTGTGACCAGTATGCCACAGCACACCCTGACATGATTCTTAGTAACTCTAACATTAAAGAGAGTATGCTAGTTGCTTCGGCAACAGAATATAATCAGAATTACTCACACAAATTCCAAGGAGCTAAAAATAAATTTGATAAAAAGGTTAATTGGAATAAGTATCAAAACCAAGATAACCACTCAAATCAGGGTTCTTCTTCGAAGAACTGGAATCGGGCTGATAGTCCTCGACACGCAAGGGGTACCCATAATTTTAGACATTCTCGAAAGGGGAGTAGCTATAGGAACTACCCAAGTGCTTCATGGAGAGAAAAGAACCAATATTACAGGGATACTCAGTATAATGAGCGTGATGATTATGATCATGAATATTATGATTCAAACCCAAATAGGGGTTATAAAAGAGGAAATAATAATTATAGAGACAATTATAACCGAGGTAGATCACAACACAAAAGACATGGTAAATCTTATTACCAGGCTAACTCTGCACAACAGGAGTTCCACGACGCCGGTAATCAGAATAATGATAAAAAAGACTCCAATAGTGTAGCAAATTCCGCTTTCGATTTTGCTAGAGCATCTGAGTGTTCGCAATGCAAAACATTATTCGATCCAACCACAGTTTCTACTTTAAGCTGCGGTCACCCGCTTCCCGCTCTCCCTGCGTCAATCGCGCATAATGGAAGGGGTGCTCTTGTTTTCAATAGAGGCCTAATAGATGGTACTCCGGTATCAATTCTTTTCGATTCGGGGTGCACTACCATCGGAGTGAGGCAATCACTCGTAAATCCTTCTCGAGCTACAGGCGATGTAGTCAAATGTGTAACATTTGGTGGCACATTGGAGAAGTACTCCACTGCCATTATCAATATTGCTACGCCTTTCTTTACAGGAGAGGTGCAAGCATGTCTCTTGCCGAATCCGATCGCTGATCTTATCATCGGTCGCATTCATGGAGTGAAAGAATGCACTCCACAGCAAATTTCTAATTGGGAAAATGTTAATATGCAATCTGCTAATGCAGTAATCACTAGGGCTCAAGCTCTTAATATGCCACAATCTTCACATTCTGAAGATAATGATGCGCAGATCCAAGATGATCCCTTGGAGATTTCCCATGATTCCTTTATAAAACAGCAGGAAGATGATCCTACTCTAAAGAAATTCTTTACTCTGGCAAAAAAAGGTGATCCGAATAAGGATACAAATCGTAAATCTTGGATTACGATGAAGAATGGCGTACTTGTACGTATGGTACAAGACTCCGCTAAGTCCATTCATGCTCAAATCCTTGTGCCTAAAAATATGAGAGTTAAAATCTTACAGCACGCTCATGATTCGCAGTGTGCTGGACATATGGGTTTTTCCCGTACTAAAGCTAGAGTTCTTCAATCTTTCTTTTGGCCTGCTGTGAATAAGGACATACGAATCTATTGTCGATCTTGTAAAGTATGTCAAGAGATTAAATCCAGAGGTCCACGCCATGATGCACCTATTCAGGCTGCAGACATTCCCATTCGACCATTTCAAAAAATGGCGATAGACATCATTGGTCCATTTAAGATAAAGTCTGCTAGAGGACACCAATTTATTTTGACGTGTGTTGATATGTGCACACGTTGGCCGGAGGCTGTTCCTCTAAAGAGCATAACTACTGCTGATGTCGCAGATGCTCTTTGGTTAATATTTTCTCGTCTGGGGTTTCCAGCAGAAATATTATCCGACCATGGTACCCAACTCATATCGGATACCATGTCTCAAGTAATGTTGACTCTTAAGATAGAGAGATCGCTGAGTAGTATTTATCATCCTATGTCCAATGGGATGGTGGAACGCCTGAATAGAACTCTGAAAAACCTACTAGGTAAGATAACAGAAGATCATCCTCAGGATTGGGATAGGGTTTTACCCGCGGCTCTCTTTGCATATAGAGAGGTCGCCAACGAACATACAGGATTTTCTCCATTTGAACTTGTCTTTGGCGCGAAACCGCGAGGTCCTATGTCCTTACTTCATGATCTTATAACTGCTGATAATATTGTCGATGACACAAAATCCTCTTATGAATATGTCATCGCACTTAGACACAAGATTATTGAAGCATGCAAATTGGCAACTGCTTCTTCTGAATTTGCGAAACAGAAGGCAAGAGAATTTGCCAATAAAAAGAGATGCTTGCGACAACTTTGTCCAGGTGACAAAGCATTCGTCTTGCTACCTTGTAGGGAAAATAGACTTCTTATTTCTTGGAAAGGTCCGTACGATATAATATCAAAAGTTTCCGATGTTGACTATATCGTCGATATTGACGGGAAGCGTAAAACCTTCCACATCAACATGCTCACGGAATTCCATGAACGTCCGGATTATTTACAACCTGTTTTCCAGGCAACGGACGATTTTCCAGTCCAACATGGACAGTACTCATCTCTGTCAGTAATACAGGATGAGGAAACGAGTTTCTCGGATGTAAATCTACCTTTTCCAATGATTCCTCTTCACTCTAATGAATCATGGAAAGATGTTGCAATTTCTCCCGAATTATCTCCAGGAGAGCAGAAACAAGTTTCTACTATGTTAGAACAATTTCAGGATGTCCTTACTGACATTCCTGGTCAAACTGATGTCATTCAACATGACATTATTCTTACTGACCATAGTCCTATAAGAGTCAGACCGTATCCTATCCCGATACATTTTCAAGCACAGGTAGAGAAAGAGTTGGATGAGATGATAGAGTTAAAAATTATTGAACCATCCACATCAGCATATTCTTCGCCGATGGTTATTGTACGGAAAAAAGACAATAACATACGTCTTTGCGTGGATTATCGCAAATTGAACCAAGTGACGAAATTTGATGCTGAACCTATGCCTTTACTAGAAGAGCTACTTACGAGACTATCGAATTCTCATTTCTTTACTAAACTCGATTTGTCTAAGGGATATTGGCAAGTTCCATTATCCGAACACGCCAAACCGTTGACTGCTTTTTCGACGCCTAGGGTTCTATTCCAATGGAATTTCATGCCTTTCGGTCTTATGAACGCCCCTGCAACATTCGTACGCATGATGCGTCGAATCCTATCTCATCGCTCAGATGTCATTGCGTATCTTGATGACATCTGTCTTTTCAGTGATACTTGGAACGATCACTATAATGGGATAAATGAAC
This sequence comes from Oreohelix idahoensis, assembly GCA_024509875.1. Classification (NCBI taxonomy): domain Eukaryota; kingdom Metazoa; phylum Mollusca; class Gastropoda; order Stylommatophora; family Oreohelicidae; genus Oreohelix; species Oreohelix idahoensis. The sequence goes on from JAMPIV010003521.1 coordinate 209,072, forward strand.
TATTGTCTATCTTACGCGAGCATAACCTGACAGCGAAACCATCGAAAGCATGTATTGGTTTTAGCAAAATATCTTTCTTAGGACACCGTGTTGGTCATGGGTTCCTAAAAACAGAAGACCATAATACAAGTAAGATACTTAACATTTCTATTCCTAAGACTAAAAAGCAAGTGCGAAGTCTCTTAGGTCTAATACAATTTTATGGACGATTCATTCCGAATCTGTCCTCCATTATGTCACCTCTTTCTTCCTTGCTAAAGAAAGGGTCTCCTAATGTAGTCCATTGGACTCAAGAATGTCAATCCTCTTTGGATAAGGTTAAAACTATGTTTTCTACTTCACCTATCCTAGTATTGCCTTCTAAGGATAAGACATTTATTCTTCGTAGTGACGCTTCATCCACCGGGATTGGAGCAGCACTAATGCAAGAGTACTCTGGAACTCTGCATCCTGTGATGTATATTTCTCGTAAATTAAATGCCGCAGAGAAGAATTACTCGGTCCTAGACCGTGAATTATTGGCTATGGTTTGGTCAATCCTTAAACTGCAAAGATTTCTTCTTGGCGCGCATTTCATCGTGGAAACTGACCAGAAAGCTCTTACGGCTATTCAGAGTAAAAATCTGAAGAGCGCGAGATCAACGCGTTACGCAATTGCTCTGCAGCCATTTCATTTTTCGGTGCGAGCTATCCGTGGGTCAGAAAATGTGATGGCAGATATTTTGTCTAGATGCCCACATGATTCATAACTGTTAAATTATATACCTAACTTTGATACAGTTGTTCCTATGTTGAAATGTGTACACATAGGTAATATCATATATTGATTGTAACACTACTTAGCGGTTCATTGATATTTATTCACCGCTGATCTTTCAATGTTTTTTTTCGTCTTTGATGATCATGATGTTAAGATATCTTAGATGAAATTTATGTATAAACTAATGTAGAAATTGTGTCATTGCTAATATTGTAGTATGCGTTGGTGACACCTCTCTGGAAATATTTATACTTAGAGAAGTACTTTCTCTAAGGTCAGAAAACTTATGCTTATCATCTGCGCATTGTTATTGGTGCGTTGTGAGCCTATTGTATATTGCTCCTAGATGTATTTCAAAAAAAAAAAAAATGTACCATTTTTTTTCCCGAGGGGTGTGGTAATCTGTTGCGTGCATATTTTGACGCACATATTACAAAAATCGATATGGCTATTTAATATGGAAAAGATATAGACATTCATTCATTTGTGTATGAAAATGCTGTCTATAGTAAAGCTAGATAACTCATGATTGATTTACATTTTTGATCATAGGAGTAATCGTTCTTGATATTGATTCGGCGCATGGATATGACACCCATGTCCGTACTTATTTGTTAGGGCCAGAAAATATATTAATTTGCTTATTATTTTTATGGCCTGAATTCATATGTATTACATATTATTAGTACAAGTAGAATCAGTCCTATATTGTATATTTTTGATGGGTAGGCAGGACTATATTCTTGTTATGCCGCTCTAGCGGAAGTAGGAGTTGTCTTGACTAGTCGTGATGAGTTCCGAGGTACCGTTTACAATGGCGGTTACGCATTTTCCAGGGCTGGTAGATTCTTCAGTAAAAATGATTTACGAAGTGGTTTTTCTTCTGTAGGAGATTGTGTCTCTACTAGAGCTTGTGTTAGAGACTCTCCTAATGTACGGTACCATGTATGATTCGGACTCCAGGTAATTCCAGACCCTATTTTTGATGATCTCATGTCGGTTAGACCTAGCTGGAATTTTGTGCTTCGCAACGCTAGGGTCACGTTTGTATCGACAAAGATGACGGGCTTCCATACAACAATTATGTCTACGTGAAGTAACTGGATTACTGTAGAACTGTATGGAGAAACTTTAGGAAATCATTCATATGTATTTCGAATTAACTTTGGCTTATATATATACCCTCCTGTGAGCGAGTGAGCGACAACTCAGGAAGGCGGCCATGTTACATTCCTGTCATCGTATTTTTGAATCACTGTCCAAAGAACGGGGCATGTATCTTACTATTCGGACAGTGGCAAGGAGATCTCAATTTTGATAGAAACCCCTTCCATGGTTTCATAATATGATATAAACTGTGAACATAAAGCAACTTTAGTTACTTACCGATCCGCCTTCACTGACGCGGCCATTATGTATCATGACATTGGAAGTTATTGATGTACTACCCATTATTTATGAATGTGTCATGACTTGGGATCTACTATGTATGCCTGCAAATTGATGTGTCAACCTGTACCCATGATTTACTCGTTATGTCCCAGTGTGTGCGTCTAAATAAACTGTGTAAACAAAGATTCCAGCAGTCTGCATTGGTGCCTTGTAGACACAAGTGAATGAGTGTTTAGATTGGTCAGAACACGAACAGTACACCATTCGCGTTAATCACACTCTACACTTCTACTCCATATATACACCATCCTGCGTCGGTTGAATTGACCAAGTTTAGGGCCTGCTTCCCCTGGAGCCTTAGAGGGAAACTACTGCTTACAGCTGCCTTTGCCTTCCCTAACTCAGGACTAGGGTGAGTTACCCATTTACAGCTGGGTAGACTGGAGCATGCCTGATCTCAACAACTCTGTACACTGCAATGGACATATACAGTAGTGGCACCACAAACAACATGTTACAGTGATTGATAGTGGAGCTTTATAGAAGAAAGAGAATACACCACACTTCTTTACAGACTGACACTTTACAGTGGTTTACAGCACTCTACAGTGTGAGAGAACTTTACAGGATACTTACTTACTTAGTCGTTCCCCTTCTACCGTGAGGTGTAGAGGTTTGAAAGAGAGAGCGCCAGACTATCCTATCGGCTGTCTTCCTCCTGGCCTGGTTCCATTCTAGTCCTCGGTACTTCAAAGATTGTCTAATGTTGTCCTCCCAGCGGACTCTGGGTCGTCCTCGGGGTCTGGATCCTTGGCTCTTTGTTTCCCATGCGTGTGGTGGTATCCGATCTTCTCCCATTCTGCAGACATGGCCAAACCATCTTAATTGGGACTGTTCTACTTGGGTCTGCAGGGGGTAGGATTTAAGGCCTTGACGTATCGTCTGGTTGCGTACCATGTCTCTTCTTGTTACTTCAACCACCTTCCTCAGATACCTCATTTCTGAGGTTTGGATCTGGCTTTTATGGGTTGTAGTCATTGCCCATGACTCGCATCCATATGTCAAGACTGGGACGTAGGTGGAGCGGTATACAGCCATCTTCGTTTTCTTACCAAGTATGGGATACTTTTCCTCAAAACCCCCCCTCCCCCCTTGTCATATTTGTATTCTGTAACCTTTGATTTCTGACTGTAAATTGATAATTATTTGTGATTTGATTTTTATGATAATAAAAGTATTAAAACTTTATTAGCATTGGTGTCGGCTGGCCCAAATCAAACATTTCCCATATTTGTTATTGTAGTCCGTATTCATGTACGTTGAGCGTCAGAATCACCAAATCGGTGAGTGCGCCTGAGTGACTGAAACTGACAAACAATTGTTTGCTCAGAAGAGTGGTATGAGTAGTTTTGAGAGTCACTTATTGTCGTAAACCGAGACTGTCCTTACTCTTCCCAGCACTTGTGAATCTACTACCTGACTTTCCTAAATCTTTATTCCCACAGAGCCTTCACTATCATTCTACACTCTAAAGGGACCAATATCCATCAGAACTCTCTCAGAAAAAAATTACGACAGGGAGGACACTCCATCTGCCGTGTACTATCAGCACGGAAGTCGACCCTTTGTTTGTGTCACGTACTGGACGCACGTAAATCAAGGCGGTGTTAAGCCGCATGCACCTGCACAGTGGATACTAGGGCCGATTAAAATGAAGATAACTTGATACCCCTGGGACCAAAATAGAATTTACACTGAGGCCACCCAAGAGGTCAACCAAAAATGCAGCGGGAAATTGTGGAAGCGACATTTTAAGCCACTATAATTGTAACTGCCCTGTGCCGCAGACGTGAGCTTATGGGGCCCAGAGATTTTTGCTAAAAATCCGAAGTGGGATCCTTGAGCGAGTGAGTGGTCTTTAAATATATTTTAAATGTATTTTTATGTCAGTGACAGAAATTGTTATTTGCATTTCTACATGTTACTCAACTATTTCTAATGCATGAGATTGCTGAAGTCATAACTAAATCACTGATCTTCTTCTCACTTCATGGCAGAAATAAGACAGGGTTAAATAGTTGATGTTTATTATTAATGTTACTGTGACAGCGCCATCTTGTCGTCGCCATTTTGTCTGTCGTTCTCTACCTTTTTACTACAACATAGCGATTTGGCAGCCATTTTAGTGTTACTCAGTCAGGATTTAAAAATAGAACATTAGTCATATCGCTTACGGATAGCAGCCAATCAGAGAAGAGAAGCGTCCAGGCTATCGCGTCAGTTTAAATTCTTTATCATTCTGATCGCCTGTCGCGGAGAGAGAAAAAGCTATTGAGAAATACTGAAGTCTAGTTTAAGCAAGAACATGCCTTAAATTTGTGAGTAGATATAATATTATTCTCCAAGATTCTAAAGTCTTTATAGTGTTAGAAAGGATATAGGATCACCGTCTTTGTGCCGTAGTATTTTAAATAATTATATACTTAATTCAATGTTATTTATATTTCTTGTGCGGTTGGTTTCAGATCTAAATTTATTCAGACATGGCGTGGCTGTAGCAGATGGTCTATGTTCAGGAAATATAACACGTGGCCGGTACTAGAACTGACATATTCGGTTATTACATTTGTGTAAATGAAATTAATGGTTAAGTATTTCCATATTGTTTGGGGTTAAGGAAACCTTCAATAATCTTATGTAAATCCGACATGCCGGTTTGAATAATATTTATATTGTGGCGCGATTTAGATTGTTATATTTATTAACTACGGTGCTGATGCCGAAATAGTTTATTTTAGTGTGGTGAGTGCTGCAATTATTAATATGTTACAGCTTACTAGAATAAAAGTCCTGTGCTTCTTCAGTAATGTTAGACTGATAATGTGGTGTAAGTATTAGTAAGATCGGCTATAGATAACACTGACAAACAACATTTTTCTTTCTTATATAAGAATAAGTGTTCTTAGGTCAGTTTCTTGCGCTGATTTCAAATCTGAAATCCGTTTATCTCTATCACGTCGGGTTCTTAAGATATTTATGAATAAATATATTTTTTGGGAAACCGTTATTTGCTCCGTTTCATTTTTACTATATAACTTATTAAAAATTAATAAAATGCAAAATAATTCTACTTTTTATACTGCTAAAAGATGCATGACATATGTTACGCTATTTTTCAAATAGTTACTGTATTTTGAAATAATTCTGAGCGAAATATGGCTTCTAGAAGTTGTAGAATCGGTATCGAAACCAGTGCCTCATGATCCAATCACGTGTCCGATCCCAGTTCCACCATAACAATATCCGTTGGACGTGAATGAACCATCAGAAAGTGATAGTTTACCTGCTTTAGAAACTAATTCTGACTCGGATTATATACCGGTGAATGATGGTGTTCACTTAATTAACCATTCAGAACTTTCAGATCTAATACGTGATCTCGCTCTTACCAAAGGACAAGCGGAATTACTCGGTTCGCGACTCAAAGAATGGAATCTTTTAGCGCCCAATACTCCGATATCTAAATTTCGTCATAGACACAGAGAACTTGTTCAATACTTTGAGATGGATGATGGCATTTGCTATTGCAAAGATGTAAACGGTCTAATGGTGCACCTCGGTCGTGAGCACATAGTCAACGAATGGCGACTTTTCATCGACTCTTCCAAGACTAGTCTAAAAGCCGTGTTATTGCATAACGGAAATTTATTTTCATCAATTCCAGTCGCCTACTCTGTTCATATGAAAGAAACTTATGACAATATGGCTATACTTTTGGCAAAAATAAAGTACAATGACTACCAATGCGGATTTGTGGAGACCTAAAGGTCATTGCAATTCTCACGGGCATGCAGACTGGGTATACTAAATTTTGTTGCTTCCTATGTGAATGGGACAGCCGCAACAGACAGGAACATTATGCAAGAAAGGTGTGGCCTATCAGGGATCGTATGCAGCTCTGGCATAAAAATGTAATACATGAGCCATTAGTTAACAAAGACGGCATCATTTTACCACCGTTACATATAAAGTTGGGGCTCATGAAGAATTTCGTAAAAGCGTTAGATAAAACGAGCAAAGCTTTCACTTATCTTCGAGAAAAGTTTCCGCAAGTTAGCGATGCAAAGATAAAGGAAGGTATCTTTGTAGGACCTCAGATTAGGAAAGTTATTGCAGACAAACAATTCGAGAACTTGTTACATGGTAGTGAACTTCGCGCATGGATGGCATTCAAATCGATCGTCGATAACTTTCTGTGAAATCACAAATCTGTCGACTATATGCATATTGTTAAGCAGTGCATAGATGCATACAGAATTATGGGCTGTAACATGTCCCTCAAAATCCATTTGCTTGATTCGCATCTTGACTTTTTTTCCCTGACAAACTTGGCGAAGTCAGCGATGAACATGGAGAACGATTCCATCAAGATATCGCCGTAATGGAATCACGCTATCAAGGACGGTGGAGTGTGACCATGCTTGCCGATTATTGTTGGATGCTTCATCGCGATGTACCACATGCCATTCACCGACGAAAGTCGACTGCAAAGAAATTCAAGCCTACATAACTGTTACACTTCTTGTATGAATGATGTTATAATACTTTATGCCTTGTTAAAAAACTTCAATTGCGTATTTCTAGAGATCCCGACCTGATAGAGAAAAACGGTTTGCAGATTTAAAAACAGCGCATTAAAATTGACCAGAAAAACATAGAAATGTTAGAGAAAGAAAAAAAAAGTTTTTTTTTGTTAGTCAGTGTAATTGGTGTTAGCTTTCTTACTTTTATAGTCCTTTATACAGTGTAAAATCTCTATTGGTTATCTGTACTGCTTTAAATAGCTTTGCTAAGCCATTATTTCTATAATATTTAGTATTATAATGTATGGTTACTATAGAATCTACAACCACGCAGCTTAGCTGGGTTGTTAGCGTGGCTGTATGCTGTCTTCGCAAGATGGCAGCCACGTGTTATAGGCCTAGTGATGTATTTAGTTCTAGTCATTAATATGCCTTGTAAATATGATACCCCTACTTTTGGTACGTGGAGCCCATTTGAGACATAAACGTTCCTGTTTTACTCCTTGCGGAGCAGGGCGATAGCAGTGCGGCTGAATCCAACAGAAGCCTGCACGAAGCATTTATATGCTATTGCAGTGGTTTGTTTCTGTAACAATGTGTTTTATATGATGAGTTCCCAATATCATCAGTCGGCATATACGACATGCTTTAGAGTGCAGGGACGGATATTGAGATGGATCAGTTGCGAGGTGGTAGTTTATTCTCATTAATGAGAGTTTTCGCTGTACATATCGTTTAATATTATTTTATGCATATTTCATTATTATTTAGTTATTGTTATGTGTCGGGTAATTTATGAGAGCACGTGGGTCCACTTGGGAACAAATTATGTTTCTTCTCGCTCCCTATGGAGCATAAGGCCACCGGTGTGGCTGGCCTTCGCATGAAGATCGCACAAAGCATTCAGATTCTTTTGCAGTAGTGGTTTCGGTAGCAAACTGTGTTACATTGTGAGATTGTCAGCCTTATGCACAACACCATACTAGTCCGATTAGACGACATGCATGGGCTGAGTGTGTGTGCATGATAGTTGAATGTTTCAGGTGGCGTGGAAGAAGGACAGTTTGATAAGTGAAGTTTCTCATTATTTAACATGTGTTGATTTACGTTTCAGATTGCAAGAGCATGGTTTTGTTTGTTTATCATTATTTAACTATTATGATATTTTAACTAGTCGGTGCTTTAATAACACCCCAACATGTTAAAGCAGCATAGGAAACTATTACCCAGTGGTCCTCAAACCATTGTTGACAGTGAACCCAAAATTAAAATACTGCTCTATGGGCACTAGGTGAAACAGTAGTTCTCAACCATTTGATGACCCACGCTCCAAACCTCACAGTTTGTGAAACTCACTGCCCACATTTGGAAAACCACTGCTGTAAATAAGCATACTGCCAGGTCTAGGTTGAGAACTCAAGTTACGCTTATAATGTCAGTTAAGAAGGAGTATTTCATAGATAATAGATAACACACTGTTACTGAATGTTAGTTAGCAATGTGTTAATTTAATTTCTGATGGACGCTTACCGGCCATCAGACTTATGAAATGATTGTTCTTGAAACCACTAATGGGACTTCAATTGTTTCATCCTCCAGTCCCCCCAGTGGGTCCAGGGTAAAGACCAGGTTACGAGTCGACGGTTCCAAAGGTTACCCCTACCAACCATACCCTATCAACCAGGTTACCATACCAAACCAAACCATATCCTGTCAACCAGTAACCCATATCTTACCACATATGCCATAAGCAAAAGAAACTATAATAGGAAACTCTTTACAGAGCGATACAACAGGAAGCAATCTGATCATCAGAAGAAGTCCCCCCGTCCGACAAGTGTTTCGGCCCATTTACTCCTTTACACTCTAAGGGGGGCGGGCCCACTTGGGTCATGACTCCCAAGCGTCTCAGCTTCCTGTTGTCTTTATCGAAAATGAACCCATTTCACTTATGGTAGCAACTTTTAACTCCACAATGCCAGCCGTGGTGGCAATTGCGAAAGTAACAAAGAGAAGACAAATTATTCCGTTCGTTCCGTCGCCCTTCACAACTAAGGACGCACACTGAGACACTAGCGTGCAGCCGACAAGCCTTAGCCCCTGCGCGCCGCAAGCCACTGAAATTCTGTACCTGACACTCCCTATAGTATACATCGCCTGTTGCCCCGGAGTCGCAGCCCTTTCACTAGTACACCAAAAAAACTCAGCGTTGTGGACTTAGAAAAATTTCTGTACCGCAGCGTTTATTGTCACGATTTCCATTGCCCATTGCGGTTGCTCCACAGCCAGCCTGATGCCTTTTCGGCAGTTTCACTAAGCCTCTTCAGTGCCCTTGTTCTAGACTGTCCCTTCAGCCCCAACAGTTTCAATAAATCATACACTGATGCAGCCACAAGCCCTCTTGCGCCCACTTCAACCGCCATAACCCTTGCACTGAATCCATCGTGTCTCAGATCCGCGGCCAGATCGCTATACTTGGCCGCTTTGAATGAATGTTGCTCGTCTAATCTGGATTCAAATGGCACGGTCAGTTCAATCAGTATGACCTGAAGCGTTGCTGAAGAATGAAGCACTATATCCGGCCGTCTCCGCGATTTTCTGATACTCTCTGGATATGCCCCCCGTCCAGGTAGGTCTACCGCCATCTCCCAGTCGTTTGCACAGTCGAGCAGAGATGGTAAACTGCTACCAGGTTTATTCGGTTTGGGGTGTGCTGACTTTCCTGCCCTCAGAAAGTATGTGTTTGCGGTGACTGGCCGGACTTTGCTATTCGCTTTCATTCTTGTCTGATCTATTGTCGCAGCAAGCTCATTTAGCACTTTGTTATGGCGCCAAGTGTATCGCCCTTGCCCTAATACCACCTTACACGCTTAGAGCACGTGTTCAAGTGTCTGCCTCCCCTGGCACAGGGGGCACTGCTCATCATCTGACTTTCCCCATTTCACAAGGTTGGTGGCCGACGGCAGCAGGTCATACTGAAGTATTCAGCAGGGCGGACTTACCCCATCCTTATATGTGATGCGCACTGAGTCCAGGGAAGCAAACTCTGCCACCCTCTGAATCCATTGACCTGTTTATGCTACCTAAGTGCTGGGGGCAGACCAAACCAAGAGAGTCCGAACACAAATTATCTCAGCAGCTACTAAAGGCCTTGAGGAGATGAGTATAACACCTACCAGCAAAACTACCATAGAAAAGATCTCCTGGACCATATGATGACCATAGTTTGGTTTTTTTCTAAACATAAGAACTTACATATTTTTGCTTATTTCTAAATAATAAGAGTTGTGAGAATCTATATCTGTTTTTCTAAATTTAACTCAACAGAATGTGTTGTTATTTTTCTTTTTAACATTATTTGGGCTGTATTTTTTTTAAACCTAAATCTACACCCTGGGGGCCGAGCCATAATTAAACTAACTTCTAGTAGGTCAGGATATTTTAATTAATGTGGCTGGACACCAAATCTCCTCTCTCAACCTTATGTTCTTTACATAGTCCTTTTGTAGGGTTCATGAGAGAGAATTTATCGTCCAGAAAATATCCTGTTTAGTTGCCAGAATTCTCTTTGCATTAAGGATTTCTAGTCGACTATTTCCCGAGGAGAGGCAGTTTCTTCGAACTCGTAGACTATCAGTAAGACATTATTATTTATTCTTCCATTCCATCCAATCTGTCATCCTCCTCAAAAGCGCCACCACACTCATAAAATAAGAATGGCGATCATAACCCGATGCTAACTTATTTTCGTCGATAGCTAGTAGTCTATCTTTAGTCTACACACGTCCATAGCCTATATCCGTCAATAATCTATACGTGTCAGTAGACTATACGTGTCGATAATCTTCTATACGCGTCCATAGTCTACACTCGTCAATAGTCTATACGCGTCAATAGTCGATATACGTGAATAGTCTTACGCGTCTGGAGGTATGTAATTTTTTCTACTTCTTTTACAGATGTTGATTTCATGCCTACCGTTGTGATTCTAATTGCTTGGTTTTGTAGTCTGCTGACTTTAAATACAAATCAAGGAACCTTAAAGAAAAAAAATAATAATATAGTTAAAAAAAAAAAACCAAAGAATAAAATGTGTGTCAAATATTACAATCTTCATGTCAGAAGTGGTCAAAATTTGGCCGAATATCTTAATTTCTTAGGCGTGTTGAATCACAGTGATATGGAAGTACGGTACTCCTCTTCATGGTCAGCCATTAATATTTTCAGCGTAACAATGTTTTTCAAGAATTTGTGTCCACAAAATTGTTGTTCATTATCTAGTCTTTATATATTTTTCCATTAGGCCGGCTTTATTGTAAAGTTAATTACTTTCGTTGCTTATATAATTATATCTTTATTATTATTTCAGTATAATACTGAGAGGAAGTGCCCTGAGATTATCACTATCATCATGCTGCTTTGTTGGTCAGAGGGCACGAGCTCACCACTGCAGCTGGCCTTCCTGCAGGAAACATGCACTGAAGCATTCCTGCAAGAAACATGCACTGAAGTATTCCTGTAGGAAACATGCACTCAAGCATTCCTGTAGGAAACATGCACTGAAGCATTCCTGCAAGAAACATGCACTGAAGTATTCCTGTAGGAAACATGCACTCAAGCATTCCTGTAGGAAACATGCACTGAAGCATTCCTGTAGGAAACATGCACTGAAGCATTCCTGCAGGAAACATGCACTGAAGCATTCCTGTAGGAAACATGCACTGAAGCATTCCTGTAGGAAACATGCACTGAAGCATTCCTGCAGGAAACATGCACTGAAGCATTCCTGTAGGAAACATGCACTGAAGCATTCCTGTAGGAAACATGCACTGAAGCATTCCTGTAGGAAACATGCACTGAAGCATTCCTGTAGGAAACATGCACTGAAGCATTCCTGTAGGAAACATGCACTGAAGCATTCCTGTAGGAAACATGCACTGAAGCATTCCTGTAGGAAACATGCACTGAAGCATTCCTGTAGGAAACATGCACTGAAGCATCCCTGCACTCTTCCAGAGCTTTTTTTTAACGTAGCATTTTGTTTTAGGTGATGAAGTTGTGAACCAACCACACTTATATGAGTTGGTTCTTACGACGTGCGTGAAAAAGACATAATTTACTTGTTCCCCCCCCCCCCCCCCCCCCCCCCCCCCCATATCCCCCCGCCCGCCCTCCCGATCTCCAGAAACTACACTGGGACAGAATTAAATATTAATCTTACCGAGGTACAAGGGATTTCATTTCAGTTTTTTTTTTGGTCCATGGGGCGTAATTCATGATTAATTCATCACGCTTTGCTGATGTTTGTTTGCTCCCATTTACAGAAGCACATAAAGAGGACGTAAAATAATCGACAGATTAAGTCTAAACCATCTCCACAATCAACAACATAAGGAAGGCAACACCACGAGGCCTGTAAACAGTCAATTAACAATCAACAACATAAGGAAGGGAAACCACGAGGCCTGTAAACAGTAAATTAACAATCAACAACATTGTATTCATCGACATTACAACACGTGGTAATCTGATCATCAGACGTGGTCACCTCCAGCCAGACAAGTCTTTTGGTTCTTTCTATATTCTTTTGGTCGCATAAAAAGACCGAACGAACTTTATTTTCAAAGGGTTGAGAATTGGGCTAGCAGGCCCGTCTAACATTCTGCCCTTGCTTTCTATCATCTTTTGTACTGTATACACCCATTCTAACACGCATTTTAAGTATTAATTTAAATATATACAATATTACAAAGGTAATATAACAGCATACATTTATACTATCCTGTCATAATCAAGAAATAAAGTATATTAAAAAACCTATTTAGAAAAGCGAAAAACACAAAGAAAAGAACAAACATACATCAAATCCTCCTTGACACACATCAGAATGAACTAATCTAACAAGTAAAGGAGGAAAACAAAAAACATTTTAGCGAAAACATTTGTAATTGTTACCAAATGAACCAGTGAATAAAAGAAGGTAATAAATGTCCCTGACATTCTATTGCACATAATAAAAGTGTATGACAAGTTATCACTAACCAGTAATTTGTCATATCTGTCACAAATAGCAAACATTTTAATTTATGAACGACGTGATGAACTACTGATTAACCAATCGCCATTCAGTTTTATTTTTGGTAGGGCTGTCAACCTCATCATGTGACATTAATTGCCATAGAAACCATTGTTGCAAGAGAAGGCGAATACTTGGTGTAAGCTTCCTGTTGACATGGTTCCATGCTCTGTAAGGACCGCAAAAGAGTTAGTGCGGGCCGCATAGGAACAACTACAGTGCTGCCACCATACTCCACAGGGACCGAGAAGTAGGTAGAAGAAAAAGGAGAAGAAGAGATTAACTTTTATTATATGCAACAGGGCGTATAGAAAATGTATTTCCTGTAGTTTTTTTCCCTGTAAATACCTCTATCAATCTGCTATGATGTCTGTCTGTCTGTCTGTCTGTCTGTCTGTCTGCCTGTGTGCTGTCTTTACTTGAACTGATCTGTCATCATTGTCCAACTATCTACCTTGCGCTGTGTCTACCTTACACTACTGTTGAACTGTCTTCAATACAAGGTGTCAGCTTAAACAAATATCTTGGCAGGAGTATAAACAACGTTGTATGAACGGACAGTGATATGAAAATTTGAATAATAAAATCAAATGGAGATTTCACTACAGTTGGTAACGTATTAAAATAAAAGACATTAAACCTGGCACGAAAATAATCTAAGAACTGGTGGAACAAGAGATGATGTACTGTATAGAGCCCGACAAGAACTGGTGGAACACGAGATGATGTATAGAGCCCGACAGGAACTAGTGAAACAAAAGATGATGTATAGAGCCCGACAAGAACTGGTGGAACTAGAGATGATGTATAGAGCCCGACAAGAACTGGTGGAACAAGAGATGATGTATAAAGCCCGACAAGAACTGGTGGAACAAGAGATAATGTATAGAGCCCGACAAGAACTGGTGGAACAAAAGATGATGTATAGAGCCCGACAAGAACTGGTGGAACAAGAGATGATGTATAGAGCCCGACAAGAACTGGTGGAACAAGAGATGATGTATAGAGCCCGACAAGAACTGGTGAAACAAAAAAATGATGTATAGAGCCCGACAAGAACTGGTGGAACAAGAGATGATGTATAGAGCCTTACAAGAACTGGTGGAACAAGAGATGATGTATAGAGCCCGACAAGAACTGGTGCAACAAAAGATGATGTATAGAGCCAGACAAGAACTAGTGGAACAAGAGATAATGTATAGAGCCCGACAAGAACTGGTGGAACAAAAGATGATGTATAGAGCCTGACAAGAACTGGTGGAACAAGAGATGATGTATTGAGCCCGACAAGAACTGGTGGAAAAAGAGATGATGTATAGAGCCCGACAAGAACTGGTGGAACAAGAGATGATGTATGAAGCCCGACAAGAACTGGTGGAACTAAAGATGATGTATAGAGCCCGACAAGAACTGGTGGAACAAGATATGATGTACAGAGCCCGACAAGAACTGGTGGAACAAGAGATGATGTATAAAGCCCGACAAGAACTGGTGGAACTAAAGATGATGTATAGAGCCCGACAAGAACTGGTGGAACAAGATATGATGTACAGAGCCCGACAAGAACTGGTGGAACAAGAGATGATGTACAGAGCCTGACAAGAACTGTTGAAACAAAAAATGATGTATAGAGTCCGACAAGAACTGGTGGAACAAGAAATGATGTATAGAGCCCGACAATAACTCGTGGAACAAGAGATGATGTACAGAGCCCGACAAGAACTTGTGGAATAAGAGATGATGTATAGAGCCCGACAGGAACTGGTGAAACAAAAGATGATTATAGAGCCCGACATGAACTGGTGGAACTAGAGATGATGTATAGAGCCCGACAAGAACTGGTGGAACAAGAGATGATGTATTGAGCCCGACAAGAAATGGTGGAACAAGAAATGATGCATAGAGCCCGACAAGAACTGGTGGAACAATAGATGATGGATAGAGCCCGACAAGAACTGGTGGAACAAAAGATGATATATAGAGCCCTACAAGAACTGGGGGAACTAGAGATGATGTATAGAGCCCGACAAGAACTGGTGAAACAAAAGATGATGTATAGAGCCCGACAAGAACTGGTGGAACTAGAGATGATGTATAGGGCCCGACAAGAACTGGTGGAACAAGAGATGATGTATAGAGCCCGACAAGAACTGGTGAAACAAAAGATGATGTATAGAGCCCGACAAAAACTGGTGGAACTAGAGATGATGTATAGGGCCCGACAAGAACTGGTGGAACAAGAGATGATGTATAGAGCCCGACAGGAACTGATGAAACAAAAGATGATTATAGAGCCCGACAAGAACTGGTGGAACTAGAGATGATGTATAGAGCCCGACAAGAACTGGTGAAACAAAAGATGATGTATAGAGCCCGACAAGAACTGGTGGAACTAGAGATGATGTATAGGGCCCGACAAGAACTGGTGGAACAAGAGATGATGTATAGAGCCCGACAAGAACTGGTGAAACAAAAGATGATGTATAGAGCCCGACAAGAACTGGTGGAACAAGAGATGATGTATAGAGCCTGACAAGAACTGGTGGAGCAAGAGATGATGTATAGAGCCCGACAAGAACTGGTGGAACAAAAGATGATATATAGAGCCCTACAAGAACTGGGGGAACTAGAGATGATGTATAGAGCCCGACAAGAACTGGTGAAACAAAAGATGATGTATAGAGCCCGACAAGAACTGGTGGAACTAGAGATGATGTATAGGGCCCGACAAGAACTGGTGGAACAAGAGATGATGTATAGAGCCCGACAAGAACTGGTGAAACAAAAGATGATGTATAGAGCCCGACAAAAACTTTTGGAACTAGAGATGATGTATAGGGCCCGACAAGAACTGGTGGAACAAGAGATGATGTATAGAGCCCGACAGGAACTGATGAAACAAAAGATGATTATAGAGCCCGACAAGAACTGGTGGAACAAAAGATGATGTATAGAGCCCGACAAGAACTGGTGGAACAAGAGATGATGTATAGAGCCGGACAAGAACTGGTGAAACAAGTGATGATGTATAGAGCCCGACAAAAACTGGTGGAACAAAAGATGATGTATAGAGCCCGACAAGAACTGGTGGAACAAGAGGAGGAAAAGATGCTTATTTGTATAGAACACATATTGAAGGACACCAGCTGGTAGAAGGCAGCCCTGTATCTAGACTCTCTCCCGTGTACGACCAATAGAAGGACACATAAAACACACGAAGAAGGCAGCCCTGTATCTAGACTCTCTCCCGTGTACGACCAATAGAAGGACACATAAAACACACGAAGAAGGCAGCCCTGTATCTACACTCTCTCCCGTGTACGACCAATAGAAGGACACATAAAACACACGTAGAAGGCAGCCCTGTATCTACACTCTCTCCCGTGTACGACCAATAGAAGGACACATAAAACACACGAAGAAGGCAGCCCTGTATCTACACTCTCTCCCGTGTACGACCAATAGAAGGACACATAAAACACACGTAGAAGGCAGCCCTGTATCTAGACTCTCTCCCGTGTACGACCAATAGAAGGAGACATAAAACACACGTAGAAGGCAGCCCTGTATCTAGACTCTCTCCCGTGTACGACCAATAGAAGGACACATAAAACACACGTAGAAGGCAGCCCTGTATCTAGACTCTCTCCCGTGTACGACCAATAGAAGGACGCATAAAACACACGTAGAAGGCAGCCCTGTATCTAGACTCTCTCCCGTGTACGACCAATAGAAGGACACATAAAACACACGAAGAAGGCAGCCCTGTATCTAGACTCTCTCCCGTGTACGACCAATAGAAGGACACATAAAACACACGTAGAAGGCAGCCCTGTATCTAGACTCTCTCCCGTGTACGACCAATAGGAGGACACATTGACGAAGAAGGCAGCCCTGTATCTACACTCTCTCCCGTGTTACGACCAATAGAAGGACACATAAAACACACGTAGAAGGCAGCCCTGTATCTAGACTCTCTCCCGTGTACGACCAATAGAAGGACACATAAAACACACGTAGAAGGCAGCCCTGTATCTAGACTCTCTCCCGTGTACGACCAATAGAAGGACACATAAAACACACGGAGAAGGCAGCCCTGTATCTAGACTCTCTCCCGTGTACGACCAATAGAAGGACACATAAAACACACGAAGAAGGCAGCCCTGTATCTAGACTCTCTCCCGTGTACGACCAATAGAAGGACACATAAAACACACGAAGAAGGCAGCCCTGTATCTAGACTCTCTCCCGTGTACGACCAATAGAAGGACACATAAAACACACGTAGAAGGCAGCCCTGTATCTAGACTCTCTCCCGTGTACGACCAATAGAAGGACACATAAAACACACGAAGAAGGCAGCCCTGTATCTACACTCTCTCCCGTGTACGACCAATAGAAGGACACATAAAACACACGTAGAAGGCAGCCCTGTATCTAGACTCTCTCCCGTGTACGACCAATAGAAGGACACATAAAACACACGTAGAAGGCAGCCCTGTATCTAGACTCTCTCCCGTGTACGACCAATAGAAGGACACATAAAACACACGGAGAAGGCAGCCCTGTATCTAGACTCTCTCCCGTGTACGACCAATAGAAGGACACATAAAACACACGAAGAAGGCAGCCCTGTATCTAGACTCTCTCCCGTGTACGACCAATAGAAGGACACATAAAACACACGAAGAAGGCAGCCCTGTATCTAGACTCTCTCCCGTGTACGACCAATAGAAGGACACATAAAACACACGAAGAAGGGAATTAATGACTTATTTTATAGAGTTAAAGAAAGCAAGAAAATATTTTGAATGGATGTCACATGACAGGAACACGTGACGAGAAATTCTTGAAGGCCTGTGCTCCATAGGAAGGGAAATAACAATGTTATTTATTCAACAACTTTGACAACATACGGTACCCTCCCCTCCCAACACCTTTGACAACATACGGTACCCTCCCCTCCCAACACCTTTTACAACATACGGTACCCTCCCCTCCCAACACCTTTGACAACATACGGTACCCTCCCCTCCCAACACCTTTGACAACATACGGTACCCTCCCCTCCCAACACCTTTGACAACATACGGTACCCTCCCCTCCCAACACCTTTGACAACATACGGTACCCT
The DNA here is from genome assembly GCA_024509875.1 of Oreohelix idahoensis. NCBI lineage: Eukaryota > Metazoa > Mollusca > Gastropoda > Stylommatophora > Oreohelicidae > Oreohelix > Oreohelix idahoensis. Next base: position 227,017 of record JAMPIV010003521.1, read on the forward strand.
CCCCTCCCAACACCTGTGACAACATAATGACCCTCCCGACATCCTTGAAAAAGATCAAAGAACAACTATTAGTTCCGGGAGAAAAGTAATATTCATGGATAAGGGCAGTAATAAAATAACTGATATTGGATGTTCCGGCTGTCTTAACACAACCAGACAACAGAATAAGATAGGAAAGAATAATTTCCCCGTGGGACATTGATCAGCGGCGAGAGATGAAATAAAACCTGTAGGGTGCGATATGTTGTGTGGAGCAGAACTGGTCATGACGCCACATAGACTTGACAGGCACAACACGACCGAGTCATGAATCATGTTTATTTCATTTTATGTTATTTATGTTCTTGTATTTATTTTATTTTGTTTATTTGTATTATATATATTATGATGACGCTTATGAATCAGTATCTAAGTGGATATTTTCCTCCACTTTCATCATATTCCTTCTTAGAGTGTCGAGGAAACTTAACGACCAAAAAAAAAAGAGATGCCTGTACTGATGGAACACTTCCTGGTGGTCAGAAAGCTTACTATGGCAATACTCTCTACATACCTTTCTATTAATGACCGTAACTCACTGGTTGTTTTCATCACGTGATTAGTACAATACCCAATACAGTCATACTCCACTTAGTGCTGCCCGTTTAGCGCTGTCTCATTGCAAATCGGTCTCCAATTTTTACTTGAAATTGTTAAAATGTCAAAAATCTACGAGTATGCCAGTGCATATTCAAGTCACATAACTCAGAACTTCCCGAGGCCAGCCATCACCGCTAAAATTCATTTAGCTAATCACAGCGCTTCACGCATTCGCGTTCGGCAGCTCATTAACCAATCAAAGCTCTCTTCTCAGAATGTTTAGTCTAATTCTCGTTTAGTTAAAACTATCGCGTTTCTTTTTATGCAATGTTATAAAAACTCCGTAGAGCGCTATTTCGTTTAGCACTTCGTTTTCTTGGAATGCATCTATTTTATGTGCTCACGCAGTGTTGATTTATGTAGCTGTTTGTTTCACATGATGCAAATGCCAATCATAAGTTCAAACCTCCCCCCCCCCCTTTTTTTCTCCCCTACATGGACTCTTGCGGACATAAATAAGTCTTCATGTATCCTGGCCGCTTATTAACATCACTGTTTATGCGCAGATATTCGCAGCTTATCATATTTTATTTCAAGAGATCTCATATCGGCATCTACAGGGCCGGCCGTATGCAGTTTTAGTCTATCTGACCCAATCGGTCCCGCCCTCACAGTTGTGTTGCACTCGGGTTCCCACCTCCAGGTTTGAAAAAAATTAGGGGTTGAAGATTATTTCAAATTAGTTTTCAGGAACATATAATATTATGTGGTATTAAAAAGTCAAACAATATTTATGTTTATTAGCTATATTTTGACATAAACGTGTTAAAACACAACTTGAATGTTAAGTCCCAACATCCCACCAAAATGATCACAGTCGGGCCACGCAATTATTAATGCCGAACCTAAGCATTTAAGATAACATCATCTACAAATGATATCTGCTGAGGAATAGACTTGAAACCAGGTTACAAAAAAAAAGGACAATTGTCAATCAAAAACTGGGAAAAGAAAAAATACAACCGATTTAAAATATAGGCTTCCATTTTGCATTTGAGGAAAAAAAAACTCAACCTGCATTTTAGATTCATCATTATCATCCACTACTATCTTTGCATTTGGAGCATAGGCCTTCAACAAATGCCTACTTTATCATCTCATATCAGTCTCCAGTGTCATACTTCGTGTCTTGTTACCTATCCCTCTATTTCACTTGTCGTATGAATTCCAGAGCACGAGTTGCCTTGCAATGCTATCTTCTGGTTTCCTTAACGTGTGTCCTATCTAAAGCGAGCATCTTTTCCTCAGCTGTTCTTCCCCTGGTATTTATGGTGCATTTAAAATTGTGGAACGGAAAATCGAAAGAAGTTTCCGGAATTGGCATAAACCCAGATGTATTGATCTGTGTATAAGAGAAGACGAGCGGCGGCTGAGGGGAAGAAGAGTTGTTGTATCTACTGTAGTCTATGAGCCAGAAGTTTCAAGCCAGTATCGCGTTGGGAGAGTGGTGGTAGTGCGTTACCAGAAGTCTGTGTGTTGAAGTATTCCTTCAAGCTGGGCAACCCGAGAGAATTCAGGTCTAAATTAGATTAGATACATAGGCAGGAATAGATAAACAGATAGACAGACCGATAGAACGAACAAACTTTATTTTCAAAGTGTTTAGAATTGGGCACGCAGGCCCGTCTAACTTTCTGCTCTTCCTTTCTCTCGTGTTGCGTACTGAATCCATAGACAGACAGGTAGGTAGGTAGATAGGTAGTTAAGTAAGATAGATAGATAGATAGATAGATAGATAGATAGATAGATAGATAGATAGATAGATAGATAGATAGATAGATCGATAGATAGATAGATAGATAGATAGATAGATAGATAGATAGATAGATAGATAGATAGATAGATAGATAGATAGATAGATAGATAGATAGATAGATAGATAGATAGATAGATAGATAGATAGATAGATAGATAGATAGATAGATAGATATGGAAGCAGTGACGTACATAAGGTTCCTTTGGGACAGGTCTCTGTAGTCAGGCGAGCCATTAAAATAAACTCGGCTAATAATAATATGCATGCTCGTCCGCTAACAACCAAATAAGGTTCTTTTCTCATAATTCTGAGTCTAAATCTCTCTTAGTTCAAAATCTGTCTCGCTCCACATATGCGTGCTTTCTTGTTCTGCCACAAATTTGTTCCGTTCTTTTTCATCCATCATGTCTGGAAAACATCGGACAACTACAAGTGTTGGTAGAGCATCTCAGGTGCAGAGGAAAAGCATTCGTTTTGACGTAGAACTGACATTGTAGAGTTGGTTGGAAGCTGATGAGCGTCCAGTGCTTTGTTGAACTTGGCTGCGTCCATTAATTACAAAAATGTAGACAAGATAACAGCTTCTGCAACAACGATATCGAGTTTGTCCTCAGCGAAAGGGACCCTTTGAAGGAATTATAGAGAAACCTCACGACTCTTAAGAAACTGTGATCAACTCTCGAGGCCTACTTCAAGGCGAGGCCAAAATTTGAGAAAGACCCACAGCCCGGTCCCTCATCTATGATGTAGCCTACCGCTACTGCTGTGATGTGTGGTTGATTTGCTGAGATGTTGTGGCAGGCCCTAGAAATGTATCATGTTCCACAAGAGATTGCAGCAATGCTGAAGCTGTATTTCGCAGGGTTTGCTGTCAGATTTTCAACCAGAGAGTACACAACGAAGTGGATTGGCCTTGAAGTTGGAATTGCGATGGGATGTACCATCTCTCCGATACTATTCGTGATGGCTATGCAGGTAATCCTCAATGCGGCTGAAGGAATGGCTATAGGTCCAAAGCTCGGTGGAATGTGTCTCATGCCACCGCTCAAAGCATTCATGGATGACACAACAATTCTGACATCAGATGAACATCAGGCCCGGAGGATGTTAGCACGCCTGGATGAACTAGTCAGCTGGTGCAGAATTAGCTTCAAACCCAAGAAGTCGAGAAGCCTATCAGTCAGGAAAGGGAAGATAGCAGAGGTCATATTCACGGTTTCCAACCAAAGAATCCCTACTGTCATTGAGGAACCTGTTAAAAGTCTTGGCAGGGTGTACGATGCCTCATTAAAAGACTCAAAGGCAGTGCAACAGACAATAGAAATGGCAGACAGAGGGCTACAGATCATAGACCAAAGCAGACTCCTGGGGAAGTTCAAACTGTGGTGCCTCCAGTTCATGTTGATCCAAAGTTGCTGTGGCCACTGCTTATATATGAAATAAGCACAAGTACAGTGGAAGCCATAGAGCAGAAGGTCAACAAGTTCATGAGAAAATGGCTAGGAGTACCACCAGGTCTGTCAGATGTAGCACTGTACTGCAAAAAGTCAAAACTTCTGCTTCCTTTCAAGTCAGTTGTTGAAGAGTACAAAGTTGGAAAGGCAAGGCTTGCAATGATGCTACGCGAGTCAGCTGATGACGTGGTTAAGTCCATTCAGCCCACACTGAAAACGGGAAGGAAGTGGAAAGTGGAAGAAGCTGTTGATGCTGCCCAAGAGTCACTCAAACTGAGGGAGGTAATCGGATACACACAAACGAATAGACGGGGATTTGGTCATGGAGACATCCGCTGGTGGTCCAAGGCATCAAGCAGGGAGCGCAGAGACATGGTAGTTCAGGAGATACGAGAAGTTGAGAATGATAAGAGGTTGCAAAAAGCAGTGCAGCAGGTCCAACAAGGCCAATGGACTACATGGGAAGGAGCCCTGCAGAGGTCCTTGACATGGAATGATATATGGCATATGGCACCTCTTAGGCTCAGCTTCGTTGTCAGATCACTGTATGACCTGCTGCCATCGGCCACCAACCTTGTGAAATGGGGAAAGTCGGATGATGAGCAGTGCCCCCTGTGCCAGGGGAGGCAGACACTTGAACACGTGCTCTCAGCGTGTAAGGTGTCATTAGGGCAAGGGCGATACACTTGGCGCCATAACAAAGTGCTAAATGAGCTTGCTGCGACAATAGATCTGGCAAGAATGAAGGCGAATAGCAAAGTCCGGCCAGACACCGCAAACACATACTTTCTGAGGGCAGGAAAGTCAGCACACCCCAAACCGAATAAACCTGGTAGCAGTTTACCATCTCTTCTTGATTGTGCAAATGATTGGGAGATGGCGGTAGACCTACCTGGACGAGGGGCATATCCAGAGAGTATCCGGAAATCGCGGAGACGGCCGGATATAGTGCTTCATTCTGCAGCAACGCTTCAGGTCATACTGATTGAACTGACCGTGCCATTTGAATCCAGATTAGATGAGCAACATTCGTTCAAAGCGGCCAAGTATAGTGATCTGGCCGCGGATCTGAGACACGATGGGTTCACTGCAAGGGTCATGGCTGTTGAAGTGGGCGCAAGAGGGCTTGTGGCTGCATCAGTGTATGATCTATTGAAACTGTTGGGGCTGAGGGGACAGTCGAGAACAAGGGCCCTGAAGAGGCTTAGTGAAACTGCCGAAAAGGCATCAGGCTGGCTGTGGAACAACCGCAATGGGGAATGGAGATCGTAACAATAAACGCTAGTTTCCTATCATGATACATCATTCACTAAAGGTTCATTGCTGTGTTATTACTGTGAGCTAGTGTGAGATTACCGGGTTTTACTGTATTCATGTATGCGTGCGTTTTTGCGTCAATGCCTGTGCCATTTCGAAGAATAAATAAAGGTTGATACAGAGAATTAAATCACAAAAGACGTGAATAAGAGCATAGAAGCCCTTAGAACTGGAAAGAAAGACGAACAAACAAATACAAGGGAAATTTAACCACTATGAGAATGGAAGAAATAAAATAGGTACATGGAATAAATTAGAGTCGACTGTTATTGGAAACAAGCAGAATTATTTCTTTTTGTCAGTGGCGTACTTACACTGCGCCGTCAGGTCTCTTTCCCCATTCCCCACCCTGAACCAAATCTATTTTAAAAATTCTTTTGTTTGCTGGGCGCCTTAAAGCATGATATTTTTTTCTTTATTTGCGCAGCTAATAACCGTTAGATAACACAATTGTTTTCAAGAATGTGAATCTACTTAGGAAATAATAAGTAGAGTTGTCAGTTATGACGTATTTACAACAAATTGGCTTGTTGGAGAGAGGTTTGGGAGAGCGTCCAAGATTAAGACCTGGAATAGGCGCTCACCCAGAAAACAATCCATAAAGCCACTGCTGCTTTACGTAGCTACGCATTTCAAAAGCGTGTGCCAAAACCAGGAGTGTAATCTACGGCAGTATCAGTTACATTTTTGTACTGATTTTTATTGCGCGCTTTCAATTGTCGCACTTTCTTTCTTTCTTTTTCTGCTATGTGTAGCAGATATTTGGTATTTCATTCTTACACTCCTCGCAGCGATAGTAGTCATGTATGTGTGTTTACCTGTCTATCCCTGCGGATAGCTTAGACGGTGATGCAAGGATGACCGACATAACTACTATTGTACCACAAGGGTGCGACTGTTTTCGCACGTAAATGGCCAAGCGAGTTTACTTAGCGCTGACATGGCTCGTGTGACCGACTAATTATTGTCGTGATAAGACACAGCACAGATGGTCAAACAGATGGTTTGTGTTTGCATAAGGACTGCCGGTCTGCAAAGGGCTGGTGATTGCTTTATTGCTAGTTTCCTAAAGAGAACTAAATGCATAAAGAGTCCCAGGTTCCATATGGAGTAAGGAGGAAAAGATGAAGAAATGATGTACATTCTAATTATAATACTTACAGTTTCAAACCAGTGTAAATGTCGATGTTAACATATACACTTTAAAGTTAATGAAAATTTCAAACTTTTCAAATCAGTGTAAACATAAATGAAAAAATATTCAATTTATATTGTGAACACTTTTCAATCAGTGGAAATATAAATGTAAACATATTCTATCTGAGCTATTAAGCTACTCGATTTAAATGTAAAATAAAGTTTCATACCGAAGGATTGAATTTAATTCTCACAGAGGGTAAATTCTGAGATAAATGGGATGGTAGAATAGAAGAAAGGAGACACATAAGTGTGTGTCGGGAAACGTAATACTCAGGAGAGCGTTTCGTTTCTATTCTTTATCATAGTTATTGGTGGTACCAGCAGAAAGTACTATCTCTGGAACATGAAGGGAACAGTGGCCTACGCTTTAAGACGAGGGACCAACTTTGTAGACTCTCCTTGACATTTTTGGGAACGAGCTACACCCTACAACCTTGACCATCGACGAGCGCGAGCAGTGTTAAAAGAACCCATCATCGGGAGCAGAAACTACTATTGGCAGCTGAGAGCAAAATATACGCTGCCAAGGTGAACTTCTTTTGATCGACTCTACTATCAATCAATGATGAAACTTTTCTTCTAAACTATTCAATTATTTTCAAACTGTTAAAACTTAAGTGATTATTAAATGTTGTTATTTGTAATTTTACTAATTTAACTTCGATTTTATCCTTTGAAATGCACTGCATGTTTGTCTTAGTCAATTTACTACACACACTCAAAACAAAGCTATACCAGAATAATAAGAATTCCACTGAGTAAATCAGAGGTGGGAGCTTAACGAGATAAAATTAATCAATGCTTAATTTTTCACAAAAGTTGTCGTCCGATTCTAGAATTAACGTGCTCAGCCAAAGCAGCATTGTTTTCCCTTCTTTGAATATCTTGTGATAGAAGTGTCATTACCCTTCTATCTACATCTCTGTCAAGAGTAATCTTGTGCGAAGGTAGACACCTTAGAAGCCCATTTTAGATACTCTTGAGTTTTATCCAATGTTGGACCACAACTGCAAAGCAGGGGAGACAACACCGTCACAGTTCCGTAGTGAGTATATACTATAAATACACACACTCATACTCACAGGCATAAGATAAGGAAAGAGGGCTCCTGGGAATAGCCTGTTGCAGCACTGACACAAACACACCGCTTCCTGATGGAAAACGCAATGCCAGAACAGACAGAGTCAAGCTACTGAACATGGCAACAACCTCACAATAACATAAATTTAAACATACAAGCATCATGGGAAGGAATAAGCCAGTACAGTGCTCAGAACAGACACAATCAAGAAATATGTCACACAAAATAAAAACCGAAAGTTGAATGTATATGGTACATGTATAATGCCAGAGCAGCCTTCACCAACGTAAACAACACTTGGAGATCTTCTCAGTACAGCACAAACACCAAATTAAGATTATACCAGAGTTGCATACTTTCTGTACTTTTGTATGGCGCGTAGTGCTAGATAATAACAGAAAAAGACCATGTCCAAATTATCCTCTTTCAACACAATCTGCCTAAGGAAAATTCTACAAATTTTATGGCCGAATACTATCTCCAACCAGGAACTGCTGACACTGTGCGGCCATAAAGATTTGTACATCATCAATGCGGGCAGACTTTGGAACTGGGTTGGCCATGTCCTCAGAAGGGACCCCGACACCATCATAACAACTGCTATGGTGTGGACCGCAGAAAGACGGCCAAAGAGAGGCAGACTAAAGACAACCTGGCGGAGAACAGTGGAGGGTGAGATGTAAAGCATGAACCAGAGTTGGAACACGGCACGAAGTATGGCCACCGACCGAGCAAATTGGGTACAGTTTGTTGCCGCCCTACAAGACGCCATTTGGCGTGATGGCCACTGACTGTTCTGTCAGCCAGGGGCTTAGGAACCTAGAAGAAGAAGAATATATATATATATATAGTAAATGGTTGAAAGGGATGCGCAACGAACAAACATAGCACAAAAAACAAGAATAAGATGTTACATGATCACAATGGCCTTTATATTTATATGTGCGCCATAATATAACCTACCGCTCTTGTGCCCGGGTTAAACGGAGCGCGCCTTGCGAAAACAAGAAAAAACTTTTTAAAAAAAACACATACACACGCATGAGTGGGACAGCATATAAATTGTAAAAAGCTTACTGAAATAAGTAAGTAAATAAAGAAGCTGACTGTAAACCTGGTAAGGAAATTACTGTATAAAGAAAAAAAAAGGAAATGTTGAAAAAAGTGTTTTAATGAAAATGAGTGGTCGGAGAATGTGTTTATATAAATTAGAGTTAGATAGTGAGATTCGTATACAAAGATTGTGTGTGTGTGTGTGTGTCTGTGTGTGTGAGTGCGTGTGAGTGCAAGTATGCACAATAGAAGATAATAAGAAATTATCTACACCCATCAAAATAAATATAACAGAAATATTGATTACAATTTCAGGACTGTCATTCTTTAACCATTCAGCTCGTGATGGAGCATGGGTGTTACTGAATGTTCACGCCACACTTCCCTGTCCTGTACCATCCCTTCAATGTGTTTATATGTCTTCTTTATCTCTCTGATGTATTTCTCAAATTCCTTTCTTCATGTCTTATTCCGTTTACCTGTGTTTCTTTTGTCCGTCACAATGGTCAAGTGGTTAGAGAATTGTTCTTCAGTATATCTATGGCCTGAATTTATACGTAGTGTTTGTATGAGTAGGAACTTTTTCTGTCCTTATAAATATCTTTACATTTCTAAGTCGAACTATGTTGGTTGTCGCTAGAAAAGGTCAAAGGCTATGCAGCGGAAGTATCGCTAGCAAGGGGTGTGATCCATGGCCGTCATCCTGTCTGGATGTCGAATTTTGTTGTAGCAGGCCTATCGCCGAAAAAGTGATCTATAAGTAGGTGGGGAAAAGTGATAGTCATTTAGACATGTTGTATGTACTTTACCCCAGTGTTTATTCTCTTTTGCCAAGGAATGGCAAAGTTAGATTTCGCATAGAAAGGTAAAACCACAATTTATTATGAACTTGGGCTTCGCCATCGTTGTCGATAAGCAGATGCACAGTGGTACTTTTGAAAAGAATATTTATTCAAAGGAAGACGACATTCCTCTGTATCAACACTAGATTGTATGATATTATTCAATCACCTCTATGAGAGACGCTATGAAGAAATGAGGACATTTAACGAATGACCAATTTTGGTCTGGGTCCTATAGTGAGTGAAACTCACGAGAGAAGAACAGCCATGTTGAAATTCATATACTTTGTATTTATCGAGTGAGAAAAAGGGATGCCTGTACTATCGCTCGATGAACCAAGAGATCACTGCTACATGTGAGAACCCATGTCTGGGATTTCTATCTCTTTATGGAAAATATATATATTGTTTACGTTTATCTCTCTAGACGATGTTTTTCTAGGAGCCTTCCTATGGATTGGTTATGGTCTGACGTGCCCAGTCAGTAAAGCCAGATGATTTACATGATGGAACTCTGTTGTTATTTACAATGGTCCATTATGATATTTGAATGTTTGAGATCAACATTATGCTGTCTATGTCGACATTTGTTCCTGTAACCATACACGTACTGTCCAAGTGTGCGTCCCATTAAATGTTATAAAAAGACCACCGTAGTTCCAGTACTTCTTGAATTCGAACAGTGTGAGTATGAGTGATGTACTACCAACCTGTCAACTCTATCGAATCATGCTACCATTCGCGTTCTGACATTCACATACAGTGAAGTTGTTTACAACACATTACGTCGGAGCCTCATCACGTTCCAGGGCTGATACCTGTATACCAAAACTTTAATGAGTTCTCTTACACTTTACTCAAGTCCCAACATCTACATTTATCAACTGGAATTCACGACGTTTAACAAATGCTGAGCAAACTAGTAGCCTCATCAGTGCATGACCTATCAAAATAAATGTCATTTCTTTAACTTTTCTTCTACTGGTATCTGTTGGTTTTTCCCATCAATCAGGACATTCCTTCCCTCAGATTTCCCTTATTCCTCCAGCCGTCTCTATCTCTTCTTGATTATCTTCCCGCAAAATGTGAACATTGAGCAGCCACTGTAAACGATAGGGTGTGCAGAATCTATCAATTTCCCAGGATGGACTAGGCCAAGATAAACTCGCCATTGTCTAGCAACACAGGTTGAATGAGACGTCTTGAAGTAAATTGAAAGGTGTAATGTTGTGGTCTCTGGTTCATGGAGAGAAAATGACAACCACATTTCGCTGCTGAATATTTCGTTAATGGCGATTTCTCTGTCAAAGTCTTTATCTCGACCTAATGCATGGGAGTTGAATGAATTTTCATATCTGTCTTTCAGCAATACTGTGACATCCCCGCCCCCTTTTTTTTCCAAACAAGAAAGAAAGAAAGAACAGGGAACAGTGGAAAGAGGCTCGGAAAGAAAAGTACAATCAGAGGAAGAAATTGGCACAGAAAAGTCAAATTTCATCATCTTTCGCGTGAGTGAGTGGATGAGTGAGTGAGTGGGGATGGAAGAGGAAAGGGATACCTCAACTGAGTGAAAGAGTGAGGATAAAAACTAGAAATGGGTTTAGGAGGAGAATGACGTTAACATTAACTGCACGATTTAGTAAATGACGAGAAAAACTAGTGACAATTGATGAGATGAATGTTTCTGTGGTCAGGAAACAAACATTATAAACCACCTTCCACTCTTTCAAATCATAATGAGGAAGAAAATGACACTGAAATATCTTCCTAATCCTGCTTCTCTAATTCTGTATGTTATTAATTTTTTTTTTTAAAGAAAGAGTTTTCTCATTCTGTCATTACACCGATCGTCCGTTCTCCTTATCGCTAAAGTCCCGGACAACAGTAATATTACACAGTTGTGGGGTTAAGTGTTACAAGTTCTGTTTACCGTCCGTCGCACTTAAACAGCGACTATTAGTTCAGATCAGTCGCAAGATAAAGATCGATGAGCATTGGTCTGTCTCTCAGCGTTACCACTGAAATAACAAATTCTTAACAGTCCTGCTCACCCAGTATAGTACCCGGGGCTTTTGAGGAGGCCTAGAAAGAATAGTCCCACCACTTTGTTAGGGGTGTCATCATATGTGGTTGTGAATGGGACTGGCAGCCTCGTCATGTCAAAGAAATGACAACAGAAACAGACAACTGACAACATGCGTGAATGTTTTAGTGCACCCTGTCTGGATGGGCCGGCGTGATGCTGACTACATCACCCCTAGTGTGCCGATGGTCAAAATATATGGACCTAACACCACATTCTCAATATGCCTCCATGGGCGTGTAACGGGATGCTGTCTGGAAGGGGACTAGCTATCTAGCTATACTGATGTCTCCATACTTCAATGGAAGGAAACAAATATGAATTATGATGTGGTTAAATAAGTCAAACAGATTCACATATCTGGGCACGTTAATAACATCGGATAGAAGAAGCATATGAGAAGTGAAGAGCAGAATAGCCCAGGCAAAAGTAGCATTCTATAACATCTAAAGTGTTTTATTAAAAAACACTACGTCAATGAAGGTGTGACGTGGAAATGTAAATATAGCCTCAGTAATCCGACCACCTTTGCTCCCTTAGTTAGCGTTTATGTTTTGCGAAGGCAAAATCACGCAATTCGCTGTCTGTTGACTCATTTTTGAAGCCACGCCTATTTTTCTGTCTTACATGCGCTAATGAGTGTTTAAAAACAGACATATTAGCCAGTCCGCGACCTGCCAGATAACAGTCAGCGAGCCATGATTCGCTTTCCTGAATTCTCACGCGAGCTGATTTGCCATCATCATTGTTGACAGACAGAAGCACGCGGGAGATAAGCGGTTTCTTTGAAGGGAAAACGCGGGCAGAAATTTTCCCGACGTACGTTTTTGATGTTTATACACACAGGGAGATAATCGTTTGATATCAGAAGCGAACAGAAAATCTCGGGAGGAAAACGGTTACACGATTAAGCCTTTGTTGTCGATTTGCAACGGCTAACAGAGTGACCAAGGAATTTTGATCGGGATGGGGGGGGGGGGGGGGGGGGAGGGAGAATAAATTTTTGAATTCTGCGCGATTCTTCACACGGAGGAAGTGTGAAAAAAAAAAAAAAAAAAAAAAATTCACATTCTCGCGATAATAACACTCAAATCTGTATATATACAGCGTTCTCTCAAACTCAGTATTAGAGTCGCTCATATATTTCTTGGATAATCTACGCACGTAGGACTAGAACCATTTCTTCGCTGGATGTGTTAAATTGTACCGTGGGGATTTAATTTTCTGATTTGTGGTTATAGAAATTGTAATTCAGTGTTAAAAATGTTTTAGGTTTACCATTTTATTAAATATAATTCCGTAGCGTTTAAAACTAGTGAAATAACCTAACAAATACATATTTCTTGCCAGTCGTACAGAGGAATGTAATTTCAAATACCCCATTTTTTTTCTTACACAAGAAGATACGGCTTAGCTGACTGAGATTATTAAGTGTGACGGATCAGTGACCGAATAGAATTCACATTACATTTCATTGTATGAAATTAAAATAGTGACTAGAGTAATTGTTATGCGTCTAAACAACAGACGCTGACAAATAACTAGTAGTGACAGGCAGATTTTGTTAAAGTGCGCGTATAGATAAATTGAATAAAGGACTTTGTGCGCTGTTCACTTTCTCGCAGGCAATATGGGGGAGGGCACATACTCTTCTTTCCCGACATGCCATAGCAAAAACTTACGGACAGGATTGTAGCAGTTTTTTAAAATGTTCTTTTCTTCCTTATCTAGCACTAAATCAAAAAACCTGCTGCCAGCGGTCTTAAAATCACCAGTAACATTCTTATTATTATTGGGTCTTCGATTTTTGGACCTGTTCGGTCCTCTTTCTTCATTCAGAGAGAGACCAAAATATAAACAATAAGAGTAATCATAACTGGACAGTACAATACCCAGAATTATATACCAAAATTTTCCATCCCGCTGGGCATACGAAAGAACATATATTCCTGACGTTTGACAGTCGTGGCAACGGAGTGATCCATAAAACTACACTGTTTCAAAATCGGTACTCACCATAAGAGTCAGCTGATAGGATTTACCATCATCATCAGTTTCTTTACATATGATAACATTTAGCTTCGCAACCAGATGCTTAGCAATACGGGAATTACTTTCTCCTCTTTTTTAACTGTGAACGTTCAGAGCTCGTCTTGCTTCAGTAACTATTTGCGGTGACAGCGATTTCATACAGGGAACATTAAAACACCAAATTTGGCGTCCACCTTGTAATTATTATTCGATATATAGGCTGGACTGGGGCTATCTTTGGCACCCCACCTGACAGTATTTGCTCAGGGACTATTGTGTATTTTTTTCAAATTTGGATCAAAACAACATCACTAGTAGGTAAAAGCGAGATTGTGTGTGTGGCCACAGATGACAGAGTGAGAGATAGAGAGAGTGAATATTTTCCTTTGTATAATCATTGTACTAACTTTGTTTTTTTTATTTTTATTTCGCCACACTGAGTATTTTCATTCATTCATAACCCGCCACTCCCAAAGGAGCATAGGCCTTCAACAAACACATGCCAAGTCCTCCTGTCACGTGCCATCATCTCAAGTTCTTTCCATGTTCTCCTCATCATTTTCACCTCTGTTTCCACCTCTCTTCTCCATGTACTTCTTGGTCTTCCTCTGCCTCTCTTGCCCTGGGGGTTCCAGAACAAGGACTGCCTTGTAATGCTATCAACAGGTTTCCTCAGTGTGTGTCCTATCCATCGCCATCGTCTTCTTCTCATCTCTTGTTCCACTGGCACTTGTCCAGTTCTTGTCATCAGTTCCACATTGGTAACCTTGTCATACCATTTTAATCCCTCTATTCTACGCAAGCACCCATTTATGAAAGTCTGTAGCTTTTTGGTTGTTGTCTTTGTTGTTCTCCATGGCTCAGAGCCATACAATAGGACTGACTTCACATTTGAGTTGAAGATTCTTATTTTTGTGTTGGATCCGATTTCTCTTGATCTCCATATATTTCCCAATGCAATGAAAGCTCCTCTTGCCTTTTGTATTCTTATTTTGATATCGCTGTCTGTCCCTCCAACTTTATCTATATTACTGCCAAGATATGTGTATGATTCTACATCTTGTATTGGTGTTTCTTCAAGTTCAACCCTGTTTTCATTTCCTGCATTTATTCGCATTATTTTTGTCTTTTCCCTGTGTATTTTCAGACCCAATTGCTGTGACCTCTCATCGAGTGTTTTCAATTTGTCCTGCATCTGATTACGGTTATGGGACAGGAGAGCCAAATCATCAGCAAAATCCAGATCATCCAACTGCTTAGTCAGAGTCCACTGGATTCCATTTCTGTTGTGTGTTGTCGATGATCTCATAACCCAATCTATTGCCAGCAAGAAAAGAAATGGAGACAAGAGGCATCCCTGTCGCACTCCAGTTCTTATCCCAAATGGTTCTGTAAGCTGTCCTTCATGAAGAACTCTGCACGTCATGTCTTCATAGGTTTTCTTTATTAAATTAATGATCTTCAGGGGAACTCCATAATGCCTCATCAATTTCCAAAGTGATTCTCTGTCCACACTGTCAAATGCTTTTTCGTAGTCCACAAATCCGATGTATAGTGGTGAATTCCATTCCAGACTTTGTTCAACTATTATTCTCAAAGTGGCTATCTGGTCTGTACATGATCTGTTTTGTCGAAAACCTGCTTGTTCATCTCTCAATTTCTTGTCTATGGACTCCTTTAATCTCTCAAGGATAATCCTGTTCAATACCTTTCCTGGCACTGATAGTAACATTATTCCTCTATAATTTGTGCACTCTTGTAGATTTCCCTTCTTAGGCAACTTAACCAGATATCCTTCCTTCCATTCTGCTGGTATCTCTTCTTTTTCCCAGACTTTACCAAGTAATTTTTATAACATCTCTGTAGCCGTGTCGATATCTGCTTTGATGGCCTCTGCTGGAATGCCATCAGGTCCAGACGCTTTTCCATCTCTTAGAAGCTTTATGGCTTTCTTTATTTCTTCCTTCGTTGGTCTTTCACCGTTAATTTGTAGCTCTTCTTCTGCTGGCTGGATGTCCGGCGGGTTTTGTGGAGCTGGTCTATTGAGAAGGTCCCCAAAATATTCTGTCCACCTCTTCATTTGCTCTTGTATATTGCTGAGCAGTTTCCCATTCTTATCTTTTATGAGGCAACTTGTTTGCTTGTATTTCCCCGTTAGCTTCTTTGTGCTGCTATACAGTTCTCTCATATTTCCTTTGGCTGCAGCATCTTCTGCCTCTCTTGCCAACTCCTCAATATACTTCCTCTTGGGAAAGACAACTGAGTATTTTACTGAGTAGTAATTTAGGGGGAAGTTGTTCTTCATAGTCTTTTCTGTATCTAGTGCTTATCTTTGACCTTTGGGTTATTAACTTCTTTTGGGATCTTTTCTCAACAAGGGGAGGGCACTTATTCGGTTATTTTCATATATCTGTAAACTTGATTTATATTGATTTCTATATGTTTTGATGTTGTAAGAAGTTTAAGTGATAATAAACTAATTAAAACTTAATTTAGCGTGTTGGTCAGACCCATACCAAATTAACCATAGTTTTTCACGTTTGTGTGTCTTGTTGTCACATAATAGTGTGTGTGTGAGGGTGTGTAGTGTAACTTATATTTCATATAGGGAGAGAAAGGTCGTCTGATATTAAAATATAGTCGTATAGATAGGCTGGACTAGAGGACCTACTCACTCCAGAGACTGATCTTCCTCTTACACTATCCCCTCGTGAAAATCTATTTTTTACACCTTTATTCTCACATATTTACCACTATCACCTCTGCTCAGACGGGACTATAAATATCTTCTGACCTATCTATCTAAAAATTTACGACAGAAAGTAAGAAAGAGAGTTATATAGAACCAATCCTGACATACGGAAGTGAGTCATGTGGCGAATGGCGTCCTCAACCACTGTTAATTATCAAAATCTTAGAAAGCATAAACATCGATCATAAAGACATGAGGATTATACAGAACATGTGCTGGCAACAAACAACAGCTAAACGTACGTGTAGACAAATAGGAATGTTTCAGCAGATAAATGAGGGTGTTAGACAGAGATGTGTTCTGTCACGTGTTCAGTCTCTGCAGTGAAAATATAATGAGATCCATAGATGACACGTCAGGAATATCGGCTGGTGGGCAGCTTGAGAAACAACTTGAGATATATTGACGATATATTGACGATATATTGACGATATATTGACGATATATTGACGATATAGTCGTATAAGCAAAAACGAACAGAGTTACAAGAAATGTTTGAAATTATAGTGACAGAAAGTAAATATAAAGAACTTAGACTAGACAAAGAAAACACAGAAATAGTCTGATATCACGAATACAATTATTCCTCCACACTGCTCCATCAAGATAAATATGATCACTTTGAAACAGGTCGATAGATGTAAATTCATGGGCAGTTTCATAACATCAGTTGGTAAATGCATCTCACAGGGGAAGAGTGGAAAAGTCAAAGCGAAAGCAGTGTTCAATAAACTGAAAAACAAAACAAAAAACTATGCACCACATTTTGTGAAATTTTGAAGTTAGACATATTCTTCAGTATTACGAAAAACCAATGCTGTCATATGGAAACATGTCATGCACAGTCATTAAACAAACGCAGCCATCCCTGGATACCACGCAGATGTGGAATTGCAGGAGAATGTAACGACTGCTATACACAGCTTAAAAGAGAAACGAGAACGTTCTGAAAGATGTCATAGAACGTTTATTACTCATGCCAGAAAGAAGCTATTCAGTTTCTTTGGTTGTGTTACTATAAGACTAAAGCTGCAATATACAATGGTGTTAAGTCATGTTTTATTAAGGGGAGTTAAGTGTTAAAAGACTTGTATGTACAGGTCGGATTTTTTTGTAAACACGCTAGTACACACGCTCTGTGTGATGAGAGATTTTTCTTAGTTGGGAGCTGTATGCTCAGTAATTTTTGAACACAGCTCTTTTGTCTAGCTGTTAGTTTGCTTTTTAAAAATAGGATAAAGAGAAACTGTTGAACGTTCTTTGAATTTGTTTTGAGGGGAAAAGGCGGATGAATTCTGCTCACATCTCAAGCTGCGAGTTCGCGCTTGATTTGAATAGGGTACTGAGTTGTTTTAAGCAGGGGATTTTTCGTGACAGTTTTTAGCTGGCAGAGCTTGGAAATGGACGCTTTACCATTTTTGCTAGTGTCCCAGCATATATTCTGTTTTGTGGAAGGAATATTTAATAATTGTAGAATGTACTTTATTGTATTGAGAGTTGCTGATATGGATATTTATTCACATGGATATTATTGTACTGAGAACTGCTGATATGGATATTTATTCCCATGGATATTATTGTACTGAGAGTTGCTGATATGGATATTTATTCCCATGGATATTATTGTACTGAGAGTTGCTGATATGGATATTTATTCACATGGATATTATTGTACTGAGAGTTGCGGATATGGATATGTATTCACATGGATATTATTGTACTGAGAGTTACTGATATGGATATGTATTCCCATGTTGATACTATGTGCTGCCACCCATTTGCCACGTATTTTATACTTGTAGTAACTTATGACAGTGTGCTGTTTTATGATGTCTACGTGACCGTCTCGTCAATAAACTGTATAACGTTGCCAGGTCTTACAACATTTCCTGACTTCCACGTTGCTGTGGTGTGAGTGACTTATCATAGACACACTTAAAGAACCTATACACATTCGCGTATACTGCATTTCCATAGTCACACACCGGTCGGCCATCCGTAAGCCCTACTTATGCTGATCGCCATTTATCAGCGAAAATAATAATAACATTTATCTTCTTGATGACCCCCACCAGTATCTTCCATCAAATAAACGTTTAACAGAAGTGGTCGCCAGTGATTCGGGGTATAAACAGTCCAGAAGTTTACTGTGATGTCAATTCAGCTGGATTTACAGTGTTGTCAGTATTGACTTTTTATGCACAAGTTATTCAAGTCAAGAATGGCAGTGTTCCAGTCCTTCTTCTCGTGCGCCAACTCAGGATTTCAGCACCCGATGTCAGGAAGTTCATTTGAAAGCCGCTATCACTTTGGAGTTCCAGTACCGATCACCATTGGATTTATTCAGACTGTGTGATACCTGATTTACGTCATTGTTGTTGCTGCGGAGGCTGGGATGTTTTCCTTTTGAAGATAAGTGGTTTGTTTGTTTGTAAACTGTACCACTGTTCGGTGTAACATTGAGCCTTCCTCAGAGTATAATCTATTTATTCTTTCACGTGTTATATATTATATGTTTCATGTTTATGTGGGCGGTTGGAGCGGTGACTTATGAAGGGAATATCCCAGTTCACACAGGGCTTTCATGAGCGTTCTATAGGGTCGAGATTGTGAGTTTCAATTGAGCGGTAATTCCGGTTCCAGGCTAACAACCTTGCCGAGGTTCAGACCGTTACTTGCCCCTCACGACAGTAATTGTTTAGGTGTGACGAAACGTCTCAGTGTTGTTGTCATTATATTTGTTTTCTCTGTACCTTAGTTTTTGATTAATTTGTTTGTGAGTGTCTTCCTCCTGTTACTATCTTTGATTTATATACAACTTTTTCGTTTATACACTGTATTGTCGCTTGTATTGTCTTACTTTTCGCAGTGTCATTGCATTCTTTGCAATATTTTTTCTTTGGTTTGGCTTTCAGGTTTAGTTGATTCTGCGAACGTGGTCAATTGTGCTTTATATCGTGTCTTTGTCACTTTTGTTTGTACTATCTATTTTGTCATGCACTGTCAATATTATAATGCATAATATATATATATATATATAGGTAATTAATAACATTATTAGTAGTTAAAAAGGTAATTGTACAAGTTCTTAATCAAGGACTTGTCACCCACGAAGTTGGGATAGTGTGAGTGTCTCCTGGATATTTACATTACTTACATATCTTGTAAAATACAGCATAATGTCTAGTTTGGATTATTTCATTACACAAGGGAAATCCCTTGGTATGACTACGGAGAGATTAAATGAATTCGCACTTGCCGAATATGCCAAGGCGCAGAAGTCAGAAGAAGAAACAAAACAGAAATTAGAAGTTGAAAAACAGAAAATGGAAATGGAAAAACAGAAATTAGAGGCTGAAGATAGGAATATTCAACAGCAAATGGAAATGGAAAAACGGAAAATGGAGGCTGAAAAAAAGAAATTAGAGGTTGAAGATAGAAAAATTCAACAGCAAATGGAAAAGGAAAAACAGAAATTAGAGGATGAAGAAAGAAAATTGCAGATGCAGATGCAAGCTGAAGAAAATATGAGACTGCATGAGGAAAAGATGTTGTCTATAGAGCTGGAGAGAATAAAGGTAGTGAATATTGGTAATACACAAAATGAGACAAACAATCAAACAACTTCTAATAAGGCAGATACTAATTCTTATAAAATCAGATTGCCTTCTTTCAACCCTGCCTGCGACGATATTTCATTCTACCTGAATAGATTTGAACTGTCATGCGAATCTCATAAGATAGACAAGTCGGAATATTGTGCACGACTTCTGAACATACTTAAGAGTGAAACTATGAATACTATAAGTATGTTGGAGGGCCCTGACAAAAATAACTATGATGTTGCCAGAGTGGTCTTGTTAAAAAAATACCAACTGGATGAAGACGGTTATCGCCTACGTTTTAAGTCTTTATTGCCAGAGACAGGGAAAGATTTTTCAGACTTTATGTCAAATATTCGCCTTACTTTTTTCACGTTGGGTGAAACTTTCAAAAACTGAACATACATATGAAGCCCTCATGGACTTATTGCTTCGTGACAAAGTCATGTCGTCTGTAAACGCTTCTTTTCTTTCTTTTTTTACATGAGCGAAAACCTACAAACTTGATAGATATGGAACAATACTGTCGCCAATACGTCACTGCACACCTAAATGTGACTGTTAGTCACTCTGAGGTCAGAGAAGGTTTACCTGTGGCTTCAGCAATACCATATGGTCCTAATTTGCGCCGTAGATCTCTAAGTGCGGATCGCAATTTTGGTAGGAGAGATAATCGTGATTTTGGACAGTACGAAGGGGGTATATCACGTAGTAATTCTTCTTCTTCAAGGAACTGGAGACAATTTAATGGTCCCCAACATTTTGGTTCCAACAATTATGGAAATTTTGGAAGGGGTAACTACAATAGAGATTATCAACCCTACAATAATTTTTCTCGAAGACAACAAAATCCATCTAATAGATATTTTGATCAAAGGGGAAATAGTAATCGCGACAATGCTAACTGGGGTTCAAATCAGAACAATAGTTTCAAAAGAGCAAATAACAATGCTTCCAATAGAGATAATAGTCGCGATAGATCGCGATATGACGACAGATCTCCAAATAATAGATCGCATCGACATGCTAACTCTGCTCAACAAGAGCCCCAGGGTGTTAATGATCAAGGTAACAATAATAATAGTGTCTCTAATGCTACTGCTTGCTCTGCTTTCGATTTCGAGAGAGCATCTCAGTGCCCGGAGTGCACAACTTTGTTCCAACCTACAGCTAGAACTACCTTGAGTTACGGTCATCCTCTACCGACTACTCTTCCTGCCTTGTCTGCACACGACGGAAGAGGGTCTCTTACCCTACATAAATGATTTGTAAATAATAATCCAGTCTCAGTTCTTTTTGATTCTGGATGCACAACTTTTGGGATTAGACAGTCTCTAGTTCATCCATCTTGCACAACAGGTAAAATGGTGAAATGTGTGACATTCGGTGGGACAGTTGAGACTTTTCTGACTGCCATAGTCCACACTGCCACACCGTTTTTCACTGGTTATATACACGCATGTATGCTCAGAGCGCCTATCGCTGACCTTACTGTCGGACAGATACATGGTATAAAGATATGTACGCCACTACAAATTGCTGCTTGGGAACGGCAACATAATCTTACTGCCGCCACTATGCCAAAATCTTTTCACCAGGTACATTCTGCTAACGCAATACATTCTGCTAATTTTGTGCAATCTTGCAGTGTTGATGATACGATTGTTCATCACACTAATTTTAGTGCTTCTTGTAACCCAGTTCGACATACCTCATTAAGTAGTTACTCAAATTTTGACTTTTCTTTAACTACTATTATAGAAGAAGATCCTTCAGTTTTGTCTGATACACACACTAATTTTATAGCTACGACTGAATCTACATCCAGTCACGTTAATTGCAACTTCTTTGCTGCAATGACTAGCGTGTTCTTTGCCACATGTACGGACTTAGTTGTTGGTACATATATGTACCTTATGAGTTTCTTTAGCTTTCTTGCTGGACCGGTTAGCTCGGTATCCTCGTCTTTTACGACTTTTTGTCGTACTTACTGCTTTTCTTTTAAACTTCGACGTAGGTCCAAGTTTATTACTGTATGCTTTTACATCTTTATTATATCTTTCTTACTTTTTTCTTTGCCCAGTACACAGGCTATGACTTCAGTTCAGCCTTTAAGATGTACGTCTTTGTCTACTGCATTTCCTTTATCTTGCGCAAAACCTCAGATTGTCAGCCATCATTACACTTTTGGTCATTATTACCATCTTATGGATTTGCCTATTGATGTCGGTATCTTGTATATTCATAACTTTACCATACATTATTGCACACTGCTATTTGTCTCGGACACTTTTATCACTCTATATGATTATTATTCCAAGTTAGACTGTGCTACTTTCTCTGCTATCCTTTCTCATGTAGCAGAGGAAGGTTTGATTAACATCGTACAGGGGCCGGAAGTTTACACAGCCACAGTTGATAGGTTTAATGTAAAATTAACTGTTGCCTGTCATAAAATCTTACCTTTACCAAACAGGTTGGATGACGCGTTAGGCCTAGTAACAGAAGAGTCTTTGTGTATCCTTCGGGCATATGACAGTGTTTTTGAATTGTGTGGTAGAACCACTAACTAATGTGTATAACCGTCAATGTAGTTACTTTTAAAGCTAATGAAATAACAATGTGTTCAATGACCAGTGAGTTCAGAATTATGTAATGCGTTAGGATTTAAACGCAATAATTCTTTTACGCGATATTCGAGAAATACGAACACGGAGTTAATAGATAATGGCTGTTATAGCCTGGCTAGTGATGCCAAACTGAGTTTATTATGTGACAGAGTTTCGACGTGAATATTAGGCAGTGCTCCTAAATAATAATGGAACAGTTAGCAGAACTGTATTAATGCTGCGTAACTATGATAATTGTGCCAAATATACTACTGGACAAAAGTTAAGGGCCACCATTCAGTTTAGACAAGGTTTATATAATTGATTGGCAAACTGTAAAGACAAGTGAAAATGTCATTAAAACTGAGCTCAGGGAAATGTGCATACATTTCTGTGTGCACTAGGTTAATTTTTTTTAAATGTCCAAAAACTGGGTCACTTTAACCCGCACGTGAAAATTGCCATTGCTGCTGCAAAAACACGTGGTTTTTGCAACACCCCCCACTAGATCAAAAGGTGAAAAAGTGAGTTGAATTTGAATGCACGTGGAGAATGATCATCGGTAAAGAGTGTTCACCGTTGTTATGCAATAAATCAGTATGACTGTCTGTTAAGTCATATTTGTTTAGTAGGAGTTAAGTGTTAGGGATTATTATGTATGGGGTTGATTTTTAGTTAGTAAGCACGTTTAAAGTAATGAGTAGACTTTTTATTTGGGTACTTTGTGTACGATAATTTTGGAACAAAGCTCAACTGAGTCTGTGTTAGTTTAAAAAAAAATAAATAAAGAAACTATTCGAATGTTCTTAATAGTAGTTTGGGGGGAGATAAGGATGAGCTGAGCTCAGATTTTATGCAGGGAGTTCGCGCACGAGCGACTTTACTGAGCTGGACTGAGAGACTATAATCTCGGGCAGTGTGTATCTGGCAGGGCTTCGAGACTGTTGTTTTGTCTCGCTAGTGTGACCAGAATATTTTATTGAAGAGAACATATATAGATTATTGAAGGGAATGTTTTTTTCCAGGAGATATGATTCAAATGCCATGGATTACGTTGGCTCATATTATATAATAAGAATTGCTATGTATGCAATCTTTTTCCCTTTGATGGATGTTTGTTCCTATGAAAATGAACTGTATTGTGAGATGCGGTGTGTGCAACCAGTCTCCGGACATTTGAGATATTTTTCTAATGAACTGTATTGTGAGTTGCGGTGTACGCAACCAATCTCTGGATTTTTTAAGATGCTGTGATTTACTGTGTTCTGCAACCTATTTGCAATGGATTTTGTTCCTGTAGTAACCTGTGACAATGTTGCTGTTCGTTCGTGTACTTTGCGATGTTACTGTGTCGTAAATAAACTGTGTAAAGTTGAATTAGTTGGTCTATTTCATGACCTTACGTTACTGTTGTGTGGGTGAGAGGAAAGCAGAATACTACACACATGAAGAACCTATGACTACCTGCGTATTGTTAGATTGTACAACTGTCGGCCACCTGTAAGCCCGACTGTAAAGTTCTCTCACACTGTAAAGTGCTGTGTATATTGTTCTGTAAAGCTCCACTATCAATCACTGTAACATGTTGTTTGTGGTGTCACTACTGTATATGTCCATTGTAGTGTACAGAGTTGTGGAGATCAGGCATGCTCCAGTCTACCCAGCTGTAAATGGGTAACTCACCCTAGTCCTGAGTTAGGGAAGGCAAAGGCAGCTGTAAGCAGTAGTTTCCCTCTAAGGCTCCAGGGGAAGCAGGCCCTAAACTTGGTCAATTCAACCGACGCAGGATGGTGTAGATATGGAGTAGAAGTGTAGAGTGTGATTAACGCGAATGGTGTACTGTTCGTGTTCTGACCAATCTAATCACTCATACACTTGTGTCTACAAGGCACCAATGCAGACTGCTGGAATCTTTGTTTACACAGTTTATTTAGACGCACACACTGGGACATCACGAGTAAATCATGGGTACAGTTTGACACATCAATTTGCAGGCATACATAGCAGATCACAAGTCATGACACGTTCATAAATAATGGGTAGTACATCAATAGCTTCCAATGTCATGATACATAATGGCCGCATCCCCTATCTGACTAAGCGCGTCAGTGAAGGTGGATCGGTAAGTAACTAAAGTTGCTTTATGTTCACAGTTTATATCATATTATGAAACCATGGAAGGGGTTTCTATCAACATTGAGATCTCCTTGCCACTGTCCGAATAGTAAGATACATGCCCCGTTCTTTGGACAGTGATTCAAAATACGATGACAGGAATGTAACATGGCCGCCTTCCTGAGTTGTCACTCACTCACAGGAGGGTATATCTAAGCCAAAGTTAATTTGAAATATATAAGAATAATTTCTTAAAGTTCCTCCAAACAGTTCTACAGTAATCCAGTTACTTCACGTAGATCTAACTGCTATATGGAAGCCCGTCATCTTCGTCGATACAAACGTGACCCTAGCGTTGTGAAGCACAAAATTCCAGCTAGGTCTAACCGACATGAGATCATCAAAAATAGGGTCTGGAATTACCTGGAGTCCGAATCATACCTGGTACCGTACATTAGGAGAGTCTCTAACATCAACTCTAGTAGAGACACAATCTCCTACAGAAGAAAACCACTTCATGAATCGTTTTTATTGAAGAATCTACCAGCCCTGAAAAAATGCGTAACCGCCATTGTAAACAGTACCTCGGAACTCATCACGACTTGTCAAGACAACTCCTACTTCCGCTAGAGCGGCATAACAGAATATAGTCCTGCCTACCCATCAAAAATATACAATACAGGACTGATTCTACTTGTACTAATAATATGTAATACATATGAATTCAGGCCATAAACATAATAAGCAAATTAATATATTTTCTGGCCCTAACAAATAAGTACGGACATGGGTGTCATATCCATGCGCCGAATCAATATCAAGAACGATTACTCCTATGATCAAAAGTGTAAATCAATCATGAGTTATCTCGCTTTACCATAGACAGCATTTTCATACACAAATGAATGAATGTCTATATCTTTTCCATATTAAATAGCCATATCGATTTTTGTAATATGTGCGTCAAAATATGCACGCAACACCGACCATACTGACTTTGTTCTTGTCAGTGACCCGACATACACACCCACTACCACAAACATTCACACAGTAGCAGAAGTGATGGCCTGTGTGGCCTGCTGATGTTGTTAAAGTAAACAAACTTTAACATAAGTCGTGGCCAGTGATATGGGGTGTGATTAACATAAGAAAACGGTGTGTAACGACTCTTTCCACCACTAACATAAGTGGTGAGCTTGTATTATGTGTTACGATACAAGAACAGAAGGATATCAACTAGCATAATGTCAAGTCAAGATTTACAGTGTTGCCAGGCCTAGTTTTCGTGTCCAAGTTTCAAGTAGATGTCATGCAGTACGTGTCAAGGACCTGAGAAATGAGGAGTTCCAGTATCTATCAACGTTGGACTTCTACAGACCGTGTGATATCCAGTATCTATCAACGTTGGACTTCTACAGACCGTGTGATACCCGATGTCCATCGTTTTGTCGCGAAGGCCAGGAGTTCTCTTTTTGAAGATAAGTGGTTTTCTGTTCGTAAACTGTGCCACTGTATATGTTAACAAGCCTTCCTCTATTATGTGCATTATCTGTTCTATTTAGTGTTCTATGATCTATGTTCCATGTTTCGGTGGGCGGATGGGAGGTCGATCTGACAAACGAGGTTCATCTCGAAGCTAATTCGGGCTCTTGTCAGATATTCTATAGGTTTTAGTTTGTGAGTTTCAATTGAGCGGTAATTCCGGTTCAAGGCTAAAAATCTTGCTGAAGTTCAGATCGCTACTTGTCTCTTACAACAGTAATTGTTTAGGTGTGACGAACTGTTTCATTGTCGTTGTCGTAGTATTTTTTCTGTGCCTTAGTTTATTGATTAATTTGTTTGTGATTGTCTTCCTCTATCTTGCTATCTTTACTTTATATAGACATTTTTCGTTTATACACTGTGCTGTTGCTTGTCTTGGCACTCCTTTCGCAATGTCATTGCATTCTTTGCAATATTTTTTCTTTAGTTTTGCTTTCTTGTTCAGTTGATTCTGCGAACGTAGTCATTTGTTCTTTATATCTTGTCTTTGTCACTCTTGTTTGCATTGTCTATTTTTGTTATGATCGGATAATATTATAATGCATACTTTAATAGGTAATTAATAACATTGTTAATAGTCAGGAAGTAATTGTGCAAGTTCTATGGACAGGAACCTATTGCATTTGTAGGTGATAAATAAATTTTGTATTATTTGAGAAAAAAAACTTTCTAAGGTAGTAAGATTGCTCATACTCATTTGTCATAATGGCATCTTTGGATTACTTCATTAAACAAGGGAAATCCCTTGGTATGACTACTGAGGAGGTAAAACAATTCGCACTTGTCGAATATGACAAGGCTCAGAAGCTGGAAAGCTGGAGGCAAAGAGAAAAAACTTCATAATCAAATGGAAATGGAAGAGAAAAAATTGGAAATGGAAGAGAAAAAAACTTCAAAAGCAAATGGAAATAGAAGAGAAAAAACTTCAGATGCAAGCTGAAGAAAACATTAGACTGCACTAGCAAAAGTTATTATCTATGGAGCTTGAGAGAATGAAGGTAGTGAATGGTGTTAATACACAAAATGCTACGGACACTCAAACAACTTCTCATAGGACAAATACTAATTCCTATAAGATCAGATTGCCTCCTTTTAAACCGATCTTCGATGACGTCCTATTCTACCTGAATAGATTTGAACTCACATGTGAGTCTCATAAGATAGATAAGTCGGAATATTGTGTACGACTTATGGAGCTACTTTCAGGGGAAGCTATGACAGCTGTAAGTATGTTGGAGGGGCCTGACAAAAAATAACTATGATATTGTCAGGGCTGTCTTGTTAAAAAAAATGCCAACTTGATGAAGACGGTTATCGTCTGCGCTTTAAGTCTCTATTACCGGAGACTGGCAAAGATTTTTCAGAGTTTATAGCGAATATACGTCTTACGTTCTCACGTTGGATTGAACTCTCAAAAACTGAACACACATATGAAGCCCTCATGGACTTATTGCTTCGTGACAAAGTCATGTCGTCAGTTAACACTTCTTTTCTTTCCTTTCTACATGAGCAAAAGCCTACAAACTTGAACGATATGGAACAATAATGTCGCCAATACGTCACGGCACAACTAAATATGATTGTTAGCCACTCTCATGTTAGAGAAGGTTTACCCGTGGCTTCGGCAATACCATATAGTGCTAATTTTCGCCGTAGATCACAAAGTGTTGATCGCAATTTTGGTAGGACAGATTATCGTGATTTTAGACAGTACCAAGGGGGTCCATCACGTAGTAATTCTCCTTCTCCAAGAAACTGGAGACAATTTAACGGACCTCAACATTTTGGTTCCAACAATTCTGGAAATTATGGAAGGGATAACTACACTAGGGATTATCAACCTTACAGTAATTTTTCTCGAAGAATACAAAATCCATCTAATAGGTATTTTGATCAAAGGGGAAATAGTAATCGCAACTATGCTAACTGGGGTTCAAATCAGAACAATGGTCTCAATAGAGGAAATAACAATGGTCCCAATAGAGATAATAGTTGTGATAGATCTCGATATGACGGTAGATCTCCAAATGATAGATCGCATCGCCATGCTAACTCTGCACAACAGGAGCCCCAGGTTATTAGTAATCAAGGTAACAATAATAATAGTGTCTCTAATGCTACTGCTTGCTCTGCTTTCGATTTCGAGAGAGCATCTCAGTGCCCTGAGTGCACAACTTTGTTCCAGCCTACAGCGGTGACTACCTTGAGTTGCGGTCATACTCTACCTACTCTTCCTGCCTTGTCTGCACATGACGAAAGAGGGTCTCTAACCATACACAAAGGATTTGTAAATAGTAATCCCGTCTCAGTACTCTTAGGTTCGGGATGCGCGACTGTTGGAATTAAGCAGTCTCTGATACACCCTTCCAGTGCCACTGGTAATGTAGTAAAATGTGTTACATTTGGTGGAACGGTCGAGACTTTTCCAACTGCCATCGTCCACATTGCCACTCCCTTTTTTACGAGACATATCCACGCATGCATGCTCCCAAATCCGATTGCAGACCTTATCGTCGGACGTATACATGGAGTTAAAGATTGTACTCCACAACAGATTGCTACCGGGAACAGCAAACATTCATACTGCCTACGCTGTCACGACTAGAGCACAATCTCAAAATCTTTTACAGGTCCCAGCTGCTACAGCTAAGGAAGTACATGACCATGATGCTCACTCTGTTATTTCACTGGAGTCTTTTATTGAACTCCAACAAAATGATACATCGTTACGAAAATTTTTTGTGCTAGTCAAAGAGGATAACGCAAACATGACACAAACCTTAAATATTGGTTCTTAATTAAAAATGGAGTGCTAGTTCGGATGGTACGGGGTTCTACTTCATCCATACGATCTCAAATTCTGGTACTGTAAAAGACGAGGTTGTTATAATGGGTGTAGTGTACTCTGATCATCACTGGACGGAAACTCGCAGGAAGTCAATGATGCAGGAACTGGTTTCCTTCTGAGGCTCCAGGAGGAGCAGGCCCTTAACTTGGTCAATTCAACCGACGCAGGATGGTGTAAATATGGAGTGAGAGTGTAGAGTGTTATTAACGCGAATGATGGAATGTTCGTATCTTGACCAATCTAAAGCACTCATTCACTCATGTCTATAAGGCACCAATGCAGACTGCTGGAATCTTTTCATACAGTTTATTCAGACGCACATACTGGGACAGAACGAATAGATCATAAGTACATGTTGACACATCAATCTTCAGGCATGAATAGTAGATCCCATGTCATGGAACATTCAAATATAATGGGTGGTACAAAACAGCATTCAATGTTGTTATACATTATGGCCGCATCCCCTATCTGACTGAAACGCGTCAGTAAAGGCGGGATCGGTAAAACAAATGAAAGAGTTCGATGGAAACGAACCTTCGTTCACTTGCTAAGTTCTTAGGTTGATTATATCCAATGTTTCTATCATCTGTGACAACCACGATAAGGGGTTTTCATATAAATGAGATCTCCATGCCACTGTCCGAATAGTAAGATACACGACCGTTCTCTGGGACAGTGATCTATAATGATGACAGGAATACAAAAAATGGCCTCCTTCCCTGAGCTTTCGCTCACTCGCCCCAGCAGAAGAATATTATTCATCAGCCAAAGTTGATTCAAAACTTGAATAAGTATAACTTTTCCAGAGTACCTTACAGTCCCCTTTGTCAGAAGGTTACTTCATGAAGACATAAGCGCTGATGGAACCTGTCATCTACAACAATATCTAGTTAAACGACCAAGATGCACGAAAATACGTTGCTTCATCTAGGTCTAGAACCATAAGGAGATCGTCAAAAGGGTACTGGATTTACCTTGAGTCCCGAATCCATAACATAATACAGTACATGAGGAGAGTCTCTAACACTATAATTCTTGTAGAGACACAATCTCCTACTGAAGAAATCACTTCATAAATCATTTTTCACTTCCAAGAAAGGACCAGCCCAGGAAAAATGCGTGACCCAGCCATTTGTAGGCGGCAATATCGGAACTCATCACGACTCGCCAAGACAACCAATACCTCCGCTAGAGCGGCATAAAGAATATAGTCCTGCCGACCCATACAAAATATACAATATAGGACTGAATCTACTTGCACTAATAATATGTAATACATATAAATTCAGGCCATAAACATTCTAAGAACGATCAATCTATTTTCTGGCTATGACAAATGATGAATGCCAAAATATAAGTATTCTTACGCCCGATCAATATCAAGGGAGATTATCCATATAATCAAACGTATGAATCAAACATGGATTATCTGGCTTTACAAAAGAAAGCATTTTCGTACCCAATTAAATACAACTATATATTTTCCATATTAAATAGACATATCGTACATTTGTAATCTGTGCATTCAAAAATATGTATGCAACAGGTACCAACTGACATGAGAGTTCGTATCTTACAACATGCATACGACTTTCAGTGTGCAGGACATATGGGCTTTTCCCGAACTAAATCTATGGTGCTTTCTTCCTTATTTTGACCGGGCGTAAATAAGGGCGTATTTATTGTCGCTCCTGTAAGATATGTCAGGAGGTCAAGTCACGAGGTCCACGCCATGCAGCTCCCATTCAAGCTGCAGAAGTCCCTATTCGTTCTTTCGAGAAGATGGCAATTGACATTATTGGTCCTTTGCCAGTCAGATCTGCTAGCGGACACCAATACATTCTTACATGTATTGACATGTGTACGCGTTGGCCAGAGGCTATACCCCTTAAGAACATTTCTTCTGCTGATGTTGCAGATGCTCTTTGGCTAATTTTTCTCGCCTGGGTTTTCCCAAGAAAGTTTTATCTGATCATGGCACACAATTTGTGTCCGACTCTATGTCTCAAGTAATGGCCATGCTCCACATTGACAGATCCTTAAGCAGTGAGTTTCACGCCATGTCAAATGGTTTAGTTGAGCGTCAAAACAGAACGCTTAAGCAGTTACTTAGGAAAATAACTGATGACTATCCTCAGGATTGGGACAGGGTTTTACCCGCTGCGTTTTTCGCATACCGGGAAGTGCCAAATGAGCATACGGGGTTTTCACCATTCGAGCTCGTTTTCGGTGCATAACTTCGTGGTCCCATGTCGTTACTTCACAACCTACTAACTGCTGATGACATTAATGATGACACTCAGTCTTCTTATAATATGTCATCACTCTAAGACAGAAAATTATTGATGCTTGTAAGTTGGCTACCTCAGCATCTGAGTCTGCCAAGGAGAAGGCAAGGCTCTTTGCGAATAGATACAGGCGTCTACGGCAACTCTCTCCGGGTGATGAGGCATATGTTTTACTTCCCCGTAAGGACAACCGACTTCTTATTGCCTGGAAAGGACCTTTTACTATCGTCTCGAGAATTTCTGACGTCGACTATGTTGTCGACATTGACGGGAAACATAAAACCTATCACATTAACATGTTGAAGGAATTTCACGCCCGTCCAGGCTATCTACAGTCTGTCTTTTAGGCGACAGACGACCCTCCGGCTCGTCATAATCACTATACCTCTTTGTCTGTTATTCAAGAGGAAGAGCTACTTTCTCTGACGTGCATCTTCCTCTTCCCGTTGTTCCATTGCATTCAACGGAATCCTGGGAAAATGTGACTATTTCTCCTGAACTACCTGCAGAAAGACAGCAGCATGTCTCCTCTTTATTACAGACTTTTCAGGATGTCCTTCCTGACATCCCTGGCCGGACATCGGTCATTACACATGACATTATACTAACGGATTACAATCCTATCAGAGTTAGACATTATCCAATTCCGCTGCATTTTCAAACTCAAGTTGAAAAAGAATTAAATGAAATGCTACGGTTAAATATAATCGAACCATCTATTTCGGCATACTCCTCCTCTATAGTTATCGTCAGGAAAAAGGACAATAACATACGTCTTTGTGTTGATTATCGCAAATTAAATCGAGTGTCTAAATTTGATGCAGAACCAATGCCTTTATTGGAAGATTTGCTCATCAAACTTTCTAATTCAGTCTTCTTTATAAAACTAGACTTGTCTAAGGGATATTGGCAAATTCCACTTACTGAACGCGCCAAACCTCTTACTGCCTTTTCAACACCTCGGGGTTTGTTCCAATGTAACTTTATGCCTTTTAGTCTCGTCAACACCCCGGCTACTTTTCTACGCATGATGCGGCGTATTCTGTCTCATCGTCCTGATGTTATTGCGTATCTCGACGATATTTGCCTTTTTAGTGATTCTTGGGACGATCACTTTAGTGGTCTTTGTGCACTTTTGTCTACACTACGGTCTCACAATTTGACGGCTAAACCGTCTAAAGCCCATGTTGGTTTCAGTGAGATCTCTTTTTTTGGGCCACCGTGTTGGTCATGGTCTCTTGCAGACTGAGGACCATAATACTTCAAAGATCCTCAATATCACTACTCCTAAGACGAAAAAACCGGTTCGTAGTCTTCTAGGTCTAATTCAATTCTACGGACGATTTATATCACACCTATCATCGATCACTGCGCCTCTTTCTAGTCTATTGAAGAAGGGGTCGCCTAACATAGTACAGTGGTCCCCAGAGTGCCAGACCTCTTTAGAGCAAATTAAGCTGTTATTTTCATCTGCTCCTATCTTACGATTACCCAATGCAGATAGGCCTTTTGTTCTTCGCAGTGACGCCTCATCGACGGGCATCGGGGCCTCATTGATGCACGAGTATTCTGAAACTTTGCACCCGGTGATGTATGTCTCTAGGAAGTTGACTACGGCAGAACGGAACTATTCTGTCCTAGACCGGGAGTTGTTAGCGATGGTCTGGGCGATTCTAAAACTCCAGAGATTCCTTCTTGGCGCGCATTTTATAGTAGAGACTGACCAAAAAGCCCTCACAGCTATACAGAATAAGGATTTGAAGAGTTCAAGTTCCACACGTTATGCCATTTCTTTGCAGCCCTTTCACTTTTCTATACGAACTATTCGAGGTTCGAACAATGTGATGGCAGACATTATCTCGTTGCCCACAGGATTCTACTTAACTACTATCCTCTGGATTTGCCTAGTGATGTCGGTATCACTTGCATGTTCACGACTTTACAATACATCATTGCACACTGCTATTTTTCTCGAACACTTTTATCACCTTGTATAATTAATGATACCAGGTTAGTCTGTGCTACTTTCTCTGTTACCCTTTATTGCGTAACGGAGGAAGGTTTGATTAACATCATAAAGTGGCCTGAAGTTTACACAGCCACATCCGGTAGGTTAAATTTAAAGTTAACTTTTTTCTCTCATAAAATCCTACCGTAAGCAAACAGAAATTTTCATTTGATTATTCGCAGGAACGGTTTCTCGATGGGAATCGGAGCTGTTTTCTTACATGTTTAAGCAGTTATTCTACAACTTGTTCTACGTGTCGCCTTGGGCCAGTTTGACTGTTCTATTCAAGCCATTCGGAATTTTGACTCCGCAGTGGATGATTTTATCTCTTCATGCTCACAGGACTTTCCAAGACCACTGGAGCTTTTGATATTGTATAACTTATTTAGGAAATTGTGTTCTTTCATTTTCATGTGACATGTCATTATCATAGTATTCATATATGACAGTGTTTTGATAAACGTTGAACGTATGACAATTGTAGTGATAATACTATTTAAACTTAACGTATCATTACGATACAGTTCGGTGGTGTACATTTACCAAGTGTGTTTTTTTCTTGCTGATATTGTTATTTATGTGCATTACCAAGCACTTAGTTGTGCGCCAGTACTAACTGTGTATACGTGGTATTATATTTTGATTTCTATAATAAGCTCATTAGTACTGAATAAGATAATTAACTTGTTTCTCTTGCCTATTATGCTCTATTTAGATTGTAGTTTTCTTTCTGTTTTTTGATATATGCATTGCCTTTCTGTTCTATGCTGTTTTGCCATAAATTTTTATTTACACAATGCATTGTTTAGTTTAAATTGTTACCATGTTGAATCATTGTTTTCTTTCATTACACACATGTCATTGCTGGTCATTCTTCATTTCACTTCATCTCTTCTTTTCACTTTCCACTTATTGTTTCTTAGTTAGTCTATACTTGATATACTTCATCTTTGCTTGAATTTGATTATCTTTGTATACTTCATCTTCATACTCCACACATACTTCCATCCCTCTTTTGTTGATTTATTGGTATGACTTAACATAATGTAATTCTTTGTTGTAGATATTAGAATTTCATCGACTTCACATTTTTGTTTGATGTAATTTTTTTCAAAAAAAAAAAAATGATGATATCATTTTTTTTCCCTGGGGGTCGGTGTAATCTGTTAAGTCATATTTGTTTAGTAGGAGTTACGTGTCAGGGATTATTATGTACGGGGCTGATTTTTGGTTAGTAAGCACGTTTAAAGTAATGAGTAGATTTTTTATTTGTATACTTTGTGTACGATAATTTTGGAACATTGCTCAACTGAGTCTGTGTTAGTTTTTTTTTAAATAAAGAAACCATTCGAATGTTCTTAATAGTAGTTTGTGAGGAGATAAGGATGAGCTGAGCTCAGATGTTATGCAGGGAGTTCGCGCACGAGCGACTTCACTGAGCTGGACTGAGAGACTATAATCTCGGGCAGTGTGTATCTGGCAGGGCTTCGAAACTGTTGTTTTGTCTCGCTAGTGTGACCAGAATATTTTATTGAAGAGAATATATATAGATTATTGAAGGGAATTTTTTTTCCCAGGAGATATGATTCAAATGTCATGGATTACGTTGGCTCATATTATATAATAAGAATTGCTATGTATGCAATCTTTTTCCCTTTTTTGTACCTGTAGTAACCTGTGACAATGTTGCTGTTCCTTCGTGTACTTTGTGATGTTACTGTGTCGTAAATAAACTGTGTAAAGTTGAACTAGTTGGTCTATTTCATGACCTTACGTTACTGTTGTGTGGGTGAGAGGAAAGCAGAATACTACACACCTGAAGAACCAATGACACCTGCGTATTGTTAGATTGTACAACTGTCGGCCACCTGTAAGCCAGACCATACTGACTTTGTCCTTGTCAGTGACCCGACATACACACCCACCACCACAAACATTCTCACAGTAGCAGAAGTGATGGCCTGTGTGGCCTGCTGATGTTGTTAAAGTAAACAAACTTTTACACTGTCGTATTTTGGTCTGTATTACAACACGTCAAATTTACCGCTCGAAAATATCGAAGATAAACAGTACAATTATAACAGCCAATAGAATCGCTCCTTTTTCTGTTAGGTATAGGAAATCTTTTTATGCTTGATAGAGGGGCCTATTTTGTGTATTTGACAGAACGTAAATAATTTATTTCTTAATAACTAAAGCTATGTAATCAGAAAGGAATAACTAAATTTATAGCGGGGATATTACTTAAGAGGTTAGTGTAACGACGTCCTCATAATAATATTTTATTGTAATAGAAAAACTAGTTTAAGTGACATTTAAACATCAGGGTAGTCCCAAATTTAGTCAGTTAAAGTCTGCACAAATTTAAATGCACTTGGCTAGCTAGAATATAAATAAATAGAACGATAGAGATAAATCCCCAGAATAATTAGAACTTTAAATAATCAAAATCGGCCCAGTAATAAATTAGATACAAAATATTTAAACGTATTTAGATTGAACGGTTGGCAGGGTGAAAATTCTTAACGCCAGTTTTTGACTGTGTCTCGATTGGTCGAGCACGGCGTTATATAAGGCCTTGAACTTGGTCGGATTCTTGCCACTACTATTTTGAATCATAAGCTATACTAGAAAGAGCGCAAGGGTAAATTGTCAATACCTTTGCCGCCTGTATCTAAAGCAGACCTAAAGAACCATTGAAAGCCTGTATCAGCTTATGTATTTTACCTGAGGGTAAGCGATATATAAAAATATTTGTATATATTCATGTTATTTGCCTGCAGTTCTCCACTTATGTGTTCGCTGATGTGTTAGAAGAAAAAAATAGGTCAAATGTGTAACGGACTTCCTTACAAACGTGTGTAGTTTTAAAGACGACAGGCCAGAAATGGAAACAGTGTAGGATATTTGCAAATTAGGGTAAAAGTGCGACTGTAAGTCTAGTAGTGTATATGAAGGAGTATGTCATACTGGAACGACACAATGTTCACGAACATAAGATAGGATGACAGGATATATTGACATGATGTAATCAAGATATCACTTATTATTTTGTACATAACCTGATTATAGTATGGAAGCAAATCATGGACGACGGGATCTAACATACGATGTATTAAGGAAATGAGTAATCAAATTGAACTGGCTGTAGGGTATTGAAGTAAACTGTCCTGTGTCTGATTTAGTGTTTGTACGTGATGTTGTCGGTGTGTAGTGACATTGAGATTAAGAGTGTGTACGAGTTAAATTAATATTACCTAAATATAAAATCATTATATTGTATGGGCCAAATGAGGATGAGAGAGCAGAGGTCAAGAAGGAATTCTTAGAGCTGCTTCAAAGGACAGTGGATGACTGCCTAGATGAAATTATCATGCTCGGAGATTTCAATGCCGGAGTTGGAAATGACCATGCTAGATGGAGTAGAGTTATCGGAAGATATGGAGAAGATACTCTCAATGACAATGGAAAGCGACTCCTTAGATTCTGCAGTGAGCAGAATTTGATCATTACCAACACAAAGATCCCCCATAAGCGCATACATGCATACACTAGGTGTGAACCAACAAAGAATGAGAAGTCAGTGATCGACTATGCCATTGTTAGGAGGAGCTCATTCAAATATGTCCGGGTTGCTAGAGTCTGGAGGGGGCCAGAGATTGGAAGTGATCACTACCTGCTTACAATCAAAAGAACAACTGAAAGAGTTGCTCAGCCTAGGAACTGCCCAACATCACGCAAGAAACCAAGTAAACGAACGGAAGAATTGAGCATTAAGACCTACAAGCCGAGAGAGACAGAAAATAACACTAGATATCAGGGGCTTATTGCTACAGCGGTGAGAAACACAGAAAAACAACCTGATGACTTGGAAACCCTGTGGCTTAAATTCAAGGACATCATAAGGACAGCTGCTGCAGAAGCATGTGGTGAAGCCCGACTTGGGAACAAGAGAAAGAGGACACCTTGGTGGACAGAGGAAGTCAAAGAGAAAATAAGAGATAAGAAAAGGGCATGGAAACAATACTTAGGAGCTAATAACACAGCAGGACAAATAGAGAAATATAGAGAATATATGATACTCAGAACAGAAGCAAAGAACAAGGTGCTAGCAGCAAAACAGAAGTCCTGGGAAGAATTTGGAGAAAAGCTAGAAAAAGATGCGCAAGAAAACAAGAAATTGTTTTATAAGACCCTAAAGAACACGAGGAAGGAAAAACAATGCCCTCTCAAATTTATAAAGGACAAGCAAGGCAAATTGCTTACTGCCCCGAAGGAAGTAATGGGAAGATGGAAAGAATATTTCTCAGAACTTCTTGATGGTGAGCAAGGTCAAGCATCAGAAATGATAACCACTAGCACAGAAGAGGAAACAAATGGTGATGAAGATGACATAAAGATGGAAGAACTGAAGGCAGCACTGGAGAAAATCAAGATGGGCAAAGCAGCAGGGCATGATGGTATAACACCAGAAATGGTTAAGTACATGGGAGCATCAGGCGACCTATTACTCTTAAGGGTCCTACAGGCAGCGTGGTGCAACAAGACCATACCAAAGGACTGGGAGATTGCCATCATAACACCAATTTTCAAAAAGGATGACAATTGACAATGTGGAAACCATAGAGGCATATCCCTTCTCAGTGTCCCTGGTAAAATCTACTCTAGAATCCTAGAGCAGAGACTCCGACGCCTAGCTGAGCCACAATTGGATGAGATCCAGTGCGGATTCCGAGCAAACCGAAGTACTCAAGACCTAATCTTCAAACTCAGACAGCTGAGTGAAAAGGCCCTTGAGTATAAGAGTGAGATCCATTTGGAGCAAACTTTGGGACTGTTTGGCAAGGAAGAACATTCCAGCACCTCTGATTCATGCTATACAGAGCTTCTACAAGTCTTGCAGAAATTATGTGAGGACAGCAAACCATAAGTCAGAAGAGTTCAGGACCATCACTGGTGTAAGACAAGGTGATATCCTGTCACCTTATCTTTTCATACTCCTCATGGACGATATTATCAAGCCATGTAATAAAAGCCAGATCCAAACCTCAGAAATGAGGTATCTGAGGAAGGTGGGAGTAACAGAGACATGGTCCTGCAACCAAGACGTACGACCAACTTTAAATATCCCGCAGCTATTATAGAACACCAAAAGATGGAGGCATCTGCAGAAAAGAAGAGTCGGCTACCACCACTCGGAAACAAAAGCAGCAGACCCCCAGGAGACTTTTTCAGGCAATATTAGAAATCTTTGAGGATTCCTCAGCTAGAGAGAGGTTGGTAAGAAAAACGAATAGGATAGTATGGCGCTCCACCCATAACCTCCACTTCACATATGGATGGGAGACACTGGGCAATGACTACAACCCATAAAAGCGAGATCCAGTACCTCACAATTATTTATTGAGGAATTGGTAAATACATTATGACTTCATTTCAAATTTTTCCTATAAAAAGAGAATGGTTGAAAAAAAAAACGACACACACACACTTACACACATCCCACCACCCTAGCAGACTTTACTAGAAGGACAAGAAAAAACCTACTTGCGGCCAGAAGGCCTTCGTCAGGCCATGTCTGCAAGAATGGGAGGGAAAGAAAATCGTGCTACCACGAAAGCATGGGAAACAAAGAGCCAGGAAAGACTCCCCAGGATATTACCCAGTCCGCTGGAGCAAACAGATAGACTGCCATCTTTGAAAGGACCGAGGACTAGTAATAAAAACCAGGCCAGGAGAAAGACAGCCGATAAGGTAGTCTGGCGTCTCAATCTAATAAATAAAAAATAAATAAATACACCTCACGGTAGAATAAATAATAAGTAAGTAAATAAATTTAAAACTTTAAATGGAGAAGTACCTAAATTCCAAATAAATAAAATTTATTTAATTGAAAAAATAAAATAAAATAATGAAATAAAAATTTTTCCTATAAATAAAGAAACAGGTATAGGAAAAATAAATAAATTGTAAATACTGTACTATCATTCAGTCTTGCTTAATTATTGTAATTTAAGTTAATGTTCTGTTTTGATAGATATTACATGTTAATAATTAAATTCCCCTAGATAATTAGCCAAACAAAACAATATATATCAATTACTCATTGTCGGATCTGGAGAGGTAGCAGATAGATCTTCAGGACCCCACACTATCATCATACCTGTAGATTTAACTGAGCTTGACCCCAGGTTTGATGTCGATACCCAGTCGTGTACCCGTTTTCGATGTAGTAATGGGGTACGTTTGCATATTTAGCATAAATGACGTTGCGTGACTCACATGTGAAGCCATGGGTGATGGTGAACTTGGCGTTGTCCAGGACTGAACGTGTTTCGATTTACTGAATAACATCGTGAGCCTTCATGGCTTGGACAATGGCCATCGTTGACGGTTTTCGAAATGATCACTGCAGGTCCCTAGCCATGTCCCCAATGCCAGAAGGGTCTCAGCACTGTAGACCGTTCCCGAGCCATTGGTCATGGATTCAGGTAGGTGGCGAAACAATCTTTTGACAGCATGTTGTGACGTTTGCATGTCCATTATTAGCTTGACTCTTCAGAGAGGTTTTTTGAGAGGTTTGAGGGCCTAGACGTGACATAGGGAGAAAACACGTTCTAAGGCAGAGGTAAGAACATCTTCTGGATACTGTCTGTTTCGGAAGAAGTCTAGCTTATCTTGTGCTCGGCATAGAAAGTTGTCATCATCTTGGCATAACCGACGGAGGCGGAGAAGTTGTGAGAAAGGCAAGGAGTCCCGACAAGCCGGAGGATGAGAGGAAGTATAAAGGAGGTAACTGTGTGCATCAGTGGGTTTGTAGTACACCGAAGTGGTGAGGTGGGGGGGAGTGATAGTGAAAATAACAGACAATGTCAATGAACTAATTACTACAAGACAGTGGAGTGTCAGGTGAATTGGATCGCTGGAAGTGGAAATTAATATGTTATTGTCGATACCTATGCCTCATGTATTGTGATAATCAATGGAAAAGGTCCAGGATACTGCTGCCACACTACTC
Organism: Oreohelix idahoensis; assembly: GCA_024509875.1. NCBI lineage: Eukaryota > Metazoa > Mollusca > Gastropoda > Stylommatophora > Oreohelicidae > Oreohelix > Oreohelix idahoensis. Next base: position 267,258 of record JAMPIV010003521.1, read on the forward strand.
CATGTAAGTCAGGTCCATAACGGGACCCATCTTGGTGCCCATGGAAGTATTTGGTCAAAAACTGTCCAGTTCAAAGGAATGTGAGTCGAAGGACCAGTTCTGCAAGGCGCAGGAGAGTCTCTGTAGCGATAGAGGGGTGCGTTGGTCCAGGAAAAAACCGGAGAGCTCGGAGACCATCAGAGTGAGGAATGGAAGTGTAAAGTGAGCAAACATCTAACAGAAATAAACGGTAAATATCTGGAGAAAGCTGGATAGAGAAAAATAGTAAGAGCATGGTTTTGTCCTTTAAGAAGGAAGGAACTTCGTGCATAGCTGGAAGATGAAGAAAGAGAACATATAGGAAGACTAAATGTAAATACTCAATTCACTTGCTTAATTATTACAATTTATTAAAGTTCCCACATAGAAAATGTTAATAATTAAATTCCCCTAGATAATCTGCCAAACAAAACAATATATTAGTTACTCATTGTCGGATCACTTCTGATACAGATAGATTTCAGGACCAACTATCATCATTATGTAGCGATTCATAGCTTGACCCCACTTTGATGTCGACCCTTACGTTTGAAGAAGGGGGTATTTCTTTTAAGACCAGTCTCTTATCTGGCACTATCCTGGTATCATCTGATACATTATTTTTCCTCGAATAGTCTTCATTTTAATAACACCCCAAACCTTTCGCGACAATGACTGGTCAATGATCACTGCATGTCCCAACACAAAGAAGACCCAATGACAAATGGCTTGTTTCACTATAGTGTTCCTCATGTGTTTCTCACACTGTACCATTCAGGACCTAATGATTTCAACATGAATGTTGTACCGTCCCTGTGTCTAGAACACATAATCCTTGTCCTAAAGGGCCAGATAATTAGGTCCAGTTGGTATTTTGGCTAAAGATGGCGATTATTTTTTTTTCCTCGCATGAGGGTCTGCATGAACTATTTTACAAACTGTGCGTGTCAAGTTTCTCTAATTGGAACCCATGTTATTGTCGATAACCATGTTGTAAATATGGAGAATTAATAAACTATATGTAAGTCGTCCAAACGAGACTTATTCAATGAAGTCGTTCAAAAGTTCCAGTTCAGACTGTTATGTAAAAACTGTTGTCACTTGTAGTGAATAATTCAACTCTGTCAAATCAACAAGGGAACCTAATGAAATACTCAAATATCTGAATTGTCAGAATGTACCGTTGCAGCCAAGACGATACTCTAGACACATGATCCTAGACAAAGTGCCAGATATTAAGAAATAACATTGCATGGTTACTCAAGCGAAATTACAATATTTGCGCATAAGAAAAGAAGAAAGTCTACTCATATACGATCAAAGTGGGATCACTTCTGATACATGATTTCGACCAAGTATCAATCATTATCAGCGATTCAAGTTCCTTGGACTTTACGTGTGAAGAAAACGAGTCCTTACCGACGATCGAGATAACAGTGAAAGATGAACGTGAGAAATTACTTGAGGACAAGCTGGCAAATCAAGTGCGCATGTCAGAATAATGACTTCCTACAAGATGCCTAGCCATTTCTGATTTCAACGGAAAGATGCCCCAGAACTTGGTCATGTCGTAAACCTTATCGATGCTATACTGATGTCAAATTCTGATTCGATCCAGGAGTCAGGGCAGCGTAGTTCTCCAGTAAACGGTGCTCTGTATCAGCTGTGGCGGACATAACGAGAATTTTATTCACCTTTGAAACCAGGGTGAACTTTCGTCTGATCACAGGACGATATAGGCCTACTGGTTGATCTGGACTGTGGCAGCGACGTGCATCTATATGAATGGTTTTCTCACTATGGCAGGATTATGAAAAGATGAGTCCTTTATATAATTAAAGTGCTGATCTGTTCCTATCCTAAACAGGTCTAGCTTTGGCCTTCAGTTTCACTATTACCTCACTGTCGTCCTTTTCTGTCTATCATTATGTGTTCACCAATTTATATTTCTATGTAATCTGTGTGGGTTGGTTGGATAAGGGCTTGATATTTTCTGGGATTTTCTAAAGAAAAATTCAGAAAATTTCATCGACTGTTAGGGCTTGTGTTGGTATCGCTGACTGAGGATCTAGTGGTTTGTTCCGCTATAGAAGTGGTAAGCCTCAGTTTGCCATTCAAACTCCATTTTATTCGTGTCTAGCTGTGACGTCATGTCGTTCGTCATTTTAATTTGCATGACCTAATTTCAGTGCAGTGTCGAAGTTTACACGGTTGTTAATCTCAATTCTTGTCATTTTGTATATTTCACGACGACTTGTCTTGTTCATTTTTGTAATGTTATTTTGATGTTTTCTTTTTCCTGATTAAAATGTTTGAGTCTTCTTTAGTTGCTTTATCGTTACCTAGCGTTGTGTAATTGGAGATATCACTTCACTGTGTTTAATTTTCTTGTGCCTTCCATTGTCACCTATGCTCGTCTCGTAGTTCACATTGGAGAATATATTTAAATCACAGATTGATTGATTTCATAGTGCATATATTAGATATATACTGAAGCACATTAAAAACGCACCACTATTATATATACTGATGCCGAGAATCTGGAACAAAAGTGTGGGAATGGATATTCCCCGTGTTTGTCATGAGGTAGAGAGCAAATGGATGCTGGAATGGAAAGCGCATGATTCAACCCACGGGTTTGTGTACAGACTACATGAAAACAATGAAAGTTACACGTGCAACACGATTCCCAACAGCTATGACCCTGAAAATGTGTAGCGTTGTGGCAGTATACTCGGTATAGAAAGGCCGTTGAGACAAAACTCCAAGTACATGTGCTTGAAATGCCACAACTATCCGAAAACGACCGCCAACGAGCCGTGGTATGTTGGAGACCGGAATTAGCTCGCGGGCCATTGCCAGAAGGATGAATTGCCACCACAGCACTATTGTACGTCTCATTGAACGTTACGGAACCACTGGCAGTGCCCGGGATAGACTTCAGAGTGGCCAACGACGAGTTACTACCCCTGCGCAAGATCGTCATATTGTGCTGAGTCACCTAAGGAATCGTTCTCTCCCGGCAAGTCAAACAACAAGAGCAATAGTGGGTAGACGTGGGCAAGTCTCTCGAATGGCAGTCATACGACGACTCAGAGATACAGGTCTTACTGCAAGACGACCTTACGTTGGGCCAAACTTGACTCACAGACATCGTCAGCAGCGCCTGCAATGGGCAGAGCAACATGTCAGATGGACTGGACTGCAGTGGAATGCTGTTGTTGCGTGCATATTTTGACGCACATATTACAAAAATCGATATGGCTATTTAATATGGAAAAGATATAGACATTCATTCATTTGTGTATGAAAATGCTGTCTATGGTAAAGCTAGATAATCCATGATTGATTTACACTTTTGATTATAGGAGTAATCGTTCTTGATATTGATTCGGCGCATGGATATGGCACTCATGTCCGTACTTATTTGTTAGGGCCAGAAAATAGATTAATTTGCTTATTATGTTTATGGCCTGAATTCATATGTATTACATATTATTAGTACAAGTAGAATCAGTCCTATATTGTATATTTTGGATGGGTAGGCAGGACTATATTCTTGTTATGCCGCTCTAGCGGAAGTATGAGTTGTCTTGACAAGTCGTGATGAGTTCCGAGGTACCGTTTACAATGGCGGTTACGCATTTTTCAGGGCTGGTACATTCTTCAGTAAAAATGATTTATGAAGTGGTTTTTCTTCTGTAGGAGATTGTGTCTCTACTAGAGTTTGTGTTAGAGACTCTCCTAATGTACGGTATCATGTATGATTCGGACTCCAGGTAATTCCAGACCCTATTTTTGATGATCTCATGTCGGTTAGACCTAGCTGGAATGTTATGCTTCGCAACGCTAGGGTCATGTTTGTATCGACGAAGATGACGGGCTTCCATACAGCAGTTATGTCTACGTGAAGTAACTGGATTACTGTAGAACTGTATGGAGAAACTTTAGGAAATCATTCATATGCATTTCAAATTAACTTTGGCTTATATATATACCCTCCTGTGAGTGAGTGAGCGACAACTCAGGAAGGCGGCCATGTTACATTCCTGTCATCATATTTTGAATCACTGTCCAAAGAACGGGGCACGTATCTTATTATTCGGACAGTGGCAAGGAGATCTCAAATTTTGATAGAAACCCCTTATCGTGGTTTCATAATGTGACATAAACTGTGAACATAAAGCAACTTTAGTTACTTACCGATCCGCCTTCACTGACGCGTTTAGTCAAATAGGGGATGCGGCCATTATGTATCATGACATTGGAAGCTATTGATGTACTACCCATTATTTATGAATGTGTCATGACATGGGATCTACTATGTATGCCTGCAAATTGATGTGTCAACATATACCCATGATTTACTCGTTATGTCCCAGTGTGTGCGTCTAAATAAACTGTGTAAACAAAGATTCCAGCAGTCTGCATTGGTGCCTTGTAGACACAAGTGAATGAGTGTTTAGATTGGTCAGAACACGAACAGATCACCATTCGCGTTAATCACACTCTACACTTCTACTCCATATATACACCATCCTGCGTCGGTTGAATTGACCAAGTTTAGGGCTTACTTCCCCTGGAGCCTTAGAGGGAAACTACTGTTACAGCTGCCTTTGCCTTCCCTAACTCAGGACTATGGCGAGTTACCCATTTACAGCTGGGTAGACTGGAGCATGCCTGATCTCAACAACTCGGTACACTACAATGGACATATACAGTAGTGGCACCACAAACAACATGCCACAGTGATTGATAGTGGAGCTTTACCGAAGAAAGAGAACACACCATACACCACACACTTTACAGAGGTTTACAGTACTTTACAATGAGCACTTTACAGTGGTGAGCCAGATTCCTGGGTCCAGCCTACGCAGTCTTGTTGTGTTGAGAATCACATTTTACAGTTGCAAGAACATTTGTTTGACCACATCAACACCAGTAGGACAGCTATACAATCAATGTCAGTTTGACCTGTTCTGACAAGTGTAGCAATATCTGGGTCAGCACTTGTTGACATTTGGCACAGTACAGTCAGTGTTCTAAACTAGTGATTGTTTATCCTGCTGTAATAGAAGAGCAATGTTGAACATAAAGTGCAAATTTCATCGGTGGATCTTCTAATGTGCTCAAAAAAATTGAACAGTGTAACAGTTAGAAAGCAAATCTATTACTCAATAAAGTGGTAGTCTAATTTGTTAAAACTGAGCATACAGTACAATACATTGCAACTACAACACATTTCATTATATGATACACACATTGATGATTTATATGTATTTATGTTTATATATTATTTGTTTATATGTGTGATTGGTATGTGTTTGCGGGCCTGGATGGGAGGTGACTAGAACAGGAAATACCAAGTGATATTGGTCTTATTCTGGCGTTCTATAGGGAGCAATTTCTTAATTGAAATTTGCATGCAACATTGTTTGCAAATATTTGTTAGCTGTGATGACTGTGTTCATATTTGTATTTGTAATATTTTTCTGTTCTTTATTTTTATTTGATTTGTTTGTATAATTGTAGGTCTCATCTTTCCTTTCATTTCAGTTCTTTACACCCTTATGTTTATACACTGTGGCGTTATTTGTCTTGTTATCTTATTGCAGTTATCATCACAGATTCTGTGATCATTTTTTTTTTCATTTCTCCTATTTAATTTAATTTGATCTCTGCAAATGTTTTCAGATTGTCTTTTCTTGTTTGTCCTTTGTAATGTCTTTAGTTGACATATGACATAGGAGGTATAGTTGAATACACTTATATAATAGTACAGATCAGTACTTTATGATTATTATTGTTATAAAACAAAGTGTACAAGACCTTTGTAAGGCTTATCTCCCAAAGTGATTGGTATAGGAAATATTATTTTCCACAGGTACTCAAGTGATCATTGATTCATTAAGGTATACAGACCTTTGTAAGGCTTGTCTCCCACAGTATTTGAGATATACAGTTATTGTTGTCCACAGGTACTCAAGTTATCATTGGTTATTATAAACAAAATAACCATACAAGTTTTTCACTAAGACTAAGTCTATGGTATAGACTTGTTTCCCATTAAAGTGAAATAGGGTAATTTATTTACTTTTTCAGGTTTCTGATTTAAGAAGACAAGATGTCTACATTAGATTACTTTATTGCACAAGGAAAATCCCTTGATAAGACTGGGAAAGAGTTAGAAGAATGGGCAACTGCTCAATTTGCTATTGCATTAAAGTCAGAAGTACTGAAAGCAGAAGTTGAACAAAAGAAGATAGATGCTGAGAATTTCAGATTGCAGATGCAAGCTGAGGAAAGAAAAGCTGCGGCTGAGGAGAGAAAACTTCAAATAGAAGAAAAAAAATTAGAAGCTGCTGCTGCTGCTGCTGAAGAGAGAAAAGCTGCTGCTGCTGCTGCTGCTGCTGAAGAGAGAAAAGCTCTGGCTGAAGAAAAAAGATTAGAAAAAGAAGCTGATATTGCTGCTGAACTAAAGAAATTGCAGATGCAAGTGGAGGAAAGGAGATTTGATGCAGAACAGAAGAAATTAGAAGTTGCTGCAGAACAGAAGAAATTAGAAGTTGCTGCAGAACAGAAGAAATTAGAAGCTGCTGCAGAACAGAAAAAAATTAGAAGCGGCTGCAGAACAGAGAAGATTAGATAGAGAAGCTGAAGAGAGAAAAGCAATAAGAGAACATGAATTTGAGTTAGAGAAATTAAAATTGACAAGTATGAGTAATGTTAATCAGGCATCTAGTGGTAATGGTAAACCCTTTGTGTACAAGGTCAAGGTACCAGCGTTCAACCCTGCCAGTGATGACATAACATTTTGGCTTTCTAGATTTGAACGTGCTTGTCGAGCTCATAATGTTGACAAATCACAGTATGTGAATCAGTTGTCTGAAAATCTAAAAGGGGAGTCTCTGAATAAGTTATATTTCGTTGAAGAGGCCGACAAGGATAATTATGATGCTATTAGGGCATCTCTGATAAAGAAATATCAGCTACCTGAGGAAGGTTATCGTCTTTTGTTTAAAACAATGAGACCTGAGGTAGGTGTAGAATTCTCAGAATTCATCTCAAAAGCACAAATTACACTTTCACGATGGATTGAATTATCCAAAATAGAGAAAACATTTGATGGTCTTACGGATTTATTGCTAAGAGACAAGGTCATGTCTTCTGTAAATAAATCATTCCTAGAGTTCTTACATGAGCGTAAACCTAGTACATTAAAGCAAATGGAAGAATATTGTGACCAGTATGCCACGGCACACCCTGACATGATTCTTAGTAACTCTAACATTAAAGAGAGTATGCCAGTTGCTTCGGCAACAGAATATAATCAGAATTACTCACACAAATTCCAAGGAGCTAAAAATAAATTTGATAAAAAGGTTAATTGGAATAAGTATCAAAACCAAGATAACCACTCAAATCAGGGTTCTTCTTCGAGGAACCGAAATCGGGCTGATAGTCCTCGACACGCGAGGGGTACCCATAATTTTAGACATTCTCGAAAAGGGAGTAGCTATAGGAACTACCCAAGTGCTTCATGGAGACAAAAGAACCAATATTACAGGGATACTCAGTATAATGAGCGTGATGATTATGATCATGAATATTATGATTCAAACCCAAATAGGGGTTATAACAGAGGAAATAATAATTATAGAGACAATTATAACCGAGGTAGATCACAACACAAAAGACATGGTAAATCTTATTACCAGGCTAACTCTGCACAACAGGAGTTCCACGACGCCGATAATCAGAATAATGATAAAAAAGACTCCAATAGTGTAGCAAATTCCGCTTTCGATTTTGCTAGAGCATCTCAGTGTTCGCAATGCAAAACATTATTCGATCCAACCACAGTTTCTACTTTAAGCTGCGGTCACCCGCTTCCCGCTCTCCCTGCGTCAATCGCGCATAATGGAAGGGGTGCTCTTGTTTTCAATAGAGGCTTAATAGATGGTACTCCGGTATCAATTCTTTTCGATTCGGGGTGCACTACCATCGGAGTGAGGCAATCACTCGTAAATCCTTCTCGAGCTACAGGCAATGTAGTCAAATGTGTAACATTTGGTGGCACATTGGAGAAGTACTCCACTGCCATTATCAATATTGCTACGCCTTTCTTTACAGGAGAGGTGCAAGCATGTCTCTTGCCGAATCCGATCGCTGATCTTATCATCGGTCGCATTCATGGAGTGAAAGAATGCACTCCACAGCAAATTTCTAATTGGGAAAATGTTAATATGCAATCTGCTAATGCATTAATCACTAGGGCTCAAGCTCTTAATATGCCGCCATCTTCAAATTCTGAAGATAATGATGCGCAAATCCAAGATGATCCCTTGGAGATTTCCCATGACTCCTTTATAAAACAGCAGGAAGATGATCCTACTCTAAAGAAATTCTTTACTCTGGCAACAAAAGGTGATCCGAATAAGGATACAAATCGTAAATCTTGGATTACGATGAAGAATGGCGTACTTGTACGTATGGTACAAGACTCCGCTAAGTCCATTCATTCTCAAATCCTTGTGCCTAAAAATATGAGAGTTAAAATCTTACAGCACGCTCATGATTCGCAGTGTGCTGGACATATGGGTTTTTCCCGTACTAAAACTAGAGTTCTTCAATCTTTCTTTTGGCCTGCTGTGAATAAGGACATACGAATCTATTGTCGATCTTGTAAAGTATGTCAAGAGATTAAATCCAGAGGTCCACGCCATGATGCACCTATTCAGGCTGCAGACATTCCCATCCGACCATTTCAAAAAATGGCGATAGACATCATTGGTCCATTTAAGATAAAGTCTGCTAGAGGACACCAATTTATTTTGACGTGTGTTGATATGTGCACACGTTGGCCGGAAGCTGTTCCTCTAAAGAGCATAACTACTGCTGATGTCGCAGATGCTCTTTGGTTAATATTTTCTCGTCTGGGATTTCCAGCAGAAATATTATCCGACCATGGTACCCAACTCATATCGGATACCATGTCTCAAGTAATGTCGACTCTTAAGATACAGAGATCGCTGAGTAGTATTTATCATCCTATGTCCAATGGGATGGTGGAACGTCTGAATAGAACTCTGAAAAACCTACTAGGTAAGATAACAGAAGATCATCCTCAGGATTGGGATAGGGTTTTACCCGCGGCTCTCTTTGCATATAGAGAGGTCGCCAACGAACATACAGGATTTTCTCCCTTTGAACTTGTCTTTGGCGCGAAACCGCGAGGTCCTATGTCCTTACTTCATGATCTTATAACTGCTGATAATATTGTCGATGACACAAAATCCTCTTATGAATATGTCATCGCACTTAGACACAAGATTATTGAAGCATGCAAATTGGCAACTGCTTCTTCTGAATTTGCGAAACAGAAGGCAAGGGAATTTGCCAATAAAAAGAGATGCTTGCGACAACTTTGTCCAGGTGACAAAGCATTTGTCTTGCTACCTTGTAGGGAAAATAGACTTCTTATTTCTTGGAAAGGTCCGTACGATATAATATCAAAAGTTTCCGATGTTGACTATATCGTCGATATTGACGGAAAGCGTAAAACCTTCCACATCAACATGCTAACGGAATTCCATGAACGTCCGGATTATTTACAACCTGTTTTCCAAGCAACGGACGATTTTCCAGTCCAACATGGACAGTACTCATCTCTGTCAGTAATACAGGATGAGGAAACGAGTTTCTCGGATGTAAATCTACCTTTTCCAATGATTCCTCTTCACTCTAATGAATCATGGAAAGATGTTGCAATTTCTCCCGAATTATCTCCAGGAGAGCAGAAACAAGTTTCTACTATGTTAGAACAATTTCAGGATGTCCTTACTGACATTCCTGGTCAACTGATGTCATTCAACATGACATTATTCTTACTGACCATAGTCCTATAAGAGTCAGACCGTATCCTATCCCGATACATTTTCAAGCACAGGTAGAGAAAGAGTTGGATGAGATGATAGAGTTAAAAATTATTGAACCATCCACATCAGCATATTCTTCGCCGATGGTTATTGTACGAAAAAAAGACAATAACATACGTCTTTGCGTGGATTATCGCAAATTGAACCAAGTGACTAAATTTGATGCTGAACCTATGCCTTTACTAGAAGAGCTACTTACGAGACTATCGAATTCTCATTTCTTTACTAAACTCGATTTGTCTAAGGGATATTGGCAAGTTCCATTATCCGAACACGCCAAACCGTTTACTGCTTTTTCGACGCCTAGGGGTCTATTCCAATGGAATTTCATGCCTTTCGGTCTTATGAACGCCCCTGCAACATTCGTACGCATGATGCTTCGAATCCTATCTCATCGCTCAGATGTCATTGCGTATCTTGATGACATCTGTCTTTTCAGTGATACTTGGAACGATCACTATAATGGGATAAATGAACTATTGTCTATCTAACGCGAGCATAACCTGACAGCGAAACCATCGAAAGCATGTATTGGTTTTAGCGAAATATCTTTCTTAGGACACCGTGTTGGTCATGGGTTCCTAAAAACAGAAGACCATAATACAAGTAAGATACTTAACATTTCTATTCCTAAGACTAAAAAGCAAGTGCGAAGTCTCTTAGGTCTAATACAATTTTATGGACGATTCATTCCGAATCTGTCCTCCATTATGTCACCTCTTTCTTCCTTGCTAAAGAAAGGGTCTCCTAATGTAGTCCATTGGACTCAAGAATGTCAATCCTCTTTGGATAAGGTTAAAACTATGTTTTCTACTTCACCTATCCTAGTATTGCCTTCTAAGGATAAGACATTTATTCTTCGTAGTGACGCTTCTTCCACCGGGATTGGAGCAGCACTAATGCAAGAGTACTCTGGAACTCTGCATCCTGTGATGTATATTTCTCGGAAATTAAATGCCGCAGAGAAGAATTACTCGGTCCTAGACCGTGAATTATTGGCTATGGTTTGGTAAATCCTTAAACTGCAAAGATGTCTTCTTGGCGCGCATTTCATCGTGGAAACTGACCAGAAAGCTCTTACGGCTATTCAGAGTAAAAATCTGAAGAGCGCGAGATCAACGCGATACGCGATTGCTCTGCAGCCATTTCATTTTTCGGTGCGAGCTATCCGTGGGTCAGAAAATGTGATGGCAGATATTTTGTCTAGATGCCCACATGATTCATAACTGTTATACAACTTTGGTACAGTTGTTCCTATGTTGAAATGTGTACACATATGTAATATATCATATATTGATTGTAACACTACTTAGCGGTTCATTGATGTTTATTCACCGCTGATCTTTCAATGTTTTTTTTCGTCTTTGATGATCAGGATGTTAAGATATCTTAGATGAAATTTATGTATAAACTAATATAGAAATTGTGTCATTGCTAATATTGTAGTATGCGTTGGTGACTCCTCTCTGGAAATATTTATACTTAGAGAAGTACTTTCTCTAAGGTCATAAAACTTATGCTTATCATCTGCGCATTGTTATTGGTGCTTCTTCTCTTCTTTGATCCATAACCGCCAACCGTCAAAGCAGTCAGCGGCCATCACGCCTGGTGGCGTCTTGTAGGGCAGCAACAAATTGATTCCACTTTGCTCGGTCGGCGGCCATCCTTCGTACAGTGCCCCAACTGTGGTTCATTCTTTGCATCTCAGCTTCCACAGTTCTCCGCCAAGTTGTTTTTGGTCGGCCTCTCTTTCGCTTTCCCTCGGGGGTCCATAGCATAGCTGTTCTTGCGATGGTATCAGGGTCCCTTCTGAGGACATGGCCAACCCAACTCCAGCGTCTGCCAGCTATGATGGTGTGCATGTCCTTCTGGTTACTCCGAATAAGTAGTTCTTGGTTGCTGATGGTGTTTGGCCAAAAGATTCGGAGAATTTTCCTTAGGCAGATTGTGTGGAAGGAGGACAGTTTCGACATTTCCTTCTCTGTTACTCTCCAACATTCCGCACCATAGAGAAGCACAGAAAGTACGCAGCTCTCATACAGTCTTAATTTGGTGTTTGTGCTGTACTGGGAAGACTTCCAAATGTTGTTGAGAATAGCAAAGGCTGTTCTCGCTTTATTCATTCTGTTGTTAATGTCCTTGCTTGTTCCGCCGTCAGGTGTTACTATGCTTCCTAGGTAAGTAAATGTGTCTGTCTGTTCTAACTTCTGGTTCCTTACTGTTATTGGCTCAGGATTGCCCACATTTAGTGTCATGACCTCTGTCTTCTTCAGATTGATGTTCAGGCCAACCTGCTGGCCATACTTATTCAGTCTATCAGTTTTGTCTTGAATGTGTTGGTGTGAATGCGCGAGCAGTGCAATGTCATCTGGGTTTTCACTTCGAAAGTTACATTACTCGATCCAACACTGCACGTAAAGTTAGAATAGAGGCTTTTTATAATGGAAACAATGCACCTGGGAATTCCATAAGCCCTCAGAATTTTCCATAGGCTGTCCCTGTGTATGCTGTCGAAAACCTTTTCAAAATCAACAAATTTAATGTACAGCTGTCTCTGCCATTCTGAGCACTGCTCTATAATGTTCCTGAGGGCAAATATATGATCTGCACATCTTCTGTTCTTTCTGAAGCCCGCTTGTTCTTTCCTCAGTTTATGGTCAACTGCTTTTGAAATTCTCTGGATGATTATCCTGCCTAGTATTTTGCTGGGAACTGAGAGGAGGGTAATTCCTCTCCAGTTGTTGCAGTCTGCAAGGTCGCCCTTCTTGGGCAATTTGACAATTGTTCCTTTACTCCACTCTGTTGGTGTTGTCTCAGTTTCCCAGACTTGTGCAAATAGTGGTTCTAATAGTTCTGCTGCTAGTTCAGGGTCTGTCTTGAATAGTTCAGCATTCAGATTGTCGTGACCAGGCGCTTTTCCATTTTTTAGCCCTTTGATAGCTGTGATAATTTCTTCTTTTCGTGGAATGTCTGTATTTACGTCTAAGTCACTTTCAGCCTCAGGAACATTCAGCTGAGTCTCTGGTGGTTCCTTATTCAGTGTTTCTCTGAAGTGCTCTGCCCACCTTGTTTCCTGCCCCTGTGCTGTGGTGATGAGATTTCCTTGCTTGTCTCTTACTAACGTTATGTTGTTTGCACCTCGTTTTCCACTGATAGCTTTAGTTATTTTATAAACTGTGCTTTGTTCATTTCTCAGTGCTGCCTCTTCTGCCTGTCTTGCAAGGTCATCCAGAAATGTCCTTTTGTTAGCACGGGTTTGACGTTTTACTTCCTTGTCCAGCTGACTGTACTGTTCACTATATATTGCCTTTAACCTGGGAGACTTAGCTTCTGTTTTCTTCCTTTTCATTTCCTTTCTCTTCGCTATGGTGTTTAGCGTTTCTGGTGTTATCCAGTCTTGGCTCTTTCTTTCCTGGAATCCCAAGCATGACTTGCTGCTTTCTTTATATATTGTTGAGATGGTGTTGAATTTCTGGTCCACATCGTCGGTCTCTGTTCTTTCCTGGCTTTTGGTAATCAGATATCGTCTCTTTACGTCGACCACAAACGCTTTTCTGGTGAGGGGGTCCTTAAGTTTCGTGATGTTGTATCTTTTCTGTTTGACTGCAACTGGTCCAGCAGCTCTGAGTTTCACCTTCAGTCTTGCTACTACTAGGTGATGATCACTTCCCACATCTGCGCCTCTTCTTACTTTCACGTCTTGTAGTGCATGTCTCCATCTGCCATTGATCATTATGTGATCTATCTGGTTTTTGTCTCGTCCGTTTGGTGATTCCCATGTTAACTTGTGCACTTCTTTGTGTTGAAAAAGTGTTCCTCCGATGACCAGGTTGTTAATACTGCAGAAGCTTATTAATTTGTCCCCATTCTCATTTACTGTTCCACTGCCGCATTTCCCCATTACTCCTCTTTCGTTATAATTATTGTGTGTTCCAACTTTCGCATTTAGGTCTCCCATTACTATAATAAGATCGTACCTGGGTACAGTTTCCATTTCCTTTTGTACCTGTTGATAGAACTCGTCCTTGATCTCTTCGTCGCTGTCATTTGTTGGTGCATAACATTGTATAATTGTGGTGTTGGTGAATCTCCCTCTCAGTCTTGCTCTTATTAGTCTGTTGTTAATGGGTTTCCATTCCAGTAGAGACCTTTCCATTCCTTTCTTAAGGATAATGGCTACACCTTCGTTGTGCTGACCGTCCTCTCTACCAGAATAAAGTACTGTTTCCCCTGTAGCTGTTTTTATTCTCCCCATCCCTGTCCATCTGCTCTCGCTTATTCCCAGGATATGTAGTTTGTAGTTCCTCATCTCTGCTGTAATCTGTCTCAGCTTTCCTGCCTCGTTCATAGTTCTGACATTCCAAAAACCAATTCTGGTTTCGTGTTTTGCGGTCTGGGCATCCGTTTTCATGCCAGTGGCTTCCTTTCGGCTTTCACCACTGTCAGTCATACGAGCCTGAGACTCCGGATGTCCGTCCCGCATCAAAGTATTTCCATTTATTGCTGTTTCCGTAACGTGTGTGATTTTTTACACAGACAGGGGTGTCGGCCCTGTGCTAAAACCCCCAACCTGGAGGACCAGGGTACCAGCTTTTGTCTGACCCCTACCCACGCAGACCAGTCCAGCATGGTTGAGCCTACCAGGAGTAAAACTCCCACTGGCATAGCTCTGGGGATTGTCAGGGTACACAAGCTGCCATACCGCTACAAGGTATAGGTACCATTGATGGCAGGTTATTGGTGCGTTGTGAGCCTATTGTATGTTGCTCCTAGATGTATTTCAAAAAAAAAATGTACCATTTTTTTTTCCCGAGGGGTGTGGTAATCTGTTGCGTGCATATTTTGACGCACATATTACAAAAATCAATATGGCTATTTAATATGGAAAAGATATAGACATTCATTCATTTGTATATGAAAATGCTGTCTATGGTAAAGCTAGATAAACCATGATTGATTTACACTTTTGATTATAGGAGTAATCGTTCTTGATATTGATTCGGCGCATGGATATGGCACTCATGTCCTTACTTATTTGTTAGGGCCAAAAAAATAGATTAATTTGCTTATTATGTTTATGGCCTGAATTCATATGTATTACATATTATTAGTACAAGTAGAATCAGTCCTATAATGTATATTTTGGATGGGTAGGCAGGACTATATTCTTGTTATGCCGCTCTAGCGGAAGTAGGGGTTGTCTTGACAAGTCGTGATGAGTTCCGAGGTACCGTTTACAATGGCGGTTACGCATTTTCCAGGGCTGGTACATTCTTCAGTAAAAATGATTTATGAAGTGGTTTTTCTTCTGTAGGAGATTGTGTCTCTACTAGAGTTTGTGTTAGAGACTCTCCTAATGTACGGTATCATGTATGATTCGGACTCCAGGTAATTCCAGACCCTATTTTTGATGATCTCATGTCGGTTAGACCTAGCTGGAATGTTATGCTTCGCAACGCTAGGGTCATGTTTGTATCGACGAAGATGACGGGCTTCCATACAGCAGTTATGTCTACGTGAAGTAACTGGATTACTGTAGAACTGTATGGAGAAACTTTAGGAAATTATTCATATGCATTTCAAATTAACTTTGGCTTATATATACCCTCCTGTGAGTGAGTGAGCGACAACTCAGGAAGGCGGCCATGTTACATTCCTGTCATCATATTTTGAATCACTGTCCAAAGAACGGGGCATGTATCTTATTATTCGGACAGTGGCAAGGAGATCTCAAATTTTGATAGAAACCCCTTATCGTGGTTTCATAATGTGACATAAACTGTGAACATAAAGCAACTTTAGTTACTTACCGATCCGCCTTCACTGACGCGTTTAGTCAAATAGGGGATGCGGCCATTATGTATCATGACATTGGAAGCTATTGATGTACTACCCATTATTTATGAATGTGTCATGACATGGGATCTACTATGTATGCCTGCAAATTGATGTGTCAACATATACCCATGATTTACTCGTTATGTCCCAGTGTGTGCGTATAAATAAACTGTGTAAACAAAGATTCCAGCAGTCTGCATTGGTGCCTTGTAGACACAAGTGAATGAGTGTTTAGATTGGTCAGAACACGAACTGTACACCATTCGCGTTAATCACACTCTACATTTCTACTCCATATATACACCATCCTGCGTCGGTTGAATTGACCAAGTTTAGGGCCTGCTTCCCCTGGAGCCTTAGAGGGAAACTACTGTTACAGCTGCCTTTGCCTTCCCTAACTCAGGACTAGGGTGAGTTACCCATTTACAGCTGGGTAGACTGGAGCATGCTTGATCTCAACAACTCGGTACACTACAATGGACATATACAGTAGTGGCACCACAAACAACATGCTACAGTGATTGATAGTGGAGCTTTACCGAAGAAAGAGAACACACCATACACCACACACTTTACAGAGGTTTACAGTACTTTACAATGAGCACTTTACAGCTGTCCTATTCACAGACGAGAGCAGATTCAACATATCCTTTGCTGATGGACGTATGCGGATTTGGTGACGGTGTGGAGAGCGCTTTGCAGATTGCTGTGTTCGTCAGCACAACCGATTTGGAGGTGGCAGTATTCACATTTGGGGAGGATTCAGTTTTCACCATCGCTTGCCTCTTCACGTCTTCCGTGGAAATGTTAATGCTGTGACATATCGAGATGAGGTTTTGGATGCATTGGTTGCTCCTGCGTTCACAAATTATCCAGACTTGCAGCTTCTCCAGCAGGATAACGCACGTGCGCACACCGCATGCATTACGCAGCAATATCTACAGCAGCAGAACATTGTGACGATTGATTGGCCTGCCCTATCACCAGACATGTCCCCTATAGAACATCTGTGGGACGAGCTTGGACGCAGAGTCTACAGGCAAGGTTCTCCAGCTAATCTACAACAGCTCGAAGCTGCTCTTACACGTGAATGGGACTTGATTCCCCGGAATTTCCTTCAGAGACTTGTGCGTTCCATGCGGAGCCGCTGCCAAGCTTGTTTGCAAGCACACGGTGGACATAACAGATACTGAGGATAGTGTGAATGGATTCTTTTATTGGTTGCATTTTTGGTTTTCTCCCTTGCCTGCACAGAATGCAATGAATTTCATAACAATCAAATGTACAAATTAATGACCAGCATGGATTCATAGGAAAATGAATAAAGATTCCAAATATGTAAACTTGTAAACACTTATATTTACATTTCACACTCTGTTTCTGGATTATACATGTGGTGCGTTTTTAGTGTTCTTCAGTATATATATTTCAGCGACAGAAACGAAAATATACTATTTTAAGATAATTATTAACTATAACCATGTCGAAGTTGGAAGATTTTATCAACGCTGGTATGCGTTTAGGTAAATCAGGTACTGAGCTTGAAGAATATGCTGAGACTAAGTATGAGAAACATTTAGCTTACGCTGAGAGAATAGAACAGCGTTAGGCTGTTAAGCGGGCAGAGGAACTTAAGAAGTTTGAACTAGCCAAAGAAAAGGAACTTAAAGAGAAAGAAATGTCTCTAAAATTGGAGATGGAACGGATAAATGTGGAACAACAAGATAAAAAAAGAGAGTTAGAGAAAGAGAGAATGATTCAACAAGATAAAGAAAGGGAACAAAAAGATAAAGAAAGAGAGTTAGAGAAAGAGAATATGGAAATACGAAGAATAGAACTTCTTCATTAGATCAACCTCATAGAAATGCTATGGAACTTGAAGCATTAATATTAAATGCAGAGAAAGAAAAAGCTTTGGAATTAATGAAAATGCAATCAGAACACTCTAAAGCTTCAGCAGGTTCAACAATGTTTTATCCTAAGTTGAAAATGTCACATTTTGACCAGAATCGCGACTGTGTATACAGCTTCCTCTAATGTGAATTAAATATCGATGTTCGTGCAATAAATCAAGTATAAATGATTAGAGTCATGTCATATAAACATATTAACAGATACACATACACGTGTTCTCATACAAGGTAAACCGATTCTCTAAGATGCTCCGTAAGAAGTGTAAACATAAACAAATTTATGCCCTTCGATAAATATAAACAGAATCCTATTCATGAACTATGAGAGGTTCAAACTATATTGCACTTCACGTTTATGTCCGCAGAGTAATATAATTGGATGAATGAAGTACAGACATATTCATGGCCTGTGCTAGGATATTTGGCTCCTTAGGCAAACAGAGCATTTGGCGCCTTAAGCAACCAGCTCATTTTGCGCCCTAAGCTACATATATTACAACTGCAACCAAGGTGGAGTGGGTTCATTTTCTACATAAGACAACAGGAGGCGGAAACACTTGGGAGTCATCACCCAGGTGGGCCACCCCCTTAGAGTGTAAAGGAGATTAAAGGGCCAAAACACTTGATCGATGGGGGGAAACTTCTGATGATCAGATTGTCCCCTGTTGTATCGCTCTGTATAGAGTTTCCTATCATTATAATAATAATAATAATAATAATAATAATAATAATATATATATATATATATATATATATATATATATATTATATATATTTATATATTATATATATATATATATATATATATATATATATATATATATATATATATACTGAAGCACATTAAAAACGCACCACTATTATATATACTGATGCCGAGAAGCTGGAAAAAAAAGTGTGGGAATGGATTTTCCCGTGTTTGTCATGAGGTAGAGAGCGAATGGCTGCTGGAATGGAAAGTGCATGATTCAACCCACGGGTTTGTGTACAGACTACATGAAAACAATAAAAGTTTCACGTGCAACACGATTCCCAACAGCTATGACTCTGAAAATGTGTACGCGTTGTGGCAGTATACTCGGTATAGAAAGGCCGTTGAGACAAAACACCCAGTACATGCGCTTGAAATGCCACGACTATCTGAAAACGACCGCCAACGAGCCATTGGTATGTTGGAGACCGGAATGAGCTCGCGGGCCATTGCCAGAAGGATGAATTGCCACCACAGCACTATTGTACGTCTCAATGAACGTTACGGAACCACTGGCAGTGCCCGGGATAGACTTCGGAGTGGCCAACGACGAGTTACTACCCCTGCGCAAGATCGTCATATTGTGCTGAGTCACCTAAGGAATCGTTCTCTCCCGGCAAGTCAAACAGCAAGAGCAATAGTGGGTAGACGTGGGCAAGTCTCTCGAATGACAGTCATACGACGACTCAGAGATACAGGCCTTACTGCAAGACGACCTTATGTTGGGCCAAAATTGACTCACAGACATCGTCAGCAGCGTCTGTAATGGGCAGAGCAACATGTCAGATGGACTAGACTGCAGTGGAATGCTGTGCTGTCCTATTCATCGGAGGGCACCAGATTAGCCTATAGGGGGATGGGGGAGCACAGTCCAACCAAATTTGGCGATTGCCTCCTGAGTTGTCAGACTTGTGTGAGGGCGGGAATTGTCGTGCTTGATCAAAATGTCTACTGCATTCCTGTTAGGCCGCAGTCGCTGGTAGCGCTGTTTGAGTTTGTTGAGGGTTTTGATGTACGCGTCCGAATTGATTATCTCACCTCTGGGCATCACATCCACAAGAATCACTCTATCAATGTCTCAAAAGAAGGTGATAATGACCTTTCGGGCGGAGAGAGTTGTCTTGAATTTCTTTTTTCATGGTGATTGTGGATGATGCCACTCCACTGACTGCTTTTCATCTCCGGCTCAAAATGGTGCTCCCAGGTTTCGTCACCTGTGGCGATCTGGGACAAAAAGGCCTCCCCCTCAGCATCAAAACGCTCCAACAATTCAGAACAGATGGTTTTCCTTTGATGTCTGTTGTTGGTTGTGAGACTTCGAGTAACCCATCTTGCGCATACCTTCGAATATCCGAGAGCGTTTATAATTGCCATCGCACTTCCATTGCTGACTGAAAGCTATAGGGCCAATTGTCGACTTGTGATGTGATGATCCTCACGAAAAATGGCATCGGCGCGCTGCAACATGTCTGGGCTAGTGGCTGTGGCAGGACGCCCAGACCGCGGCCGATCATGCAGTTCCATTCTCCAATTCTGGAAGCCTTAACTCTCTGAACCCAGCGTCCAACGGTGCTCCTGTCGACTGCACAACTTCTATACACAGCACACAAACGTTTGTGAATGTTCCCCACACTTTCTTTCTCCGCCACCAAGAATTCAATTACAGCTCGTTGTTTGTAACACGTGTCCTACACAAACGCCATTTCCACAGACTACTACAGTGGCGCTATCTATCGGGTGACCGTGCAATTACGCACATGTACGCGGGAAAGATCAGTGTTGCTACGTGTAAATTTTCGCTTTGCTATCATTATTCTGGGACGAGAAAAAAATGTGGGGCATTACTTTCTGAGCAACCCTTTTATATATATATATATATATATATATATATATATATATATATATATATATATATATATATATATATATATATATATATATATATATATATATATATATATATATATATATATATATATATATATATATATATATATATATATATATATATATATATTTACTACATTATTTACAATGGTGTAGAATGAACGCAGAAAATAAATATTTTTCGTGGAAAAGCCATTTATTTTCGTTATATTCATTGTTCAATTCACTCGATTTTGCTGCCCCATGAATTTTAACGCCCTAGCCGAATGTGTAGTTTATCTAATTGTTAAATTGGCCCTGTGTATGTTCACAGTTTATAAACATATTCACATTTCAGAATGACAATCAAAATCCTTCCAATAAAGGAGCATGAGCAGATAAAGTGATTCTTATTTATGTAGTCAGAGAAGTATAAACAAATTCGCATTCACACAGCACTAGACGATGTCAGGATAGTTCTTGAAAAAAAAAAAAACTGATTCTAAAACCATTTTGTTTTAACTCTTTGACTACGGAACAACGCATAGCGCGTTGTTCACACTTGACACCCGTGCCAATACAACTCTCTGAGCTTTGTTTTTATTCTATCGTGAATTAAAATTACGGAACTGGGTGGAAAATAATTGCGGAGTCAAAGAGTTAAGTTTTGCTACCAGCTTTCCGACGGCCTCCTTCATTATTTACAAATAATAGTCTCGTATCTGAATAGCATGATGACTTTAAAAACAAAAATCTACACGTTCGCCACAAGCTTACAAAAAGGTACAACACATGAGCCTTACCTTTCGTGTGTCTCTTCTTCCGCTGCGGCAGCACTGAAAGGGAACGTGGAATATTCTAACGAGTTCTTTGACGCCTCCTCCAATAGACGCTAACGTTGAGGCTGTCATGTCCCTCAAGTTCCGCCCATTAGACTCCGCCTCTTCTAATTTCTTCATGTCATCTATTACTTCAGTCTGGATCTGACTTCGTGAGAAGGTAACTCTGGCCATTTTCTTATTGGAAGTTGACGTAGTTGGTTGTACACAAGTATACTGTAGCCGCTGCGACCCTAGAACTACTGTGTCTTTACTTAAATTTGGTTGTCTGTTCGTATTATGTTGACTTCTTGTTGGACTGGCACCGCTCTCGGTGTGAGGTACACATTGCTTGCCTCCAAAGTTGTGCGTGTCTCCAAAGGTGTCCTCAAAGACAGGCAGTCCTTCCAGAAAGTCTAAAGTATCATTGCTGTCAAGATCAGCCAGAGAGTCAGTGCTGGTTTGAGATGCGCAGTGGGCTTTCATTACCTCTACTGGAGTTGGGAGACCAGAGATCTGCGAGGCCTTAGACAGCGTTGATTGACTGAAAATGGCGTAAGGCTCGAAGTCATCTTCGAAGGCATCCATTTCTGACGCGATAACTGCGCAGCGCAAACTAGTCGGCTGTCCTTTGATGACACTTACATTCTGGTAATGAGAATTATCGACGCCTCCTGCAATATCTACCCTAGGGAATGCGTCAGTTCCGTGGTAATGTTGTCCACCGAGAGATCTTTTGTCATCCTGAGCGTCATCATTTACATATAAGTATTCGTCAAATATGTAGGCATCAGTGACGTCACTACATGTAGAATCTCTTAAAACACCAGGTATAACCAGCCCAGATGAACTGTCAGAGCCGTACGATCTCCTATCATGGTAGTCATCATTTCTTCCATAGTTTCCCCAGCTGGTTGAGTATGACTCAAAACTTGAAGCAGGTCCAGTAGTGAAGCCATGGAACGGACCTATCATCTGTGACTCTGACCGAGAGAGATAAGGACATGAATTCGTCTTGTTAGAAAAGGCTGGTCCTCGATTTTCAGAAGTTAAAAGATGAGGGGTTGAGCTAACCCACTTAGTCTTTCCTTGAGTCCTGGTGGCTTGAGTGTACATCTCATCTTCAGACACATCTACAGCAAAGTTTGATCTTGCGTATCCATTGATAGAGACAAGAGTTGGTGATTCGTAAAGATGTTGATCTGTCACACAATTATTTTTCTCTGGAGGACATGGAGCTTTGTTGAAGAACATGATGTTTTCGTAGAGATGAGAATTCTGCTGCGGGGACAAACTGGAGCTATCAGCGTGTGATGTTATTACAGCCACCCTGTCAGCATATTTTACCTTGCTGCTGTAATGGTCAGGCAGTTCAGCATCTGTGCCCCTTTCATTGATTTTTGTCACCTCAAAATGGTAAGCGCTATTCTCTGTTTCATCATGATCTTTCTTGAACAAATGGCCGAAGTTCTCATTAAAACCAGATTTATACAGCACATTCACATAATTGTTAGACTTGACGGATGACTTCCCATTTGTCATCTGGGTTGTAACCTTACTGCTACCACCCCTAAAACCTTTCTGAATCAACTCATCAACCACATTCTCGTATAAGTTCATACTCTTGCAATGAGTATTCAGATCATCTGTCACCAGTCTCCATTTTTCTGTTCTCTCATTTGGCATGAGCTCATCGTCTGCATCTTCTATGTCATTAACAAGGCACTTGGATTCACCGTCTTGTTTAGGCAGCAAATTATTGTTAATGTTCCCCTTCTCATTGCTTTTGTCTTGAGTTTCATGTTTGGAATCTTTAGCCGACAGTTGTGTCCATTTTTCCTCCATCAGCAATTCCTCTCGGCTTCCTGCAAAGTTTCTGTTGAGTTCGTGCTCATTGACTATAAACTTTGGCATTATCTTAACCTGTGTCATATCCTTGACAACTTGTCCGTTGGGAGACTTGGTGTTCTTATTTTCTGAAACTGTCTTTAGTCCGCCTCGGTGATGCTCCTTCTCCAGCCGGCTGCTCGTCTTATTAATCATGGCTGTACAGTTTAAATTAATTTTGAAAGTTCCACCGCAGCAAAGTGAACCAGAAGCATCTTCATCCAGCATCATTCCATTGTCCAGCGATTCAGAAATATTCACGGCCAGGGAGTCAACATCTTCTGAAGACTCTGAAGAAAATCTGTGATGTTCATCTTGGCAATCCTCAGACATACCAAATGTGGGTTTCCAAGTTAGTTCCTGACAGCCAATAGTTCCAACGTCTGGTAATTTCTTAGCTATCTCACACATATTTTTATTTGAGTTTTTCTGGTAACCTGCAGCTAACCCAGACATGTTCAATCCCACTTTAAGTTTTTCGCCTGGTTTATCTTCACTGTCATCTTCAGGTGCTTCTTGATCATTCTTATCATCATGTAAACACCTGTCAATTGTTCTTGTTACTTCTACATTGTGTATGCCGGCGCTAGAGTTTGCGTCAAACTTCTGCTCGCTTAAATGGTAAAACTCTGGTGTTCTTAATAAATCCTCTGACATTGTTGTATCATTTCTTACACAAGGATGAATTCCATCACCACCTACTTCCCCTTGCTTATATATTATCTGATCAAATATGAACGATCCACTTGTAGGAGATTTTGGGCTTTTCTTAACTACTTCCTGCGTATCTATGGTAGCAGTTAGGCTTTGATCTGAACAGTGCAGTTCAAAAGACTGAGGCACTGTCACAAGCCAAACCTCTGAAATAACAGAAGCAGCCGATATTTCTGGTTGTTTGTTAGCTTCACGTGCATACATTTTTAATTCAGATGTAGTATCTTCTCGTCTGCCTATCTCTACATTCGATGATTCTATCACTGAAATCTCAGACTGATCATAGCCCGTGGTAATGTTTTCTGCAAGTTCTGCGGATGGTAATTTCGTAGCGTTCGATGTCACGACTTCTTCCCTTTTATGTTTGGTCACAGCCTCAGATCTAGTGTCGCTAAATTTGCTGCTGTAGCAGTTATCAGGATACCAGCTTTCATGCACATTGTCAAGCACTTTTATAATCTCGATAGTTTCTGGAATACAGTGTTCCTGTGTGATGGCTGTCTTCCTGTCAGGGGATATCTTTGAACTAAACTCTGACTCGTTATTAGCAGAACATTCTCGATTTAATTCTGCGAACTGACCATTGAGTTTTGATTCAGTGTCCTGAACTTGGAATTCATGTCTCTGTTTTGTTGATAGATCGCTAATATCTGTGCCCTCAGATACTTCAAGTGTCAATTTTTTCAACTCTGGAGTTGATAGTCTGGAATCGTAATCTTGAAGTAAGCTACTTTGGGATCCCTCAACTCGAGTATCCGTTGTGGCACCTAAAGAATCATAATTATTCTCGTCAACTTCGTCAGCTTCAATGTCTAATGTCTTTGAATGCAAGTCATTGGTGGTATTAGTTTGCGACAGCTGGACCCCACATCCCGGTAACACTTCCCCAGTTATGGCCAGCAGAGCTAGGACATTGTCACCTTCTTCATTATCTCCCATTGTTTTCAAATTTGTTCCATCAGTGTCTTCTTCCTGAAAATTACTCTCTATTCGCTCTCTACGGAAAGAAAATTCTTGTGATCTCGGTATATCATTCCTGTTATGCTGGTCTTCCTTTTTCTGAGACATGTACTTGGCGACTGACTGAATACGGAGACCTCGCCGGAATTTATTGAATACTTTGTCGCAGTGTTTACTATCTCTGGATTTCTCCGCAATGTGAATATCAGGGATTTCTTTCTTGTACTCCATGACGAGATGGTCAGCACCTTTGTCTTGACGCTGGACATTCTCTTGCCTGTACTCTTGGACAATAACATCTTTGTGTTCTCCATCATGGCTGTTCATGCTACTTTTTCTTTTCTCTACTACCCCTGTCTTAGTGGTTTCTTCTGTTTCAATAAAAGGTGACACCTTCTTTGGACTTTCAAGAGATGATTCATGAACTTCAAAGTTATGTGTCTCGGTTTCATTGACTTGATTATTTTGAGGCGCGATTTCATTTTTATAAGTGTTTGAACAGTCAGTGGCATGTGCTGTACCATTGAGGCTCAGTTGTGAAATGTCACTAGTGTGTTGAGTCTCAGTGTTTCTTTCTAAGCTCAGCAAAGATCCATCGATGTCGTTGAAAGTTTTAATTAAATCTGATTCAAAAGATTCTGAGGCATTCTGATATCTTTGCTCAGGCAAACTCGTTAGGGATTCGGTGAACAATTCTTCATAAGGTACCAGATCAGAAGGAATATGTATGTCTACACTATGACTAGCCTCCTTGCTTCCTTCCAGAAATCCAGTATATGTGGGTTCGCCAAACGCAATCATCCCAAATGTGCACGAAGGATCAACAATGACAACAGTATCGTTCTGCAGAATCGGCTCAGTTCTGGAGTCACGTGAACTCGGCGGAAGTAAAGAGATCAATAAGAGTGGTTTCTGCATCGTTGACTGTGCAAACTCTGTGAGCTGAACTGGTAATTTTGTGCCTTCAGTAATTGGCATTGTTGCTTCTTCCTTTATTACTAATACTGATCCTTCAGAATCTGGCATTGTGGAATCTTCATTTATTACGGCAGCATCATTCAGAGTGGCTTCTTCATACATTTTTAATTTGGCTTCTTCAGAATCTGGTAATATATCATCTACGTGTTTTCTTAAATTGTATCTTTCAGTGTCTGCTAATTTGACTCTATCAGGTCGTTGTCCTGTTGCAATAACCTTTGAAGATTTGTTACAAATTTTGGAAACTTCAGGGTTAAGAGTTGAGACATTGTCTAATGTTGTCGCTTTCAATGCGGTATTTGTCGCTCCAAATGAGTCTGAAGATGTAACAGCCTTCGGTACATCAGAATATATTTGTACCACAGTTGGCATCAGCACTGAGACATTAACAGAGCTTGATGACGCATCAACTGACAAGCTAGCAACTGCCGTTGTAGCTATGAAGCTAGCAGAGCTTGTATTCTTTGTGTTGATCGCCTCTGGCATGACATCAACAAATGAAGGCTTCAGATCCTCGATAGAAGGTCTCCTTGGTTTGAAAGACAAAAAGGACTGTGACTCACTTTCTTCATACTGTACTTTTGGATGAGAAGTCTTGTAAGTTTTGATTTCTTCAGTTTTGGAGACATAATCAGGCATAGATAATCTACGAGACCGCTCTTTACCGCATCCTACTAACTGTGGTAACATTGGAGGTAGTTTATTGACAAGATTCTTCAGCCTGACCATGGGCAATGAACGACGCCGAGTTTGCTCTAGCAGACTGCGTCTTCGTAAATCAATGTACAAAGACTTTCTACAAGGTTTTACTGGGGATTTAATGAAATCATCGCTTGTTTTGGCGTCAGCAATGACATTGAGACTCTCGGTAGACATGTTCACAAGCATTGAATCGGTTGATGTGCTCTCTTTTATGGAACCTACCTGCTTTTCGAGGTCAGTGACGCGTTGGCGACTGTATTCTGATTGGCCTTGCGAGTCTTCTGTGAGAAAATCTTCATTTTGACTCATCTTTAAATTATCTTGTGATAGGTTTATTTGCGCAGACTGCCTTAGTTTTCTCCCGTGAAGAGATTTCATTTTGTCATGAGACATCTGGAATCCTGTTTGAAACAAAGTGTCTTTGGATATGCACAGAGAACTGTCTATAACTTCCTGAAGTGGGGTTGTTTCCATGTCTGTTGTATCTACAGCACACGGTTTTTGCTGATCAGATACGTTGCTATTTTTAAATGCAAAGCTTTCTGTCTGCCTGTCGCATGTGTAAGACCTGAAGGTGGCGCTGTTGTCACTAGTCCTTAATGTCCTTGTTTCACTATTACCTTTATCTATCACAAAGTCATTTTCTTCTGAATCTTGTAGCCTTTCTGATCCTGTCATTTCGTCTAATGCTGAAATGGCTGAATCAAAGATTACACTAGATGCAGTAATTTGGCAGTTGTCCGCCTTAGGTATCTTTTCATGTTGTTTCATGGAGCATGAGCCGAAACTAACATTATTGGGAGTTGTGGCTGGAACAGAAGCAGCGGGGAATGAGCTCATCTCTTTATTGAAAGTACCATCAGTACTACTTATATGAGACGTGGGACTAAGGGATAGAAGATCGAGGTCTTCATTGTCTTTTTGTGTACAATCAGTTTTCTGAGACTCTGTGGATACATTTGTTTGAATTAAACTTGGGAGTTCTATGCTGCAAGACCCAGAAGCACCACTCTCAGTTGAGTTATTACTACGTGTTGTGAAATACTTCGCACTATTTTCACCAGAAAGTGTATAGCTGTCTGCAAGGCCATGATGGTTCACGCAATGGTCAGCCACGTTCCAAGGGTCCATCACAGTCTGGACTGTTGTTGTGAGTAATAATGTCTCCTGTATTTGCTCATCTCTCATGCAAGGTCCTGCGACGTCTATACTCTTAGTCGGTGCCAGACTGTTTTTGTGTTCTTGTGCATCGCTTGTAACTGCTGCATTACCACAAGAGTCAGGGTAGTCATGCTGTAGTGTATGAGATAGTTCAGCAACGTCAAAACTTTTTGTGGACAACTGAGAAATGTCCAGGCATTCATCTTCGGACACAATTTGTGATTCGCCTACAGAGTGTGATTTTTTTCTGTGGGTTGATATTTTTTGATAATTATCTTCCCTTTTGACCAAATAGAGATCAATACATACAGGGTGTTTTCCCTTTGCTAATGTTGCCGCGTCTACGATATATTCGTTACGATCCGGAGGTTCTTTACTGTCAATTGGAAGACGTTTCTTCACATTTTCAAAAGGTTCTTTATCAAAATTATCATCTCTGTTTGTTTCGGACTTTAAAATTTGTGCTCGACTTGACTCATCGTCGAAATCACTTGTTTGACCTTCACTGTCAATAAGCTTTTCAAAGTTTAAGATATTCTCACTGCTCATGGAATCCGGCGTCAAATGAATTCTAGCAAATTCAACAGAACATTCCACGATGCCTTTGGCCAATCCTTCGGACGCGTCACCTACATTGTTCCAAACTCCCCTGTCGGCAGAAGAAATGTCATCTGATGTGTTCAACAATGAGAAACAGATATCAGCTTCGTCAAGTTTCTCAATACTCTCATCAAAAGACTGGCGGTTTCTAAGAAGAAATTGACTTAATTTGACAACATTACTTTGGGATTTTTTGTTGCAGGAATTTCTGCTGTCTTGTTCCTCACACGAGCCATTAGAATCTTCATCAATATCCTGGTCTTTGCGAACGCTATCTTCACAATTTGCAAATTTGTCCGATTCAAGAAAGGGTTTAGTTTTATGATTGCAAGTCTGATCCTGCCCTTCTTTCCTTGTTCCGACGGGAGGAAGGTCAAATATGTCAGCGATATCTTGCTTAAATGGATTAGAATCCGATAAAAGATCAAACTCTTCAGGTGTTAAAAAAGTGTTTTTTCTGGTCTCCATTTTCTTGGAATGATAGAGGCCTTGGCGCGCTGGCGCCGTAACCGTTAGTGCAGAAAACGGGTCCCAGAAAATATCGAAGAGATCCCCGTTATGTTTTTCTTGACAACTCGACGCCATGAACATCGTCTGCAGTCTGTGACCAGCCCTTACTTTACCAAGCTAACTGGCAACGTTTCAGAAACGAGAATCGATTTATTGTAAACATCTGACTTCTGAGGTCGTCGAACAACCTGACCTGAGCTGTTTTTGAATCCAGTTCTGATTTGTTTTCTCAGCACCGATTGCCTAACAATCCACGTTGACCATTTATGATGTTAACGGATGAATACATAATAAAACAGTGTAAAACGTGATCACATATTTAATTACATGAAAGTAGCACACCAATAAAGAATCTCAGTCTCATAACCAAACACAGTTTAGAAACTCAGCTAACACGTATTACATTTTTTAATGTTTTCAATGTCGCTGCTTTCCTTCGATTTCGCCCGTACTTTGCCCCAAGGAACGATACTCTGGCCAAGATGTCAGCACTTCTGAACGTCTGAATCAACACAACTTTTCTTCACATTTTCATTTTATAAACACACGAACTTTGTCGAACACTGTTATGTCATATTTGTAACAAGATTAACTTTACCACAGATCATCTTCCAAGCCAGGGTTAATCTTTTCACAAAATATACATGCAAGAAAACAGACTTTTGAATGAGGACGAAGCATCAAGTTATTCTCATTTTTGTCTTCATGGTTAACACACTAATGTCTTACTGTCGTTAACACACTAATGTCTTACTGTCGTTAACACACTAATGTCTTACTGTCGTTAACACACTAATGTCTTACTGTCGTTAACACACTAATGTCTTACTGTCGGCAACAGAGCTAAAGATTACGTTACTAGCCACACAAGTTGTGACAATCAGATGACCGTACTATCCACACACCATCATCCACACGAATCGTCTCAATGTAGCCATCTAAAACGAAACATTAAGATTCCCTCTCCTGAGGCTTAATGCTGACATATCCCTCCACAAATCTTGAATTTTGATACACTCCTTCAGTTATTTGGCTAATCTCTTACCTTGTCATAGCATCAAGTGATATATTATCTTTTCTCTCCGTCTTCCTCTACCGCTCTTTACTTTTATTTGTCTCATAGACAAGATGTTTTCAACTGCTTCCCTTTTCATCACGTCCAATGAAATGTGATCGTCACTTCCTCATATTTGTAATTATATTTCTATTTTCAGTATCCCTTCTCAAACATTCATCGCCCTTTATCTCCACCATACGTACGATTATTAACATTCCTCGTAGGAAGCAACATCCCTGACACTTCCAATAATTTCTGCATATTTGTTTATTTTTTTGTCTAACGCCCAGTACTAACTTCCATACAATAATACTGGTAGATGTAACACTTCAGAACCCGTTTTTTTTTGGTTTAGTGACACGTGTAGTAAAATCTGCGAGAATAATCGTTCATTTCAGTAAGATTTTAGTCATAAAATGATAATAAATAAACCCGCCCTATTGTGTCTGACGCCCAATGGGCTGATCACCCGTTGGCTTGTCACACCGATTACGGAAACAACGGCAGATGGATCTATTTGTTGTTGCCCTAAAGACGCCGCTAGGCGTGATGGGAAACTGCAACAGAGAAAATCAATCTGCTGTTGCCCTTAAGACGCCACAAGGCGTGATGGCCTCTGACTGCTTGGTCGGTCTTTGGCTAAGGACGGAAGAAGAGAAGAATTGTGTCTGACGGTGATACTCTCACACGCCAGCATAGCGCTGAATTTTGTGCCGTGGACAGGCTTAGAACCGACCCCGCCGTTTAAACCTACTCGCTTTCCCTGTGACGTACATTTTTAACATTTTGCCCGATCTGATAGAGACTGCGGCAAGACTTATAATTAACGATTTTGCGGAAGTGTGTCGCCAAACTACTGTCTGATATAACGTAATATTTTGACTTTAACGCTTGTAATTAGTAGTAATCCTTACAAATTTGGTAGTGTAACACGAGACAACAGTTATAATTAACGCAAATATATACACGCTGCGGCAAAGCCAACAGAGGCAAACACGCAGACAAATTTTATTTCCTCCTCGCGGTAGTATTTCTGACGTCACTAAAACAAGTAATTATTTGAAAATACATGCTAGCGAGAGATGAGAAAGGGGGGAAAGATGGCCGTCTTGTGTAAAATTTGTATTTGACGATTGACCGTGACAAAATTGAAAATCTAAACCATAATGAAACTGACCATAAAAATCATATGGTAGTATAGCTTAGAGTCCACTGAGCAAGAATATGTTTTAAATAATATGGTAGTCCAGGTATTAGCCAAGTTATTGAGAAAATACTAAATGTCTACGGACGCGCGACCAGACAGACTGTTGTTCCTGCTTGTTTTTTTCATAACGTTAGTGGGGACGGCAGCTTAGAAAAGAGGCATTGAGGTAAATTCAAATTCGCTTGGGTAAAAAGAGTATAGGGGGAAAGGGGAGTTGTAGGAAAATTGTTACCCAAAACTAACATCTTTTTGTATTGGCATAACTAAAGCAGACTGGCCAATCGACTACCAGACGCAGATTTTGTTTGGAATTATTTTTGTTTTTCAAAAACTGCATTTGAATTCTGGTAGTCGCAAGCTTTCGATTGGCCAGTGCTAATAAATATTAGCAAAAGGCTTTCACTATTCATTGCCAGTTGAACAAAACTTTTCATTCAAATACGCTGAGATCAGCTGTGTTAATTTTAAAATTAAATAAAGAAGTGTTCACAGTCTGGACAGTGCAGAAGAAACTGAGGCCACTTCTTTGCAAGTCAGCGTCATTTGTTTATATTTCTTGAAATTTGTGGTAAGAATGCTTTATGAATTTAATATGTTTAATCCCACTGCCAAAGTTAGATACTGCTATTGGGAAAAGTGAAGGACGTGCCGGGAGCAGACATTGTTGAGTCCTCACATTGAACTGTATCTAACTGATGTATTTGGTCATAATTGTGTTTGAATATTATTGCATTAGAATATGATTAGTAAGCCTCTGTGTTCCATGAACACTGTTTAACATGCCTGAAGCATTTATATTTAAAAAGGAAAAGAAGAGAAAATCATACAAAAGGAAATGTGGTTACTCCACATTATTTTATTGAGGAAAACTATGTAAACGTACAGTGGCGTATCTGCCATAGGGACCTGAGGTGTGGTCACAGCAAGGTGGGAGTCATGTAAAATTAGGGGCGAGTGCACCTGTAATGCACGCGAGGCTGATCCCATAGCACCGTAGGAAAATAATAAATATAATAAGTGATCAGATATAAAAGGCCAGGGTGTCCTTTTGTTGCAGAGGTTTTATTTCCTGTTGCCAGCCGGTAACAGGAAACCTGCTGAGAGAGAATAAAGCCATCAAGTCTCCGACCATTTGTTTATGCTGTCAAAAGATAACGGGAGGAGCTTGGGCATTTTGAGAGATCGAGATTTTCTGCAACTTCATACCTTATTATCATTCTACAAGGAATCCCAGGTGATGTGTTAAGCATCTGGGTATATCTGACACTTTCGTTTTAATAAACACTGGTATTTCAAAATCATACTCAGGAAGTTTATGGGGTGTGATGACACTACAGCCCCTCATACACAGTGACTCTCCCTCTTAGATGAATAAAGTGTAAGCTGTGAACATTCCAATAGGAAAGACATATAGTGACATATAGTTATTGGGCAAATTGTCCACACATTTTTAGTTGATCTTTTCTGTAAACTATCTTGTCCTCATTTTCAAAGACCTGTCCAAAAGATATGGCTGGACAGGCAGATTAAATTGTACAGAAAAAATATTCAGTTTAAAGAAAAACTTAACCACTGGTTTTATTCACTTCCTCATAGAAAATTAAAGTGTTTGTGTGTTGTGTACCATCATTTCATTTCTCCCCTAGACACTAGGTACATCATACACCAGACACTAGAGCCAAAATAGTGACCGTGTGAGATCTAGGGAGGTAGCGTTAGGTTCCCTGCACATAATTCATCATCATCATTTATAGAGTCAGGGGCCTACATGTGCTTGACCTCACACGGTTAATACAGACACGGATTTCATTCTTTTAGGATACCATCATAACCTCCCCAGCAAATCAATCTTTGCTACAACACGGACTTATTCCTTTATACACTAACTGCCTTAGCGGTAACGTACTGTCCCATTATTTGCCACCAAACGTGCAATAGTTAACGGAATAGCCGCGCAATTGCGGCTTGGAAACTAAATTTGCACGCTAATTGAAATAACACGCATTACTTCCCATCTGCCAGTGGCATTTGTTTCAGAAATATTCATGCTTGTTATTTTGACAAAATTCTTGAAATTTTTTCCCATCTTATATTAAGCAGGATAAATATCAACAAGTAAATAATCTTATGTATTGATACAATAAACCAGAGAAGCATCATTGCGCATAGACTTTGAATGTCACAGAAGATTGACTTCTGAAGGAATTTGGAAATGAATGAAATGAGCACATGAGAATTAGTGCCTTTATCATGGCATGCAGCAGACAGGGCATAACATCAATATTTCCCGCCATGTTTTTGCACATAATATACTTGTCACAAAAAGTAGGGGATATTGAATTTAAAAGTTATCCAAAGACAATATATTTCAAATTAGTTCATTTATTCCTTCGTACAAGTAAACTTGAGCATCATAGCAAGACATCTGCGGTAAAAGAAGTGTTATGGCTTTACTCACATGATTTTAGTCGCACTGGCAACCAAGGCAGGGTAGGTACTTCATTTTCACAAAAATATTCCAATATTTCTAAAAACGTGTAGGGCCCCTGTTTGCCTCTAAATATGCATTGCAACGACGTCTCATACTGCAAATAAATCTTCTGATGTTGTCTTGAGGAATTCTCTGCCACTCCTGCTGAAAGGCCTAAGCTAACTGCTGAAGAGTCTGTGGAGCGGCTGGACGTTGTTGGACGCGTCTATTCAGGAGGTCCTACAAATGCTCAATAGGAGACAGGTCGGGGGACATCGGCAGCCACGGTAACGTTCGGATATGCTGCATCTGAAGATGATCTTGGTCGACATCAAGCACGGTGAGGACGTGCATTGTCATCCTGGAAGATGAAATCTGGTCCGTGCCGTTGAGCAAATGGCACAACGATAGGCTCGATGATGTTGTCACGGTAGTAGAGCCCTGTGATATTGACCTGGCATATGTGAAGGTCGGTCCTGTCATTCATACAGATGCCTGCCCACACCATTACTCTGCCACTTCCATAACGGTTGTGTGCAACAGTTGCAGGAGGCTGGTAACGCTCACCTCGCCGTCGCCAGACACGTATTCGACGATCATGAAAATCCAAAACGAAACGGGACTCATCAGAAAACATCACTGATGCCCACTGTTGATTGGTCCACCGATGATGACGTTGGCACCAATCCATTCTTGCTCGCCTGTGTTGTGGTGATATGGGCAAAGCTACAAACGGTCTGCGTGAGGCCAGTTGCACTTGGTGCAAACGGTTTCGTACTGTCTGAGTTGAGACCCGGATCCCAGTGGTCTGTTGAAGGTGTTGCTGAAGTTGAGTAGCATTTAGAGTCCGAGTTCTGAGGGCCTGAGTAACAAGAAGTTGATCTTGGCGGCGTGTAGTGACTCTTGGGCGGCCAGTCCGAGGCAGATCAGCCACTGTGCGGAAATTTTGATACCTGTTCCACAGTCTGCTGACAACTGACTGTGACACATTGAGGTTCCGAGCAACATCCACTTGCCGACTTCCGGTTTGCAACATGTCTATGCCTATCCATCTCTGCTGTTCTGTCAAACTTTCCATGATGAAGAAAAGAATTTGTATTTGTTGCAGAGTCTTTTTATACCTGTCCATGGTGAGTAGTGTTCATCAAACCCGAGATACACGCATTTTTGTGAACAAGAATAATGTGTGAACTTTACGGATGGGCCCCACCTGTGTTCTTGGGATTGGCTTACTCATCACGAGTCACCAGGTCAACATGATATTGCACGTGAGAGTGGAGAAGAGCGTGCTCGATATGTCCATACAAGCATTAAAATACGAAATCCACTCTTTTGTAAAATAATACATGCCATCTTAAAATATCCCCTACTTTTTGTGACAGGTATATAGCTATCCACTTATACTCTGCTGCTTTGATTGCCATATTCTGTTTTATTAATCTCACTGATGCATTTTCCCTGTGATTTACTTATTGTGTCTAAGTATAAAAACTCTTCGTAATTTTTTCCGTTCACCATTGCTCTGCATTTAGGTGGTGTCTTTTACGTTGAGATAACAATGTTTCTGTTTTCTTGCTGTTCAAGCTAAGTTCTTTAACTGCACTTTATTTTACTCTTTATCTAACATTTTCTTCAATTTTTTTCCCCGTTATTTATCCGGTGCCATCAGCGTAGCTGTAATAATTTGATTGTAAAACAGCCGGACACACAAGCACGCGCCCGGTCGTGTGAGCACGACAAACAAGCACGCGCCCGGCCGTGTGAGCATGACACACAAGCACGTGCCCGGCCGTGTGAGCACGACACACAAGCACGCGCCCGGCCATGTGAGCACGACACAAAAGCACGCGCCCGGCCATGTGAGCACGGCACACAATCACGCGCCCGGCCGTGTGAGCACGACACAGAAGCACGCGCCCGGCCGTGTGAGCACGACACAGAAGCACGCGCCCGGCCGTGTGAGCACGACACACAAGCACGCGCCCGGCCGTGTGAGCACGACACACAAGCACGCGCCCGGCCGTGTGAGCACGACACACAAGCACGCGCCCGGCCGTGTGAGCACGACACAGAAGCACGCGCCCGGCCGTGT
Source organism: Oreohelix idahoensis (assembly GCA_024509875.1). Lineage (NCBI taxonomy): Eukaryota > Metazoa > Mollusca > Gastropoda > Stylommatophora > Oreohelicidae > Oreohelix > Oreohelix idahoensis. Next base: position 302,738 of record JAMPIV010003521.1, read on the forward strand.
GAGCACGACACACAAGCACGCGCCCGGCCGTGTGAGCACGACAAACAAACTGTTCAACATGTACTCCAAAACTGTCGGAGGGAGACGTGAGAAGCCTGAGACGGACTGCCTGATGTATCAGAGAGATAGATGTGATTATTTGGAAAAATAATGACCTTTTGTCGTAGGAAATCATTTAATAATAGACAAAACACACCACATGTTACCAGAGCTATTTTTAGAATAGCATTGGAGAAGGAATCTATTGAGAAACAAAGAATAAATTAATATGGCTCCCGTGTCAGATTTAGTTGTGCTCAGTGAGCAGCACGTGCTTTTAACTTAAACGTTAACGAATAGGGTACAGGTTCCAGAGTAGGAGGATCTTAAAGAAGCACAGCATGGCAGCACATGATGACGCTTTGCATGCACTGGGTTGGAAACCGGTTCGATGATCAAAAATAAGTATTGAGTCTTAGTGGGGAACTAGACAAATAAACAACATCCGTCACGAACCCCGTGTCTTCATCAAGGATAAACCCCTGAAACAAAAAGGAGAAAACAAAAGTGAGAACCAATCTAAATACACAAGTATGGAAAGTTCCATAGCATATACTGCCGGGCGGGCATGAAGCGTTAGACTATGCTGGGTCTCAGCGTAACCGGTTCCCTTCCTTACTGCCTTTGCATTCTTTAACTCAAGAGTAGGATCTGTACCCATTTACAGCTGGGTAGTCTGGAGCATGGCCCGTGTATTTCCCGTGGGTCTCCGAAGAGACAATGAAAAAACAGGAGTACTGACCCCTCATTCGTGTCGTAAAAGCCGGCTAGTACTGGTATGAGAGTGTGGACAGGGTTTGGCCATCTTCATTGACGAAGGCCTTGTTGTAACGTAGACTATTCTTTATCTTTTGTCCTCGTAAGACGAATCACCTTTTTTCGATTTTTTTTCAAACCCATCCATTGCATAATCATATGACTGCTTGGTGCAGGCTTCCTGCAAGGGGGGGCTACAGTGGTGGCCCCAAGCTCTGTAAGGAGCGCAAAGGAAGATGATGAGACTGGAGCATGATACTACCAGGTTTCGAACCCAGTAGCTTTGTCTCGAGAAGCAAGCGTTTTAACCACTCAGCCACTCAAAGCTCTACTGAAAAAAGTTATATAAATCTCTAAAGATGATCGTTGCTCTTTCTCTCTGGTAAATCCATGTTCGAAATGCAGAGGGTGCACTAAGACCGAGAGAGCCAGCAGGAGCACTAGGTCCGTGAGTGCCAGCGGGAGCACTAAGACCGTGCGAGCTAGCGGGAGCACTAAGAGAGTCCGCGGGAGCAGTAAGACCGATAGAGTCAGCGGGAGCACTAAGACCAGAGAGTCAGAGGGAGCACTAAGACCGAGAGAGCCATCGGGAGCACTAAGACCGAGAGAGCTAGCAGGAGCACTAAGAGAGCCAGCGGAAGCACTAAGACCTAGAGAGCCAGCGGGAGCACTAAGAGAGCCAGCGGGAGCACTAAGACCGGGAGAGCCAGCGGGAGCACTAAGACCGGGAGCACTAAGAAAATCAGCGGGAGCACTAAGATCGAATACCAATAATCAATCACACCTCAACACTTAATTGAACCCACAGTTTGATAACATAACATGTCATTTTGTTGTCAGATTTCTAACTCAAACAACGCCTCAATATCTTTGAATCACACCACAAAGTTAAAGGCTGAACCTCCCCTCCGAAATGTTTTATTTTCGAATACTAGACAAACGGTTTTGTCGACCTACTTTCGTAAATATAAAGGCAGTTACTGTTATCAATATTTTAAAGAAAAAATAGTTCAAATTTATGGAAGAACGCAACGTTTTGTTATATCAAACTAAAGCGAACATTCTGGAATTAATACAATTTTGCATTTTCAGCTGACATAACCTCTACTTCAAAACAAAAATAAGAAATAATACTTGGAATAATATGTTTTTAAAAATCTATTTCACACACGAATGCTTGAATCAATAATTCTTATTGCCTACAAAAAGGCCAACAGCACCATCTATAAAAACAGCAAGACAAACTACAACCGTGACAGCAACAATAACTGGGAGATCAATAACAATTTGCTGAGCTTTAGAAATCTCACGTCCATGTTTTATCTGGCACGATCGTCTCGTGCCACTCGTAGAAAAGATGGAACCGTCAATGTTCCAAACGAAATTAGATTCTCTAAAAGTTCTGGGGATTTCCAGGCCCGGTCCTCGCACAAAATATGTCAGATGTCCAGAATAGAACTAGGGAGTCAAGCCAGAAAAACTGGGGTCACGTGCCAGTTTGTAAATCAAAGGAAGCCCACATGTTTCACAAAAACGAAATGTTGTCCATCTGGAATATTAACTCTTGCTGTCCCGGGACCGTGTTTTAATATTTTATTCTGGCACCGCAGTGGATGCTTCTTTCTAACCCTCATGGGCTGAAGAATTTGCTAAAACAAAAAATGATTTGGTGTAAGTCCTAACCGCAACAATCAAGTTTGATTGAAGTTGAGTTGAATGCGGACATGAGAAAACATGACTATAACCAAACGGTGTACTAGGCGGCTCTTGGAAGAAAAATTGTACAATATCGTGATGGATAGCACGGCTCTTGGCATAGAAAAAGGTGTCCCGATAGTAGGTACTGTCGTAGGGAAGGGAAGTGTTAGAGACCACTGTGTGTTAAACTCTGTAGTTGTTAACTCATACTGGCTACTAGTTGTTGAATCACGCTTTATTTGTTAAATGACGTGAATGTCCACCAGTTGATAAATGTAGATGTTGGGACTGGTGTAGTAAAGTGTAACGATTGTCAACTCATTAAACCCAGCACAGTTTTTGGTCATACAGGTCATCTTGTCCTGGAACGTGATGAGGCTCCGACAAGAATGTGAGTGTAGACAATGAGTGTGTATATGAATGTCAGAACGCGAATGGTAGAATGATTCGTTAGAGTTGACAGGTTGGTAGTACATCACTCATACTCACACTGTTCGAATTCAAGAAGTACTGGAACTACGGTGGTCTTTTTATAACATTTAATGGGACGCACACTTGGACAGTACGTGTATGGTTACAGGAACAAATGTCGACATAGACAGCATAATGTTGATCACAGGAATATCATCTTAAGTTAGCATTCATGCTTGGCAAATATCATAATGGAGCATTCGTAAATAAGCATTCAGAGTTCCATCATGTAAATCATCTGGCTTTACTGACTGGGCACGTCAGACCATAACCAATATATAGGAAGGCTCCTAGACCTAATCTCGTCTAGCGAATATCCCTTCACGTAAAGTTCAATATATATATTTTTCATAAAGATATAGGAATCCCAGACATGGGTTCTCACATGTAGCAGTGATCTCTTGGTTCATCGAGCGATAGTACAGGCATCCCTTTTTCTCACTCGATAAATACAAAGTATATGGATTTCAACATGGCTGTGCTTCTCTCGTGAGCTTCACTCACTATTGGATACAGACCAAAATTGGTCATTCGTTAAATGTCCTCATTTCTTCATAGCTTCTATCATAGAGGTAATTGAATAATATCATACAATCTAGTGCTGATACATAGGAATGTCATCTTCCTTTGAATAAATATTCTTTTCAAAAGTACCACTGTGCATCTGCTTATCGACAACGATGGCGAAGCCCAAGTTCATAATAAATTGTGGTTTTACCTTTCTATGCGAAATATCACTTTGCCATTCCTTGGCAAAAGAGAATAAACACTGGGGTAAAGTACATACAACATGTCTAAATGACTATCACTTTTCCCCATCTACTTATAGATCACTTTTTCGGCGATAGGCCGGCTACAACAAAATTCGACATCCCGACAGGATGACAGCCATGAATCACACTCCTCGCTAGCGATACTTCCGCTGCATAGCCTTCGACCTTTTCTAGCGACAACCAACATAGTTCGACTTAGAAATGTAAAGATATCCATATATAAGACAGACTCGTCCTACTCATACAAACACTACGTATAAATTCAGGCCATAGATATACTGAAGCAAGAACAATCTATTCCTACCCAGCCAAAGAATAAATCGCAGTAGGCCTAAATTCGTCCGCGGAATCCGATCGAAGATGACGGAACTACTTTCAAAGGAAGTAACTCAAAAATGACTTCTCCTTAAGCACTTAAAAAAGGAAATACTTTGTTTACAAAATATTTGCGAACATAATAAGTATATAAATGTATTATATTGCAAGATAGTAAAGATTGCACTTTACACTGTGCAAGGTCTCATCTTTACGAGGTGGTGTGACCGGTTTCTTAGCTCATCATCATCATTTTTCAGCTTACTAAGGAGCATAGGCCGTCAACAAACTTATGCCAAGTCGTCTTGTCACGTGCCATTATCTCAAAGTATTTTTATGTCTTCCTCGCCCCTTTCATATCTGCCTCGTTCTCGTCTCCGTGATGCGTTTGGTCTCCTTCTACCGCGCACTTACCTAGGCAATTCCAGAGCAAATAATGGCTTAAAATCTATCATCAGGTGTCCTCAATTCCTTTCCATCGCCAGCGTCTCCTTCTCATCTATTGTTCCACTGGCACTTGTCTGGTTCTTGCTATCAGTTCCACATTAGTGACCTTGCTGTAGCGAAAAGGTTTTTATGAATATAGTTGTCAGTAGTAGTTACTGATAGAACAGAAAAGAATTTTGTCTGAAAAGAATATAGTCCCAGTGTCAGAGAAGAGCACTGGTATCACAGGATAGTCACGGCTGTGAAGGTCTCTACTTCAGATAGTAATCAGATTAAAGTTAGAACCTAAGATGCCACTTTTGCTAGTAACTAACCTATGATAATCAACAATTCAGTAAAACTCAAAATGCAACAATATAAAATTGATAAGTAAGAGGAATAGAATTACTGAATCGTTTATTATGTACATCTATCTTTGGTTTTTTTTCTTGTGCAAATATGAAATGATGAAAATGATGAAATTAGATGAATAAAAGATTAATTACACAATTATTCAATCTTTGATTTGTAATTAGTAACTAGACAAAAGTCCTTGCTGGAACCTTCAAAGTGAAACAGAATATTCATTCAAATTTTCCTTTAAACTAAATTGTATCTTGTCTTGCCAATTAATTCAGAACTGTTTGTTCATCATTACACAACTAATTAATTCTCTGTTGTGACCGCTGTGACGGCGAATTTGAGGACAGAATTGGTGGAATGGAATAAAAGATAATAGCTAGATAATAATCTTTCAGACTGCAGGTTGAATGCTCTGTCTCTCCTCGGCAATTAGTCCACTAGAAACCTTACTTAAAAGAGAATTCTGGTGAAACTAAACAGGATATTTTCTAGGCGATACATTCTTTCTCAGAAATCCTACAAAGGTCTATGTAAGGTACATAAAGTTGAGAAAAAGATTTGGTGCCCAGCCACATTAAAAATATCCCGACCCAATATTGTTAGTTTAATTATGGCTCTGCCCACAGGGTGTAGATTTTAATTACTAAAACTATACAACCCAATAAAATATTACAAGAAAAATAACAACAGACTCTGTTATGTAAAGTTTAGAAAAATGAAGATAGATTCTCACATATTTTCAAAACATTTACAGCTATAAGCTCTGTTCACTAATCTATCAATGGTTCTGAAAAATGTCAGAATAAGTTTAACATCAATTGGACTGAATTAGCTTTTTTGTGGTGGTTCTGCTTGGTATTTACGCTACTCGTCTGATATTTGAAGTAGCTTCAGTGATGAGTGTACATCTGCTGCTGAATTGATTGAAGCTGCATTGTTCTGCCAGACATCTTAAGTACTAGGTCATAACTGATGCTATAAGCATACAGGTGGATCTCAACCTATATATGGCTTCCTGCTTGTTTACCGCACTGATTTCCAACCTATGGGCTGTTAGCTTCACCAGCTGTGAAGTTTAAGGGCTGTGATCATCAAAAGTTTGAGAACCACTGGTCTACTTTGTGTCCACAGAGCAGTTAAATCAATTTGGGGTCATTGGTACCAATTGTTTGAGAACCACTGGGTTATAGTCTCCCGCGCTGCCGTAAAATCTGTTGGGGTGTCATTGCTGCCAAGGTTTGAGAACCACTGATTTACATTTTTTGCTACTTGAGCATTAAATCTATTTTGGGGGTTCCTGGTCTCAAAGACTTGAGAACCTCGAGCTTACATCTCGTCAGTCAAGTGGTAAATTCATTAAATAGCTAAATAATTATAAGCATTCTTAAAGTTCTGGTTCCTGTCAAAAATATCATATGAATACTGATAATAAAATAGTTTTGCAATCATAGAACATGGTATATGCATATGAGTGCTTTAAATACATGTAAAGGACATTCCATGATGAAAAACCATTAATGTCCAATATGAGACAAAGGGATAAGAAGTGTGAATGAGAACACCTTCATCAAGTTTGTAGAGTCTTGACAGAACACATTTATCAAGTTTGTAGTGTCTTGACAGAGAACACTGGAACATTATAAGAAAGAGAAAGTAGAAGGACTACTAATACCATTTTCTATTCTGCTTACTTACTTAGTCGTTCCCCTTCTACCGTGAGGTGTAGAGGTTTGGAAGAGAGAGCGCCAGACCATTCTATCAGCTGTCTTCTTCCTGGCCTGGTTCCATTCTAGTCCTCGGTCCTTCAAAGATTGTCTAATGTTGTCCTCCCAGCGGACTCTGGGTCGTCCTGGAGGTCTGGATCCCTGGCTCTTTGTTTCCCATGCTTGTCGTGGTAGCCGATCTTCTCCCATTCTGCAGACATGGCCAAACCATCTTAGTGGGTTGTAGTCATTGCCCACGACTCTCATCCATATGTCAAGACTGGGACATAGGTGGAGCGGTATACAGCCATCTTCGTTTTCTTACCAACCTCTTTCTTGCTGAGGAATCCACGATTTATGGCCTGAAAAAGTCTCCCAGCCGCTGCTTTCCGAGTGGCCAACTCTTCTTTGATGCCTCCCTTTCGGTCTATAATAGCTCCGAGATATTTAAAGTGGTCGACCTGCTCCAGGACCTGTTCTCCCAACTTAATCTGATGTTTTCTTTCTTCTCGTGATATCACCATGGATTTTGTTTTAGAGCTGCTTATGACCATCCCTCTCTTCTCCAGCTCTTCCTTCCAGACTTGCAGGTTGGATTGGAGATGTGCCTCTGATTTAGCAATCAGGGCAACATCATCAGCAAATGCCAGCTCCGAAATATAGACCTGTCTCATCTTCCAGTACCCCACTGAATACTTTCTTGTTCTCTCCTTACATGCCTTGATGACATCGTCCATAAGGAGTATGAAGAGGTAAGGTGATAGGATATCACCTTGTCTTACACCAGTGGTGGCCCTGAACTCTTCTGACTTATGGTTTGCTGTCCTCACATAATTTCTGCAAGACTTGTAGAAGCTCTGTATAGCATGAATCAGAGGTGCTGGAATATTCTTCCTTGCCAAACAGGCCCACAGTTTGCTCCAGGGGACCCTGTCAAACGCCTTTTCCAGATCTATGAAACAAAGATGGATCTCACTCTTATACTCAAGGGCCTTTTCACTCAGCTGTCTGAGTGTGAAGATTAGGTCTTGAGTACTTCGGTTTGCTCGGAATCCGCACTGGACCTCATCCAATTGTGGCTCAGCTAGGCGTCGGAGTCTCTGCTCTAGGATTCTAGAGTAGATTTTACCAGGGACACTGAGAAGGGATATGCCTCTATGGTTTCCACATTGTCGATTGTCACCCTTTTTGAAAATTGGTGTTATGATGGCAATCTCCCAATCCTTTGGTATGGTCTTGTTGCACCATGCTGCCTGTAGGACCTTTAAGAGTAATAGGTCGCCTGATGCTCCCATGTACTTAACCATTTTTGGTGTTATACCATCATGCCCTGCTGCTTTACCCATCTTGATTTTCTCTAGTGCTGCCCTCAGTTCTTCCATCTTTATGTCATCTTCACCATCATTGGTTTCCTCTTCTGTGTCAGTGGTTATCATTTCTGATGCTTTATCATGCTCACCATCCAGGAGTTCTGAGAAATATTCTTTCCATCTTTCCATTACTTCCTTCGGGGCAGTAAGCAATTTGCCTTGCTTGTCTTTTATAAATTTGAGAGGGCATTGTTTTTCTTTCCTCATATTCTTTAGGGTCTTATAGAACAATTTCTGGTTTTCTTGTGCATCTTTTTCTAGCTTTTCTCCAAATTCTTCCCAGGACTTATGTTTTGCTGCTAGCACTTTGTTCTTTGCTTCTGTTCTGAGTGTCACATATTCTCTATATTTGTCCATTTGTCCTGTTGTGTTTTTAGCTTTAGCAGGTAGTGATCACTTCCAATCTCTGGCCCCCTCCAGACTCTTGCATCTCGGACATATCTGAATGAGCTTCTCCGAACAATGGCATAGTCGATCACTGACTTCTCATTCTTGGTTGGTTCACATCTAGTGTATGCATGTATGCGCTTATGGGGGAACTTTGTGTTTGTAATGATCAGATTCTGCTCACTGCAGAATCTAAGGAGTCGCTTTCCATTGTCATTGAGAGTATCTTCTCCATATCTTCCGATAACTCCACCCCATCTAGCATGGTCATTTCCAACTCTGGCATTAAAATCTCCGAGCATAATAACTTCATCTAGGCAGTCATCCACTGTCCTTTGAAGCAGCTCGAAGAATTCCTCCTTGACCTCTGCTCTCTCATCCTCATTTGGCCCATACACTATGACCAGGTTGACTATGGTTTCTAGTTCTTTTAGTTTTACAACCATAATGCGCTCCGAGACAAAGTTCCATCCCTTGATACTATCTTTTTGATTTTGGGCCACAATGCAACCCACGCCCCCTTTAGCTCTTTCAGATATGGGTACACCACTGTAGAGCAACGTGTTGCCATCGAGATCCATGACTCCTTGTCCTTTTTTCTTCGTTTCCGTTATAGCCAGGATTTCTAGTTTTGCTTTCCTCATCTCTTCCACCAGCTCCTCTTCCTTCCCATTTATACTTCTTGTGTTCCAAGTTCCATAAGTCGTAGTCCGTAGTCCGTTCCAGTTCGTCGCCTTTAGAATCAGTCCGGTTTTCTCTCTTGTAGTTCGCGTAATCATGATTTAAAGCAAACAGGTTTCTATTCTGCTTGGTTCAGTAATACAAATCCCACAGTAACAATAATGATATACATCATCAATTTAACCCTGTCTTGTTTCTACCATGATGTGAGAAGAAGATCAGTGATTACTTATGACTTCTGCGAACTCATACATTAGAAATAGGTGAGTAGCATGTATATAATGAAAAAAAACAATTATTGTTACTGAAATGAAATTCCATTTAAAACTTTGCTTAACAAAAGATACTGCAATAATATGCTGTAGATAAACATATGATTATTATTCATTTTATTCAAATGAACAATATTAGATCTACTTACTCGCTCAACTGACCAACATGCTGGTTAAAAATGAACAGGCCTGCCTCTGTATTTCTTTGAGCAATTCTTGTCCATGCCGGGCTGCCGGCTGCTAGTGAGAGAATGTGCCTAAATTCTTATTCTGTTTGGAGGGTTTTTGCCTGCTCTTTAGCTGAGAGGGGTGGAAGACCTGACCTCTTGTTGACGTTTCATTCCATCCCAAAACACACACACCTGGTACTGTGCACCGTGATGCCAGGCCAGTTGTGATTTTAAATTAACTCTCGCTGGTTGCTGAGGTCAAAGGTCGCATGTCAATGACGATACTCCTACCAGTTTGCTAAAACTGTAATTATTCCCAGGGGAAACCCATGTTAAGTAGGACAGAGGTCAGAAGTTCACAGTGTCTATCTACATAAACATTCAAAAACAATACATGAATAAAATCGAATATATTTTATACATAATTATGATGCTACCTTCGCCTTTTACATTATGGAGTGCCAAGTCCATTATCCCAGTATAATAACTTTTAATTGACCACTCCTAATGACATTCACGATAAACGTTGATATGCATCGAATTCCATTATACACCCACAACTTAATTTCAGTCCAGTTCTCTGGTCTGATCCTGATACATATTTCTATTATAATCTGCAATAAAACAATTATTTATTCATAAATTTACATATCCTCTTAGGATAGATGCAAAGTACAGAACAGGCTCAGTTTGGTAAGGTAGAGCTGCACGGCATATAGGGGTCTAGATGGTAAAAGGTTTTAGCCTTCGCAAGCGTCTCCTTCCTTCAGTCTATCTGTCTTCTGCTGTGTGTGTAAAGTTTGAAAAGTCCGCTGCTAGCCTTTTTATTGGGAGAGAGCTGGCGTCACGGAGGACAATACACCGTTACAGTTTTTCAGACTGTGTATTTTAGTGTTTTGCGTGCGGTCTCAAGCGAGTTGTGTTAGTTTGGTACAGAGATCTTCTTCATGCTTCCCAACCCTGTTATCCATGACTTTTATCTATATCTCCTTTTACTTCATATAACTTCTGCTTTCCTTCTATATGACGTTTTCCATAATTGGTTCCGATTTCGATTTATACCAAATTTTGAAAGACGATCGATACGGCAGTTTTCATCACGCTGACGCATTTGCCTTTATTTTCTCCAAAAGTAATTCCTTTGGAATGAATATAGCTGGTCTTATCCCTCAAAAAACGAAATCACTGTCATAACTTTCTGTCACTCCATTTCCTAGTACGGCACACGAATCCTTTGCATAATAACACTTTCTCTTCCTCTGCTTATCGCCATTATAGTACCGGTTCGTCAACAAGCAAGCTTCGCGGCGTTTGATTGGTTGCCACTTTTTCCCTTCCTTCTATCATAACAAGGCATTTGTATTTACATCACGCTACACTTGCCATCAGTTCCACATTAGTGACTTTGCCATACGTTCCACATTAGTGACCTTGTCATCAATTCCACATTAGTGACCTTGTCATCAATTTGACATGAGTGACCATGTCATCAGTTCCACATTAGTGACCTTGTCATCAATTCTACATTAGTGACCTTGTCATCAATTCCACATTAGTAACCTTGTCCTCAATTCCACATTAGTGACCTTGTCATCAATTCCACATTAGTGACATTGTCATCAATTCCACATTAGTGATCTTGTCACCAGTTCCACATTATTGACTTTGCCATCAATTCCACATCAGTGACCTTGTCATCAAATTCCACATTAATGACATTGTCATCAATTCCACATTAGTGACCTTGTCATCAATTCCACATTAGTGATCTTGTCATCAATTCCACATTAGTGACCTTGTCATCAATTCCACATTAGTGACATTGTCATCAATTCCACATTAGTGACCTTGTCATCAATTCCACATTAGTGACATTGTCATCAATTCCACATTAGTGACCTTGTCATCAATTCCACATTAGTGACCTTGTCATCAATTCCACATTAGCGACCTTGTCATCAATTCCACAATAGTGATCTTGTCACCAGTTCTACATTAGTGACCATGTCGTCAATTCCACATTAGTGACTTGTTATCAGTTCTGCATTAGTGACCGTGTCTTACTACTTTCATCCTTCTATTCTAGGCAAGCACCAATTTAAACATAAGCAGCCATAATAGAGACGAAGCTAAATAATACAAACAGATACATAAAATACTGAAACAAATTTAAAAGGAGCGTGGTAGTCTAGTAAAATATTGCACGGACTCTGATCAACAAAGGTGTTTGTGTTAACACTTTTAGGATCATAAAAATTTCAATTTCGTCATAGGCAAAAAGATCTTAAAGGAAGACAGATTGGCAAGTGCTAAAATGAGCAAGGATAAAACAAATAACGGTTCAGCAGCTACCAGACTTGTCGAACCAACAGACATATCGAAAAAAAAAAAATAACTGAACAGAATTTTAAGTATCCCGTCCCTCCTTCAATATCTACCATTCTCTTGTCCGCCTCTTCTTTCTCTATCCTTTATTTGGTTTCCAGTGGTGCTGGCAATGAGGGGCAGACGCTGGCAATGAGGGGCAGACGCTGACAATGAGGGGCAGACGCTGCCAATGAGGGACAGACGTTGATGGAACCTATTTGTTGTATTGCAGGATGGTCCTTGTTCTGGTGTCCTCAAGGTTTAAAGGTGGAGGGAGACCGGAGGACACATGGAAAAGTGTGAGGGGGATGTGGAACAAAGTTAGTTCGTTCTCTTTTTTAGGCTTCACTCCTCTCCCGCAGTGTTACACGACCATTCCTTCTACTTGCTAATTCTTCCCTTGTTTATTGTTTATGCTTTCATCGTACACGGTTATGTTATCATATCTTGTCCTACTTCGTCACTCACTATCCTGACTTTGTCTGACCGCTCGACGTGTTTGTTAGATTATGGCGGTATTCGTATTGCCAACAAAGATGGAGGAGTTAAAGATAAGCTGGATTGGCTTTGGGCAAGATCGCATAGGGTGAAAACCCAGACGTTGTCGGCGAAGGTAGATAACAACTTTAGATAGACGGTTATGGGTTGCAGATAAATGCCACTAACCATATTGTCTCAGTTGTGCAAAATGAATAACAGACGGTATTTGGAGATAGGTGTCAGTTCGCAAACATGACGTGCCCAAATATGCGGCCAATTTCACAGGGATGTCTGAAGATATCAATCTTGTTGTTAAAAATTAAGGCACGTAAAGTGATGTAACACTTCCAGTAGACTGACTTCGTTGTAATAATCAACTACGAGAAAGTAGTATCTTGTGGGAGATTATCAGTTATAGATTTGTGAAGTAGTGACTTGGTAACATGACAGGCAACAACGAAAGTGGCTAAATCTTATATGGTCATGGAGTTTAAAAATACCACGTCAAGGGCAATATCTTATGTTGTCATGTAGTAATGTTCTACTTAAGGGTAGTGGTTGGTTGGGGGGGGGGGGGGGGGAGGGGGGGAAGGGACCCCTAACAAAAATCAGACACTAATTTTCAATTGGTTTGGCATTTGAGATGCTAAGATAGGCTGTTCCTGAATGGATCTCTCCTCAACGAAGCAACATGGGTGTGGGAGACAATTTTGCTTATAACATGCCGCTTTGTAAGACTACTTCATTGGCTTCCAATTTCGTCAAGGGGAAATCATAGACAACCAGAAACATGGGATATAAGGACCCAAATATAGGACTGGAAGTGAATTCTCAAGATTAGAAGGGAGTTACTCCAGAGTCATCACTTTGCGCCTTAAGTTCTAGGATCCTACTTCAAGCGCACCCAGTTAGGCACCTAACACACCTGAAAGGTACAGCATCTTAAACAGTTGCACGACAATATTCGGACGTTTCCGGTGCAAAGTCTGTGTTCGCCCGATATCGGCTTCGTGGAACAATTTGCTAGCAGACTACGCTAGACACTAACATTAGACGAGTCTTGAAGGCGCTTGACAACCTTTGTAGTTATCCCAGCCTTACTGTATGGGCATGCTACAGCTACCAGATTTGACTATTGAGGAGCAGGACCAGTCCAAAGCACCCGTGGGAACCAACAGCGACTGAAGCAGACGTAAAATGACCTTACACCGGCAGTTTAGCTACATACACGTACAGCCAATGGATATTTCAAAAATGTTCCTTTTGCGCACCAAACATTTTTACATCATCCAATGATGGGAAATATCATCGCTTCTTTTTTGTAAACACCTTTATTTTTTTTTTTACATTGTTAACTTATAAGTGATTATTAACCTGTTTATCTGTAACTATAAGTCTATGGTTGGATTAATCCCTATTGAGTGAATTGTATATCTGCACCCGTATGACTCATTGTTTTAAATACATAACCATATAGAGCTATTAAAGTAATAATTGCCGAATCATTTTCAGCTGGGGGCTCAGAAAAAAGGAGTCAATATTTCCTCATAGAAGAGGATTGAAAATAAAAACGTCATGACATCTTAGATGATCTCAGTTGTTATGCTTGTTTTTCTTTAAAATCCTGTGAGGCTCCTTTAAATAGAAGCATCATTCTTTTATTGATATATCTGCCACAAGTCATCTTGAGTGAAGGTTGATTCCTCTGAAGACCCTCATTTTTATACTTTAAGTTTGGCCATTGTTGGACCACCATTGTAGAGCAGGAGAGACATTACAGTCACAGGATGAACTGGAAACAGATATGAAAGAGACAGAGAGGACATGGAGGTCCTTGAGCGGACGGCACAAGCAGAATGGCTTGATGTGAGTTTGTTGAAGTTCTATGGGCCTCATGGAGCAGTAGGGTACCGAATGAATGCATACTGTAAGCTTTATTTGTCTTGTGTTCAAATCTCTCTATTTTTATTTACATGTATTTCTAATCCTCGTCTCTTCCTCAGCTTGTTAATCTCTTTCAACCATGGGCGATGAGAAATGCTTTTCTAAATAAGTTAAGTTCGTTATCACAGCGGCTTACTGCAAGAAATTATTTGGAGCTTGCCTTATCTGGGCATAACAACGGATGATATCAGAAATCCGTCGAGGGAGACTTAATGGCGTAATTTTAACGTGGACGAATACCCAACGTAAAAAATACTCAACTTGCGGGAGAAATAAAACTGGATCTACTTTCAACGCTCCGCGACAAAAGTGGTCGAGAAAACAAGTGAAAGAGAAAAGAAATGAGATTTTATAATCTCTGTCTCAAAAACATGCAGATATTTTCTGACATCTTACATATATATTTTTTTCCTATGACTATAGACAAACAGGCTTGCACGTCACCCGTAGCTGTAGAACAAGTTTTGAAATTAGACAGACCTATGGACCTGTACAATGCAATCACTCAGTACATAACAAAAGCAAGAATTATTATGTAGTAGATAGCAGAAGTGTAATAATAATGTAAAGGTCTCATATATACCTAGTAATACATATTACTAGTATCACATTAAGAGTAAACTGGAAGACACGGACAAGAATTCCAACAGATGTCACAGGACAGGAAGATTTGGCATCGATCTGTTAAAAGTGAGCTAAAGGGTGATGAATGCATAATGGTTGACGCCATGTTGTTTATAAACAATCTCACATCTCCTATGACAGCGTTCACACACTGTGTCCAAGTTTATAGTTACACAATAGTTTATAGTTACACAATAGTTTATAGTTACACAATAGTTTATAGTTCACTCCAACTTCATACTTTTATTTCATTTATTCTTGCATTATCAAACAATGGCTTATCCTTTTGCAGTTCTTTTTGTCTGATGTGTTTTCCAGCAAAAACGCTGCAAAATGCCTAATCTATCCCAATATCGCATTTCCTTGACAAATATTTAAAAAAATTGCCTCCTCAGCTGTGAAGGGTTAGTTGTGCCGCGCTGAATAACTGACAAGCTTAATTACCACGACAATCCATTAAAACCAAACAACGTTGGAATAATATTAGCACATTATTAAACTTCCGTGTGCAAATGTTTTGAGTGCAATTAAGAAATCAATATCTAGTGCACCGAGCTTAAATTATTGATCACGTGACGTTCATTCAAATTTATAAACAGAAAAGTGGACATCTTATATTTCATTCTTGCTTCCTGTGGAACACAGCACCCACCCGTGTTCTCGTGGGGGGGGGGGGGGGGAGAGGGGCCTCTGTGGAGGAGGCAAAGCCAAAATATGACTACTTCTGACTCAAGTAAATTGTAAGAGGTTACTAATATGACAAGCCATCCTAGTGTATGACAATAAATGTGTAAACATTTCCTTGACGCATTCGGACAAGCCATCCTAGTGTATGACAATAAATGTGTAAAAATTTCCTTGACGCATTCGGACAAGCCATCCTAGTGTATGACAATAAATGTGTAAACATTTCCTTGACGCATTCGGACAAGCCATCCTAGTGTATTATTCTAGCAATATAGCTAAGTGACTTTGTTCTTGTGTTAATAGTTTTGTTCATTATCTTTTTACGTTTGGTTGATTATTGACTTTCTTGTTTAGATATTTCTTTCAGGTTTTACAATTTTCTTGCATTAGTATTGTTCTTTTTTCTCTCATCATCGTTGATGTTTACTTTTTCCATCTGCTTGTATCACTCATTTGGTGTATCACTCATTTGGTGTATCACTCATTTGGTGTATCACTCATTTGGTGTATCACTCATTTGGTGTATCACTTCTTCTTCTTCCTCGTTCGCCCTGAAAAGGACGGTGGTTGCGTTGTGTCTGTTTACGCCGTAGCTGTGATATCTGCACCTTTCGGTTGACACTTCCGACTTCAGCACGGCATTTTTTAGGGACCGGGTTTGCCTTCCCATTTGTGTTTCCTGTGTGCCGTTAACTTGTAAAACTGATTTCATACCATTCAATTTTTTAAATTTATATATTTGTTACTAATATAAGGTTTCTCATGAGGCAGGCAAAACCATTATGTCAAACAAAGTGCTAAATGAACTATTGCCGCAGCGCCAACATGTTAGAGAACAGTAGAGACAAGAAAGTAAGAAACAATCTAACTGCACTATAACACCAGAATAAAATTGATGAAGATGATCTCGGTGTTGTTACACTGGTAAATCAAGGACTTCAAGTTCTCAAAATAAGTTTACATGAGAACGTTAGAGTGTATGGTGAAGGCAAGAAACGATAAAAAGTTGAAGACACATTACAGACAACCTCTCTTGTGCAGACTTTATTTGAGTTGAGTGGAATACATTATTATTTCTCCCGTCTGATTTTCCAAATATTAGTATTACTTTTGCTTTTATGTTCAACAATATATTCTTTATTGCTGACAACTTCAATTAGGAAAATAATAAAAAAATTAGGGAATTGTGGAACAAGAATAAATCACACAAGGTATTTTGGCCATTTAGGCCTTTAAGGACAGGTGAGGTATAAAGTTCTAATTTCTAATGGTAATTGCTATAAGGACACGTGAGATATAAGGTTCTAATTAATTTCAAATGTTAATTGTTATAAGGACAGGTGAGATATAAGGTTCTGATTTCAAATGTTAATTGGTATAAGGACAGGTGAGATATAAGGTTCTAATTTCAAACGTTAATTGGTATAAGGACAGGTGAGATATAAGGTTCTAATTTCAAATGTTAATTGGTATAAGGACAGGTGAGATATAAGGTTCTAATTTCAAATGTTAATTGTTATAAGGACAGGTGAGAAATAAGGTTCTAATTTCAAATGTTAATTGGTATAAGGACAGGTGAGATATAAGGTTCTAAATTCAAACGCTAATTGTTATAAGGACAGGTGAGATATAAGGTTCTAATTTCAAACGTTAATTGTTATAAGGACAGGTGAGATATAAGGTTCTATTTTCAAATGTTAATTGGTATAAGGACAGGTGAGATATAAGGTTCTAATTTCAAATGTTAATTGGTATAAGGACAATCATGATTGTTAATGTCCGGACGGCGTTTAGAAGACGATAATGATTGCAGCATATTGGAGACTTGAAAACATTGCACATAATTGCCTTACAAGGGTATCATAACATTGCACATAATCGCCTTACAAGGTTGTCATAACATTGCACATAATCGCCTTACAAGGGTGTCATAACATTGCACATAATCGCCTTACAAGGGTGTCAAAACATTGCACATAATCGCCTTACAAGGGTGTCATAACATTGCACATAATCGCCTTACAAGGGTGTCATAACATTGCACATAATCCCCTTACAGGGGTGTCATAACATTGCACATAATCGCCTTACAAGGGTGTCATAACATTGCACATAATCGCCTTACAAGGGTGTCATAACATTGCACATAATCGCCTTACAAGGGTGTCATAACATTGCACATAATCGCCTTACAAGGGTGTCATAACATTGCACATAATCGCCTTACAAGGGTGTCATAACATTGCACATAATCGCCTTACAAGGGTATCATAACAGCGCACAGGCTGTCCCGTATGGGTATCACAACATCACACAGGCCGTCCCATATGAGTATCATAATAGTGCACAGGCCGTCTCATATGGCTTTTATAACAGCGCACAGTATCCTCCCATATGGATATTAAAACTTCGCACAGTATCCTCCCATATGGATATTATACCAGCACACGGTATCCTCCAATATGGATATTATACCAGCACACAGTATCCTCCAATATGGATATTATACCAGCACACAGAATTTTCACATACGAGTGTTACAACAACAACAGTTTCGTAGTAAACTGGTATAATAACATCACACAGAATCTTCACATATGGGTATTATAACAAGGCACAGTGTCTTCACTTATAGGTATAACAACAGCGCATAGTAACGTTCAACACGTGTATTGCCACAACATAAGTTATTCTTGTTCCCGTTAGCGCACCGCGTGTAATGGTTGGTACAGTTCTGTAAACCCTCAATAATATGAACTACTAAAACTCATGTCCGTTACTTTAGGATAACAGGCAGGGGATAAAGAAGGCGAAACTAGTCGATACACATAGTTAATACAAGAATTTCAGTTACATTTTCTCCAGCCCACTAACACATATTTGAGTGTGTTCGTCGACACCAAACTTGAATGTAGAAGATATTTCATGTGTCCTTATTTTAACAAGTAACAAATACAGCTGGCTTGTTCAGTTCACACATACAAGGACACTCAAGTAGTAGACTAGTTTTTTATTCAAATTTCTGAGCAACAGTTCACATAAAGGTCTCTTATCATGTTACTTTTTCGCGCCTTATGGAACATGAAGCAACCACAGCGTCTGGTCCAAATGCAGAAGCCCATTATTAAAGTATTTATGAACTCTTGCAGCTGTGGCCCCTGTATCAGTTTGTGTTACGTCATCAGGTTGCCAGGTTCATGGACAACCCTTTGCAACTCACCTCGTACGGTACGCCTCAAGTAGCAGTAGGCCAATTCCTTTTATTTTGGGTCACCTCAGAGCGCCCCCCTCGAACTACAAACTTTAATCGCATTCTGTTAAGTTGATAGTTTGTCCTTGAATGATTTACTGTCGTGAAACGAAGTGTAACCCACTACTTTGTTAATCACTATGTCGAGATACAGATTTGCTTCAACCAATCAACGATCAACGTTCACCAGTCTCTGAGACAGAATAAATTAACGGCCATCTTGTTCACGCAAGATGGCCGATGAAAACTGAATAAAATTAGGCTGTATGAGACCAGGTACAAAACCGGAGGAAACCAATCAACTTGCTCCGCCAGGAACCAACCGAAAGCTTTCCTCAAGTAGTTACTTGACTATATAATCGGGCGGATTTTATGCTAACCACGCAACCCCGAACTTGACGCCAGAGATACAGACTGAAGAGGGAGAAGCTGTCACCTTGATTTATGGTAACTTACCTGAGGGCATCGACCTGCAACCTACTTCACTAAGTCGCGTCAAAACCTGGCCAGTTTAAAATCTTAGGAGGGTAAATATTTTTACGATAACCGTTGGTATTTGTTGTGTGTCATTTATACTACCTATCAGGTTACTGATTGTATCTTGGGGGGGGGGGGGGAATTAAGTATAATGATTGTATTTCCTATTATGATTGAATAGACGAAGACTAATAGGACTCATACTTCAACCTATTGTCTCCTATACTTCAATCTATTGTCAGTCTATAACTTCAGTCTATTGTCTCTGATAATTCCAAACTGTAAATATAACCAAAACAGTCCTTGTTAGGACTCAATCTATTGTCTCCTATAACCTGCAATATAACCAAAACAGTCCTTGTTAGGACTCAATCTATTGTCTCCTATAACCTGCAATATAACCAAAACAGTCCTTGTTAGGACTCAATCTATTGTCTCCTATAACTCAATCTATTGTCTCAGATAAGACCAACTGCAATATAACCAAAACAGTCCTTGTTAGGACTCAATCTATTGTCTCCTATAACTCAATCTATTGTCGCATCTAACTCCAATCTATTGTCTCCTATAACTCCAACCTGATATATCACCAACCAGTCCTCGTCTCATATACTCCTATCATAAGAACATAACAATATTGTTAGGATATATGTTACCAGCTATTGTCAGAGAGGGCGTGATATAGTATAGGGGGAAGGACATTGTTGTATCACACCTAGGTGTACATATTATTGGATTTATTCATGTATTGATTTATATTATGGGATGTATTCATGTATAAAATGTATTCATGTATTGAATCTATATTATTGAATGTATCCATGTATTAGTTTATCAGAAAGAATGTTTTGCAAGTAGACACCTGTCTTGTCTCGCTATTGCTAAATCATACTGAGCCATGTTGTCATTCATCCCACATGCATACATCGGAGACACGCTCATTTCACTCACACTAGAATAGGTGGGCTTGAGGACAGAAATTAGCCCCTATTTTTGCTTTGTTACAGGTTTAATTGTGTCCTAAAAAACCTGAGGAGAGAAGTCGTTCGAGTCAATCCCGCTGCCTGGAACTCCGCAGGAGCATAGAGGTTGACCAGACTCTACATCTTTGGTCCCCCTCAGTCTTGGGTGGGCTAAAGGAACGATACTCTGCCGGTGGTGTGAACCAAACAAAGAAGAACAGACTTAAGAGAGATGAGTACACATTAGTACCATTTCTGTCGGCATTGTGAGCATAGAACTGTCAATGAAGAAAACGTGAATTAGCGTAGCAAGAGACAATAATAAGATCATAGTGGATAAATTATACGTAAATAACAGCATAGCTGATAAACGTTATATCCTTAATTAACAGCACAGCTGATATAATTTTTTGTTCCTATAATTGGAAAACTTGTTGTATATTTTATAAATATAAATATTTGTAAATCATATGTAAACTTACCAATTCATTTCATTCCATTTTTTTGCAACATTCACCTTTCAGCACAAGAGTAGATAGTGTATATATACTAAATAAAATATAAGGAAATTGTATTTTGAACGACTTGTCAATTTTATCATTGTTAAGTAAAAATCTGTTTCCTTGCTTTGTTTAATATCACAATTAGTTACACAGCAGAGGTGGCGCTTTATGTCGGTCTCCTCTATACTATTGTTTCGAGATCAGATCATTCACAGCCGTAACTAATTTGTGATACCAGTAGTCCTCTCAGACACTGGGACTTCACCATTTTCTGCAGAAATTCTATTTCTGTAATTGTCAGTACTATACTGATCCAAGAGCCAAACAAAACCTCTCGCTACACTGGGGGCTCGTTCCTGGGATATTTCTGTATATCTTGAGCCATACTTAGTCTATTCATCTATCTACACTCTAACTTGTGCCAACCATAGGTAACATAAGAAAATAAATTTTTTTTGAGAAAATCATTATAGGATTTTTACAAAATTATTTTCTTAGGAGGAGTACCATTTAGTACTCAGTAAATAGTTGATGCTCACAAAGTTGCACGGAAATTTTTTGTTCATTTAAATTAATTAAGTTTAATTACAATAATTGGGTTATAGTAAATATACATACCCTATCTAAGTAACGCCATGGCTGATCTGGTGAAGTTCAGGACTGCAATCATGCAGATGGGTAAGGAATTAAATATTACAGGTGATGCTCTCACTCAGTATGTCACAACAGAAGTGGACAAACATATGGATAGGGAAGAAAGAAAGTTGCAATTAGAGACTGAAGCAAGGAAATTAGAGGCTGATAGAGAAGCAAAGAAATTAGAGGCTGAAGAAAGGCGGTTGCAAGCGGAAGCTGAGAGAGAAGCCAAAAGGCTGGAAGCTGAAAGAGAAGCCAAAAGACTGGAAGCTGAGAGAGAAGACAAAAGACTGGAAGCTGAGAGAGAAACCAAAAGATTAGAAATTGAGGCCAAGAAATGGGAGGCTGAAGCTGAGGAAAGGAAATTACAAGCAGAGAGAGACCATCAGTTGAGATTAAAAGAGCTTGAAATTCAGGCAAATACTGGCAATAATGGTGGTAGCTAACCTCACTCTGAGAGTAGCTCCAGCCAGAGCACCTCAAGTGGGGCCATGAATTTTCATCTGGACCCATTTGTTGAGAAAGAAGACGCCATCGAGTCGTACCTGGATAGATACGAAAGACTAGCCACTACCTATGGCTTGGTGAAAGAAAAATGGAGTCTTAAACTATCTCAGGGATTGAGAGGTGTGGCCTACGATGTGTATTTGAAGCTCTCAAGAGATGACCAGGAAGATTATGAAATCCTGAAGCAGGCACTGCTTGTGAGATATGAAAAGAACTCAGAATCATATAGAAAGAAATTCCGAACAGCTAAACTTCTTCCAGGAGAAAACTATCACCAATTCTCTGCTAGACTGGAAACCTATTTGGAAAAATGGAGTAGTTTAGGAAAGTGTCAAAATCTGAAAGAAATGATAATGATGGAGCAAGTGAAAGAGTCCATGCCTCAAGAAATGAGGAAGTTTATCATGGAACAAGGAGCAAAGAGATTGGAAGATATTGTAACTGTTGCTGAGAGATATCAAGCAGCTCAGGCAGAATTAGTAGGAAATAAGAAGAAGCAGGGTGAAAACTTCAAATCATCACAAAACTATACCAAATATGAACAAAAGGACCATACCACAAGGAACAAACAAAGATTTGACCAAAAGGACAAAAACCCTCTAAGATCGGATAAGACACCTTACCGGAAGGAAGGAAAGTGGTGTAAAACTTGTCTAATGAGTAACCACAATACTGCGGACTGCAGAAGGAAGAATCCTCCTCATCATGCTGCATGTCTTACAACAGGGAATCAGGGAAGGAAGGAAATGGCAGTAAGTCAGAAAGACTTCCATCATCCCCCTGTCTGTGAGGAAGTGACCGTGAATGGCACTCAAGTACTGTGTTTATATGACACAGGATTGGACTTTGATTCAGTTGTGTGCTCTTCTTTAGTGAGTCCTGACCAGGTAACCACAGAAACAGTGGAAATCAGAGGACCGATCAAGGGAGCAAGAACCATGACACTACCCATAGCTCGAATCAAAATAAGTTCTCGCTATGTGGAAGGAGAAATCAAAGCAGCAGTGATGGACGACCCTATTTACCCTTTGATTTTGGGGTGTAGGTATGTTTTCCTTGGAGAACCTATAAAACCTGTAGTTATGACAACAGTCCAGACCAGGGAAAGCTCCAGGAAAATGGAGGAGAATCCTATCAATACTCATCCAGAAGAGATGAAAAAAGGCTCAAGCAGCAGACAGCACGTTGAAGCCTTGTTTTGGCAAATTGCCTAAAGCACATAACCCTCCAGAGAAAGGAGACTTGTATATGAAGAATGGCCTACTATACAGAAAAGCTGGAACAGGACCTAAAGGGCATGGACAGCTTGTAGTGCCAAAATCTTACAGGGAGAAGGTTATGACGCTAGGACATGCTATAC
Organism: Oreohelix idahoensis; assembly: GCA_024509875.1. Classification (NCBI taxonomy): domain Eukaryota; kingdom Metazoa; phylum Mollusca; class Gastropoda; order Stylommatophora; family Oreohelicidae; genus Oreohelix; species Oreohelix idahoensis. The sequence continues at coordinate 325,959 of JAMPIV010003521.1, forward strand.
CCTTCAGTGGACATATGGGAATAGGGGCCACTGGACAAAGGATAGCCTGTCACTACTTCTGGCCAGGAATTACAGAGGACATAAAAAGATATGTAAGATCCTGTCCAGAATGCCAAAGAGTAGCTCCTAAGCATAGGACTGCACCAGCAACACTGGGAGAAATGCCTATTATGGGAACCCCTTTTGAACGTGTTGCAGTAGATATTGTTGGACCCCTCACTAGGACCAAGAAGAGAAATGCTTACATCTTAACCTTGGTTGATACTTGCTCTATGTGGGGAGAAGCAGTGGCCTTGTCAGCTATAGATTCAAAGCACGTGGCAGAGGCCCTGTTGACAATATTTACCCGATTAGGTTTCCCGCATCAGATATTGACTGACAATGGGTCTCAGTTTAAGGGAAAGCTAACACAAGAAGTATTCAGGATATTTCAAGCCAGGCACTATCATTGTAGTCCCTACCATGCCCAAGGGAACGGTCAAGTAGAGCGGTTCAATGGTACGCTAATTTCAATCCTTAGAAAGCTGGCGAGTGAAAAACCTGATACTTGGGATACCTACTTACCCGCTGCACTATTTGCATATAGGGAAGTACCCCACAATTCAACTGGATTGGCTCCAGCTACATTGTTGTTTGGAAGACCAATAAAAGGTCCACTGGAAGCATTGCTGCGGACATGGACTGATGAAAAGGCAGAGGAAACAGTGACTTCCGCATACCAGTACGTCAACGAGTTGACATCTCGATTGAAAGCAGGTTGGAAACTGGCCAATGATAACTTAAGACAGGCCAGGAGGAAGCATGCTGCGTACTACAACAAAAAAGCAAAGGATAGGGAACTGGAGGTGGGTGAAAAGGTGTTATTACTGTTGCCAAGCAGCAATAATAAATTGCAGATTGGATGGCAGGGACCCTATGTCATACTGGAGAAACTTTCCAGGACCAATTATAAGATTGACAAGAAAGGGAAGGAGAAAGTATATCATGTCAATCTTCTTAAAAAATACTATGACAAGGAATCATCAGAAGTTGCACATATTATGACCCTAGCCATTGCAACAGAAATGCACGGTGAACCACTTCACTCTATGGAGTATCCACTCACAACCAGAGAGGATTATGTTCAAGTAAATATTAGTGAACATTTAACTCCAGAGCAGAAGAAGAGGGTTCAGAAAGTGTTGGAAACCCATGCTGATGTGCTCACAGATAAACCAGGTCGTACGAATCTGTTAGAGTACGACATGAAGGTTACCGACCCTACCCCAGTATGCATGAGAACATACCCTATACCCTATGCGAAAGCCCAAGCACTAAGGGAGGAAGTTGATTATCTGTTGAAGGAGAAAATTATCTCGAAGTCAGACTCTCCCTATAGCTCAAGTGTGGTGCTATTGAGAAAACCGAGTGGTGAACACAGGTTATGTATTGACTACCGAAAGCTTAATGCGATCACAGAATCTCAGGTGGACCCATTACCTGACACCAACCAGCTGTTCTCTACACTGAGTAAGGCTAGGTATTTATCGAAGGTAGATCTAAGCAAGGGATACTACCAAATACCAGTGAAACCAGAAGTTAGGAAAATGCTGGCATTTAGTACATCGGACGGACACTACGTGTTTAATGTACTACCATTTGGGCTGAAAAATGCTCCAAGTATCTTTTCAAGAATGATGAGGAAATTATTGGAACCTCTACAAAATCCCCATATCACTAACTTTATGGATGACATTCTTGTTGCTACAAACACATTTGAAGAGCATATAGTAGCGCTCTCCAGGTTGTTTGACAGACTGAGAGAAACTGGATTGACTGCACGTCCAACCAAGTGCTATATCGGTTGTAAGGAGTTGGAATTCTTAGGTCACACTATTTCTACAGGTCATATGTCTCCTGACCCAAAGAATATAGAGAAGCTAAAGAAGGCACCCAGACCTCAAACGAAGAAAGATGTGAGATCATTCGTGTCTTTATGTGGGTTCTATCAGAAGTACATACCCCACTTTAACTCTCTGTGTGCACCATTAACCAACTTAACGAAGAAAGGACAGCCTGACAAAATCCAATGGAATGCTGATTGTGAAAAAGCTTACACAGAGCTAAAAGCAAAACTCACCAGCAAACCCATCCTTACACTACCCGATATCACACAGGAATTTGTATTAAGAACGGACGCTAGCAGTATAGGTATTGGTGCAACTCTCTTGCAGAAATCAAAAGCCCAGCCGGAGGAACTTTTACCAGTCGCCTACGCCAGTAGGAAGCTGAATGCAGCTGAGTTGAATTACTCGACCATAGAGAAAGAATGTTTAGCTCTAATTTGGTCCATCAACAAATTTTCACCTTATCTGTATGGGACACACTTCATTGTCCAAAGCGATCACCAACCTTTAACATTCTTGGCTGCATCTAAAAAGCTAAATTCGAGATTGTTAAGGTGGAGTCTGCTTCTGGCGCCTTATTCCTTTACCGTGAATTACATTCCGGGAAGAGACAATGTAGGAGCTGATTTTTTAAGTCGACACCCTAGTACTCTGGAAGGACAGACGCAAAAGGATTAACCACAGCAGGGGTTTACACGTCAGCTATGACAAGTCACAGCTAGGAAAGGAGGGGGCTATGTCGTGAAACGAAGTGTAACCCACTACTTTGTTAATCACTATGTCGAGATACAGATTTGCTTCAACCAATCAACGATCAACGTTCACCAGTCTCTGAGACAGAATAAATTAACGGCCATCTTGTTCACGCAAGATGGCCGATGAAAACTGAATAAAATTAGGCTGTATGAGACCAGGTACAAAACCGGAGGAAACCAATCAACTTGCTCCGCCAGGAACCAACCGAAAGCTTTCCTCAAGTAGTTACTTGACTATATAATCGGGCGGATTTTATGCTAACCACGCAACCCCGAACTTGACGCCAGAGATACAGACTGAAGAGGGAGAAGCTGTCACCTTGATTTATGGTAACTTACCTGAGGGCATCGACCTGCAACCTACTTCACTAAGTCGCGTCAAAACCTGGCCAGTTTAAAAATCTTAGGAGGGTAAATATTTTTACGATAACCGTTGGTATTTGTTGTGTGTCATTTATACTACCTATCAGGTTACTGATTGTATCTTGGGGGGGAATTAAGTATAATGATTGTATTTCCTATTATGATTGAATAGACGAAGACTAATAGGACTCATACTTCAACCTATTGTCTCCTATACTTCAATCTATTGTCAGTCTATAACTTCAGTCTATTGTCTCTGATAATTCCAAACTGTAAATATAACCAAAACAGTCCTTGTTAGGACTCAATCTATTGTCTCCTATAACCTGCAATATAACCAAAACAGTCCTTGTTAGGACTCAATCTATTGTCTCCTATAACCTGCAATATAACCAAAACAGTCCTTGTTAGGACTCAATCTATTGTCTCCTATAACTCAATCTATTGTCTCAGATAAGACCAACTGCAATATAACCAAAACAGTCCTTGTTAGGACTCAATCTATTGTCTCCTATAACTCAATCTATTGTCGCATCTAACTCCAATCTATTGTCTCCTATAACTCCAACCTGATATATCACCAACCAGTCCTCGTCTCATATACTCCTATCATAAGAACATAACAATATTGTTAGGATATATGTTACCAGCTATTGTCAGAGAGGGCGTGATATAGTATAGGGGGAAGGACATTGTTGTATCACACCTAGGTGTACATATTATTGGATTTATTCATGTATTGATTTATATTATGGGATGTATTCATGTATAAAATGTATTCATGTATTGAATCTATATTATTGAATGTATCCATGTATTAGTTTATCAGAAAGAATGTTTTGCAAGTAGACACCTGTCTTGTCTCGCTATTGCTAAATCATACTGAGCCATGTTGTCATTCATCCCACATGCATACATCGGAGACACACTCATTTCACTCACACTAGAAATAGGTGGGCTTGAGGACAGAAATTAGCCCCTATTTTTGCTTTGTTACAGGTTTAATTGTGTCCTAAAAACCTGAGGTCGTATGTTCGAGTCAATCCCGCTGCCTGGAACTCCGCAGGAGCATAGAGGTTGACCAGACTCTACATCTTTGGTCCCCCTCAGTCTTGGGTGGGCTAAAGGAACGATACTCTGCCGGTGGTGTGAACCAAACAAAGAAGAACAGACTTAAGAGAGATGAGTACACATTAGTACCATTTCTGTCGGCATTGTGAGCATAGAACTGTCAATGAAGAAAACGTGAATTAGCGTAGCAAGAGACAATAATAAGATCATAGTGGATAAATTATACGTAAATAACAGCATAGCTGATAAACGTTATATCCTTAATTAACAGCACAGCTGATATAATTTTTGTTCCTATAATTGGAAAACGTGTTGTAATATTTATAAATATAAATATTTGTAAATCATATGTAAACTTACCAATTCATTTCATTCCATTTTTTGCAACATTCACCTTTCAGCACAAGAGTAGATAGTGTATATATACTAAATAAAATATAAGGAAATTGTATTTTGAACGACTTGTCAATTTTATCATTGTTAAGTAAAAATCTGTTTCCTTGCTTTGTTTAATATCACAATTAGTTACACAGCAGAGGTGGCGCTTTATGTCGGTCTCCTCTATACTATTGTTTCGAGATCAGATCATTCACAGCCGTAACTAATTTGTGATACCAGTAGTCCTCTCAGACACTGGGACTTCACCATTTTCTGCAGAAATTCTATTTCTGTAATTGTCAGTACTATACTGATCCAAGAGCCAAATAAAACCTCTCGCCACATTTACGTACACCAACATAGGACGTCATTACTATACTATTTCTACAATAAAACCTGTACTCCATTGTTCAATCATTACGAATTCCATTATCTGTACTCTATTTTTAAATCATTACGAATTCGAATAACTGTACTCTATTGTAAAAATCATTACAAATTCAAATAACTGTACTTTATTGTAAAAATCATTACGAATTCGACTATGTGAACTTTTCCCATGGGTTTGAGGACGTCCCTCTCTTGGCAGAGCCCAGCTGGTGTCTAGACATCTTTCTCAGTGTCACAGTTGGTATTTCCTAGAATGCTGAAAATAGGTCGTTTTATTAACCGTTTAAATGTTTAATTCTAGCACGTAATTATCAGGAGGAAAGAACCAGCGGGTTTTAGAAAGAACAGAAGATGTACAGATCATATATTCACCCTCAGGAACATCATAGAGCAATGCTCAGAATGGCAGAGACAGCTATACATTATCTTTGTTGATTTTGAAAAGGCTTTTGACAGCATACACAGGGACAGCCTATGGAAAATACTGAGGGCTTATGGAATTCCCAGCTGCATTGTTTCCATTATAAAAAGCCTCTATTCTAACTTTACATGGAGTGTTGGATTGAATAATCTAACTTTCGAAGTGAAAACAGGAGTACGACAGGGATGCCCCTTGTCAACAACATTATTTTTGACAGCCATAGACTGGGTGATGCGCCAGACAACAGAGGGCAGTCTAAAAGGAATTAGATGGACAACGTTTTCTACACTGGAAGACCTGGAATATGCAGATGACTTTGCACAACTCGCACATTCACATCAACACATTCAAGACAAAACCGATAGACTGAATAAGTACAGCCAGTAGGTTGATCTGAACATCAATCTGAAGAAGACAGAGGTCATGACACTCAATGTGGGCAATCCTGAGCCAATAACAATAAGGAACCAGAAGTTAGAACAGACAGACACATTTACTTACCTAGGATGCATAGAAACACCTGACGGCGGAACAAGCGAGGACATTAACAACAGAATGAATAAGGGGAGAACAACCTTTGTTAGTCTCAACAACATTTGGAAGTCTTCCCAGTACAGCACAAACACCAAATTAAGACTGTATGAGAGCTGTGTACTTTCTGTGCTTCTCTATGGTGCGGAATGCTGGAGAGTAATAGAGAAGGAAATGTCGAAACTATCCTCCTTCCACACAATCTGCCTAAGGGAAATTCTCCGAATCTTTTGGCCAAACAACCATCAGCAACCAAGAACTACTTATTCGGAGTAACCAGGAGGACATGCACACCATCATAGCTGGCAGACGCTGGAGTTGGGTTGTCCACGTCCTCAGAAGGGACCCTGATACCATCACAAGAACAGCTATGCTATGGACCCCCGAAGGAAAGCGAATGAGATGCCGACCAAAAACAACCTGGCGAAGAACAGTGGAAGTCGAGATGCAAAGAATGAACCAGAGTTGGGGCACTGAACGAAGGATGACCGCCGACCGAACAAAGTGGAATCAATTTGTTGCTGCCCTACAAGGCGCCACCAGTCGTGATGGCCACTGACTGCTTTGACGGTCGGCGGCTACGGATCAAAGAAAGAAGAAGATTATCAAAGTCAATACAGTTACTTATTACACTTTTAACATTCATTAATGTAATACACATTATTTATGTGATATTATTGAGCTTGTTACTCACGGCAGAAGAGTAAATGTAGGTTAGTCCCATAGTAGATACTGCCATAGGGAAGTAAAGTGTTACAGACTTGACTATACTAGGTCCAGCTTTATGGTGACCAGTTCCCTTCTTCGCTGCCCTTGCTTTCCCTAACTCACTAGCAAATTCAATACCCTCTCACAGCTGGGTAAACTGGAGTGTGACGCGACCAGGTTTGATCACGACACCCGGTAACTTTAAAAGCGTATTTATTTTAGTCTGTCTATATAAAGAGTTTCGTTTGTTCCCAGTATCAATCTTTTAATGAGATATATTAATTAATATTATGACTGCCCTGTTATAAAAGCACCCAGCAATGCCCAGTAAATACAAGCGAAACATAATGAATCTATCATATTTATTTTAAAAACCAGCTTACACCGCCTTGTTGCTGGAAACTTAATTACAGTAAACAGCTGATGTTTACCAGCCTTACAGGAGACACATGTCCGTTACGTTCAAGTTTGTTATATGGTTATCATAGCGAGGTGCAAAAATATCGATATTTCCATTATCAGTATTATCTAATAGCATCTGTATAACATTATAGCATTAGAGAAGGAAAACATATTCACATAGGCCTGTGCACACATAATCCATATACTTAGACTATAAAACGCATAATGCTTAATAAACAATTCAACGTTGTGAACTATGGTAAGTAAAAATCAACACTGAAATACACATAGAAATTACAAGTTTAAAAAAAAAATTAAAAAGACGACCAGATTCTGCCTAACACGAGCGCGCACATTTACATCTATCACAGATTCTATCAGAATTCGGAAGCGCAGACGTTAAAGTACTCCGTGATAGAATTGGCGCGAGGAACACTTTTGTCAGTGACTATCGTGGCCAAGTGCCCACAAAATGTACATAATGTAAGCCAGAAATTGACGCGTCTTGTATAGATCCGACACTTGATAAAATCTTTCCTCTTTCAAACCGAGGCGCGCGCTAGAGAAGTGTCTGGGAGAAAAGAGGAAGGTACTTCTCCTCCCTGTCTCACATCCGCATACAAGTTTGATCGGAAATAATTCGGTAGCGCGGACAGCGCTTTCCCGTTCAATGCATAATCAAGGTAGTCGGCCACATAGTTAACAGGTCACCAAGGAACAACTTTTACAAGTAAGTCTGCTACAAGTTAAGACTCTGCAACATGGTAGAGTTTAATGAATACTAATTATCTTTACATACAGAAATCTTAAAATTCCCCATCTAATGAAATCTCCTACCCTTCCGCCATATTTGTCCAATCTATTCCTACCGAAGTAGCAATATTCTTCATGGGGTTTAACTATGGTTGTAATTTTAAGTACGCACCAACTTTGTTGCATGTGTCACGGGTTGCCTCCCCTTATTTCTGCAGTAGTGGCCCAACAGTGGCCACAACTCAAGAGTAACTGATGTGGGTCTTCAAAGGTGTCTACCTGTGCACAAGATTAATCTTGGCAGAGTTGTAGATAGAAGGATAATGATGCTTCTACCTCCAGGGAATGTTCACAAGATAATCAGAAAGCGAGAACAATGCTGCATTGGATGAGCACGCTAACTCTAGAATCTGCCGTCAACATTTGTGATGGATTTTGTAATCTTATAATTCGTTAGCACGTTCAAGCCCCCAGCTGAGTTAATTCAGCGAATTTCCTCTTATTATTATTTAGCTCTCTTTACGTGTATTTAAGAAATTGTCTGAGACATACGGATGTAGTACATTCAAAATGATGAAATCAACATTAGATTTGTCTTTATACAAGTAAAAAGTTTAATAATTATAATCAAGTATGTTTAACAGTCATATAAAAGGAATAATTGTTTAGAAAAAAGTATTCATCACAGTGTGATGTTACATGTCGTTTTATATTAATGTTAATTATATATATATATATATATATATATATATATATATATATATATATATATATATAGATATATATATATATATAGATATATATATATATATATATATATATATATATATATATCAGGATGGTTCCTGATGGCCACGATACCAGCTAGGGTAGTAAATCTTTTGGACACCGCAACCGCCAACGCCACTCAGATTTATTAGAATTACAACTGGCGACGTGGACAATATAGTTTATTTTGGACAGCACGCAGCTCCACAAGTAATACAATAATAATAATACATATAATCGACATTAAGTCGATGTCAAAAGGCTGTCATATTTGCTCTCAATATCCTTTTATATTTTTATTAATACTCACAGAACTCCATTTATAAACACTTCAACACCCGGAGCACAAAATCGTACGTCCATTCGCTATTACACACAATCCACTCTCTCCCCCCGCACTTCTGTCCCACCTGTCTCACGACAGCCAGCCAAGCATATCGGCTTAAGTAGCTCGCCCATCTTTTCCAGTGACCCGTGTAAAATAAACAAACACAGAGCCCCGCTGAGCTGAAGCTAAATAAATTACACCTGTTATGAATTTTAACCACAAAATAATGGAAACAAAGTTTTTCATTATTTCCGTGGTGTGAGTATACCAACACCAGAGTGAAATATGGTAACTTGGGGGGGGGGGCAAAATTTCACTATACATAAGCACTAGTATATAGCACCCAGGTTTTTGCCATAGGGTAGGCAATTAAACAATAAAAGTATGGTCGATGGTTAATACCATAGCCACTGTCTCCTATTAGACAAAATCCTATTTAACCGCAATGTGAGGTCGCCATAACTAATAGTACTCAACATATTAAAAAATGATGGTAGCAATACATGCACTCACATACCTCACACCGTCACATAACGCCTATCAGTCAAGTCCAGTATCAGTAGTCACTTAATTAATTCATGATCAACATCAAAAATGCAAAGCAATAATTAATAAACAAATATGCACCAACGTAAATAGATAAAATGAGGCAGACAATCATAATAGTAAGGTAAATGAATGCAACATCTCACGCTAAACAATTAAAGACATGTGTACATTTTAAGTAATTATCAGACAAAATATGTTGTGGTGCTAATAAAAAAAACATAAATTCTTTCACCTAACAAAAATGTGTGTCCAATCAGGTAATAATAATATATGGTACAAATTGCTAATAATATTGAGAACGCATAACATGTTAACTCAACAATAAATGTAAGTCTAGTACAGGATGTGTGAAAGACCGAATCCTATTCCATGAATTAAAACTAATTAACCGGTAACTAAAACACTGTATTAATAGTAATAATATTATAGAATTACACACTAATAGACTAATACTAACTAAACTCTCAAGTTCATGTCCATGATCCTCTGCTATATTCTCGTATAAGTTGCATTATAATGTAACTGTAAGCACAAACGTTCAGTATTCATCAAAAAGTACGATATAATTCTAGTAGTTTCATCCCCTTGACCAAGCGAAGAATTCTTGAGTACCGTCCCTTCATCTTGAAACGTCGTGGCAATAATAGCAGCAACAAAGTTTTGCCATCAAACTGTTCATCGGGTCACATATGTATGTAATAACCCACAACTGTGTGTTTAAGCACATAAAGCACGTATGCCAACTGTACCAACGGACGACGACATACCCGTAATGAGCTGAGCAAAATGAGATCCAACTAGAGATCAGCGACATCAGCATTCATCATCATCAGGTGTCCAGCGAAGCGATCAATATCTGTAAGTACTGTCAAAATAGCCCTTGAGCGATTTCTTTCAATATCTGATAAAAATGTTATGATTGTTTTCAACCTTGGCATTCATCACAGAGCACTTGTACCTTCAATTCTGTCCGCATCCGCATCAGCATCATCAGCAAAAAGGTTCATAAAAAGTAGAATGTAGAATCGGTCACCACGTGAGGGAGTCAGCAAATACGTTATCTGTAACCTCACAAGGTACTTGCATCTGCCGCGTTGTCAGCTGATAGTGAGTCTTTCATACAACGTGACAGCACATCCGCCACCACGTTGTGACTGCCCTTGATGGCACGTATGTCGTAGTCATAAGGTTGGAGCGCAAGTAATGCTCTGGCAGCCCTCTCATTGCGGAACTTTGCAGTTTTCAGATATGACAAAGCTTTTTTATCTGTCTCCAAGACAAATTTTGCGCCAATAAGGTAGCGTTGCAGCTTTGAGAAACAAAAAAACTACAGCGAGCAACTACCTTTCTACAATAGGATACCTCTTCTCCGTGTGTGTCAATTTTCGGGTGACATACAGAATTGGATGTAGCCGATCATCGAATTCCTGCTCAAGTGTACCACCGATTCCCAATCCAGAGGCGTCGACATAAGGACAAAAGGATGACGAGTATCAGGCAATCTTAAAATTGGTGATTTTGAAAAATAACATTTAAGTACATTTAAAGACACATTACAAGAATGTGACCAAACAATCTTATTTGGAGAGTTCTTTCTCAGTAACGAAGACAGAACTGAAGTAATTTTTGAAACATTAGGCAAAAATTTCCTATAGAAACCGACGAGACCTAGAAGACTGCGAACCTGTTCTTTGTCTTTGGAATTTCTAGATTCAAGATCCTAGAGATAGTGGAATCTTCAGGTTCAAGACAACCGCCTCCTTTTTTATGTCCCAGAAAAGAAATTTCTGTGAAACCTATCTTAGTTTTCAGCGGTCTAGCAGTAAGGTGATGGAGACGAAGAGTACTCAACACAGACTGAATTTCAAGAACATGTTCTTCCCAAGATTGATGGAAAAGACACATATCATCAAAATAGGTAATAATGTCCTCACGATTAGAGAAAATGTTTCGCATCATGCGGACAAAAGTCACAGGCACGTTAACGAGACCAAAAGCCATAAAATTAAATTGGAACAAACCCAAAAGTGTAGCGAAAGCAGTATAAGGTTTTGCTCTGTCTGACAAGGGGACTTGCCAATATCCTTTCGGCAAATCAAATTTACTGAAAACAATAGCCGTAGATTAATCTAAAAGAGAATCTAAACAAAAAGGCAAGGTTCAGCGTCCAAGACAGTCAAAAGAAATTTAATCGCCTGAAAATCAAATGCAAATCCGAATGGATTTGTCTTTCTTTCTAATAACATCATAGGAAAAGTATATATGGAGATTGAGAAGGAGTAATTACGTTTAATTTGATCACATCCTCAATTTCCTTTTTGTACCTGTGACTGGGAAATGCACAGGGATAGGATAACGGTTTTCAGCGTAATTGGCCTGAAATGAGTTAGATGAATAGTCAGCGATGTTCAATTTTATTTGTACGCCCAGGAATATCCGTGAGCACATCAGGAAAAGATTGTAGTAACAAGGAAATCTGATCCTTCTGGTATGAGGCCAGAGTTGTTGAAAAAGAAATATGCTTCCAACTCTCAGTAGACAAAAGTGGTAACGTAGGTAGAGAGACAACAGGGACTCAGAACTATCAGGTAGCTCAGACAATAAACTCTTTCTGTTATGACCGCTAAGGTAGAGTGACGATCTCAATAGGCTCGTCGATAGCCTCAAAGACTGGTTTAAGATGTGGAGGACGGGAGTGGAATTGTTGCAGCAAGTTAACGTGAAAGGTTTTTTTTTCCTTTTCCTTTTACAGGAGACAGAAATAATGTAGTCAACATCTAACAACCTTTCAATTATCAGTATATGAACCTCTCCACGATGCAAGTAATTTATAGTCTTTATTAGGTAGCAATACATAGGCCTCATTCACCCGGCCATAATTGGCGTAGTTTTTTCCTGTTTTGGTTAACAAATAATCTTGCCTTACTTTTTGCTTTTTCTGATGCCTCTACAGCTATCTGGCATGCGTCAATGATTTTTTTTCCTTAAATTAACCACATATTGTCAAGAGGTTTGAACATACTCAGGCATGTCAGCTCCCACTATTAACTGTTTCAATATGGACATAGGTCCTCTTGGTTTGGCACCGCGAAGACTAATTCGAACGGCGCAAAATCCAGTATGTTCGTTAGGTATTTCCCTATAAGCGAACCAATACTGCTGGTGAGTACTCGATCCAATCCTGCTTTCTGGTATCTCTCGCTATATGATTACCTTGCCTAACCTTTTTGTTTCACTCGATAATCGTTTGAGTCCTCGTCTGTAGTTTTCCTCCATTTTGCAGAAGTGGGGGTGCAAACGTGAGTGTACTAGAGATGTCTGGTTGTTGTAATTTCATAAGTTCCCTCATAAGTCTGGTTCGTGACGTCATGAGAAAGTAAGTAGACGTCTATCTGAGATAATATTGGTTTTCGGGAAACCCTAGTCGAGTATGTAGAAAGGATGTCAAAAAATATTGAGTCTATCAGGCATCATTACAGTAGATACTGGTGTGTTTAAGAGGAGAAGAATATTCTCTGTCCAGCAGTTGCTTACATAGCGTGGCTGTAAATGAGCCAAAAGCCATGTGGCGTTCTGTCGGTCGACGTTGGATTGGACAGTGTGTAGGATTTGCGCCATATATAGATCGTAGTTGACGCAAGGTCAAGTTGCTGTGAAAGAACTCAAAGTGATATGTTGGTAAACTCTGGATGTAGATCTCGCCATACAGACTTGTCGTCATGCATGCATCAACCATTTCTTGGTCAAGTTTTTTACAACGGTGTCGATCGCGCTGCAAAAAATATGTAAGTCTCTTGTCACCCCCAGGCACAAAAGAGAATGCGAACAGAAACTATCTGTTTTTTGTGTTCCAGCGCAGATTCCCTAGTAATGGTCGCACAAATGTAGACATCTACGGGCTGTATGCCTCGAGTAAGAGCAAATGCGGAAAACGTGAGAGTACCGATGTAATTTGTTTTTTTACTTGACGTAGGAATCTTGAAATCTGAATCAAGATGAGCCTCATTCTTTAATGTAGTTGAGTACCAGATTTGTTAGTCGAGTATATTCTAGTTTAGTTGTACTTATCCCACCTCAGTGTCAGATATTGGCGACATGAAAACGTTTATGCTAAATGAATCATTTCATTCATTGTCTGCATGTTAGTGAGGCTATTATATGATAGAGATCCTGGTGCGGAGATATGAAGAGTTCAACATGTAGTGATTTCATGGCTTGATCCATCTCGCTGTGTCTCCCTCTTGTGTTCGTTGTGTCGTTCATCAGATGCTCTGCATGGTGAGACTTAGTGCTCGTGAAGTCGTGACAGTGCTTCGATTAGTTTGGTATATAATCAAATGTTGCTAAAGTCGGTTCCAATTTCTTGGGTTTCAATTTTATCCCTTTAAAATCAACACATTTTAGGGAAAAATCTTCATCATTAGTGCATTCGTGAAGTCCAGAATATTCGCCAAGGGTTGGTATCTAGCAATTGGTTGTCGAACAGGCACCCGAGCATCCTCCCAAGAAAAATAAGGAGTATCCAAGAAATGTTTCGCAGGTGTCGGATAATATTTCCACTTGTGCCACCGAAAACCAATGCACTTGACTTCCTGCCTAGTATAATCAGATGATGATTCGCACCTCAATATGAATCCTGCGCACACCCAACCGAACTTTCGCTCATTCCATTATCCCTTATCCACTAGAAACAAGTGTGGTACTTCACTAAAAACCCCCTTATTAAAGCAGTCGATAGTGACCTCATGACACACTATGTAAATCTTACACATCTCGCGCACACTCATCTAGAGCACTATTCCCACTACCATGTATAGGTGTGTATGACGAAAGTAACAACTCCTGTGTATGCATGAAACTCAATAATAATTACATGTGTGTCCAGAGATACCAAATTGCACTATTTTATTAATTCATGACACTACAATTATATTTAGAGTCATACAAGCCCCTTACGCTTAAAATCTTGAAAAAATTTATATTTGTGACAAGTGTTAGACTCTAATGTCACAGCATCGTATGACTGAATATATAGAGTCTGACAACGTTTGAAGAGTCACAACCGAGATCATTTTACCTATTCTCTGTGAGTATATTCTGTGTCAACCAGAGCAAATCTATGATATATCGATCGTTCTGTTAGTGATGTGCACTCGTCAAGAGAGCATGTAATAGTCAATAGTTGCGCTCCTTGAGTGGGTATAAAAACCTGTGATCCACTCCATCTCTTGAGCACTTCTCACCATGCTTTGTCACTGGCATGTGCCAGATATCTTAGTTTCTAGCTGTGTATCTATATTTCTCAATCCCTGTTAGGATCTGAAAGACGCTAATGAAATGGTGTGATATCCATCAATCATCACATCTGCCCTAGTCTCCGCACCCACATTCTATGCGCTTTATTAGCCGCTGCTCACTGTGTGATATCCTATTATTTAAGAATGAGTCTCCCTTCTGAGAGAAGAGTATACAGTTCTGTTGATGTTAGTGTTCGGAATAGGTAAATCTCGAACTCTTGGACCATGTAACAGATATTCTCTCTTGTTGGTTACAGACCATTATATAATCTTAGTAACTAGCTGCTGCCACTTGCTATAGATAATCGATATGTCTCCTGTGTATGTGATGTATGTGCGTGCTCTGCCTATGTAGAGATTCACTTTCTCTGTGAATGCCTGCTTTAAGATGTAGACTGATTCTGAGTCCACACGTGTCTATTGACTGTACATGCTACACACCATACTCTCACAGCTTTCATATTCGGTTCCAAGAAAATGTTATAAAAGAGATACTACAGACTGTATACCAGAGACTGAAATCTCTACACTCGTGTGGAATGTCAGATACAAAAATTCGTCACTCATGCTCTATCCCAAAATTGTTATCAATACACGTAGACTCAGTAGTATCATGACACTTATCGAATTGACTATGACATCATACATACTGATAGATAGAATGTGATACCAATTGTATTGATCATTCATCTCTATAAATAGATTTATCTTACGTGTCGTTGACATGTCCATCAAGAGAATTGTATTTGTCAATATCAATCTGTTCCCCAGATTTCTCATTTGTGTGTTGACGAAGTGCGATTTATTACTGACAGAGAATCCTTCACTCGATCATCTAATCTGAGTGTTCTGTATATCTTGCTCGCGTCATCCACTCTCGCGGCTTGAACTCGCCTGCGTGTTACCTGACATAATGTGCTCTGTCCTACGTACCTCCCATCAGACCCTCACATCACATCCAACATCAAAGTTGTGTGCCGAGTAGACATTAATTTCTATTGTAGCCTCTCTGATTTGTTGATTAGAAAGTGTACACCTTGAGCAACCCCCCATCAGTACGTGTATACCTGACTAGAATAACAAATGCTAGAATCGCATCAATTTATGTCTACCGTGATAGTCTTGTTGAACTTGTGTTAGTCTATGTTGTTGTCTCAGTTGTTGTTAATCGTTGAGATAAAGTGTTGATTTCTATTGTCTGTGTTGTGAGTTCTCCATCTACTGTCCCTTCGAACTTGTGTTTCTCCATCTATAGTTTAACTTTTAATGTTGTGCAATATAGACACTGTCTAAAGTGTATTCTCTATTCATTTGAGCTGGTGTGTCCGTTGAGTTCTCGAATGTGTGTGTGTTGTAGTTTCTTATTCAGCTCGAGACTTCAGACGTAGAAAGAGTGCAGAGTCCTTTCTCAGTCTCTTCTGGCATGTGATAGAAGTGTCCTGTCCTGTCGTCTGCTTCTGTCTTCTCCAGCTAATTCTTACTGTCTTCTCTTGCTTCCGACTTTTGATATCATGTGTGTCGTCCTTGCTAGTTTATGACAATTAAAATAGTGACTGAACTCTGTCTCTCACGTGTGTCTATGTCTATATAAGTGTTGATACTGTACTGATCTGTGTCTGAGCGTGTCCAAGATCGTGGTGGGACTGCATGTTACGCCTTGTTGTCTCGTGCACGCACTTCACACGCTCTCTCAGTGCTATCTCAGCCTTAAGTGTCTCACTCTGTTTCCTCGTGTTGACCTATCGATAGAGTAGCTCTCTCGATATCACTGGAGTACGCTGATGACATCTCAAATCTCTGATCATTTCGGATTAACTTAATACTTATCAAATTATCAATATAAAGTGAAAATCTATTTGATTTTAATGTGATCCATTGTAATGATTATCCATGAACTGCGTTTCTCATGACAATTAGATATCTACATCCACTCCAGGAGAATCGATATCTCCACATATCCCCATTATATATCACCGCAATGGATAAAGAATCTTAGACTGTAATGACTGTGTATCTCTCTAGAATGTACGTAATTCTGTGTGTGTAGTGTCTATGTGTGTATCTATTTAATCTCTAGCAGTCCAGAGTCATTGCTCAGATCTCTCTAATCATACAGCACTAGCCTCAAGTGTGCTAGATACTGCACCATGTCATTTTAGTTAACAGACGCTGATATATATATAGCGCTGAAAAAAGTGATCTGCTAGAAATACGATATCTGAAAGTAATCATCTCGTAGTGACTAGAACGCATGTCCCATAGAGAGAACAGACTATAGGCTCACTGAGCATCGTGTGTCTAAGAGATATGTATATTAGTAACGCAAATGAATACTAGATCGCTCTCTCGCGCCAGAGTGAGAAATTGAAATGTGATATAGACGGAGAAGTAACTGGATGGGATTGTGATTAGGGGTGTGGGGTGTTTGGTTTTTGTGTCTATCTGTACTCTACTCTGTTTTAGTTACTCCAGAGACTGAGTGTACTGACTTTCGAACTAAGATAAGAATGTTGTGATATATATATCTGTAGTAGACTGATCTCTGCTATCTCAGAATAGACCAGAGAATTGATAGCCATGAATTGTGTGTATACAAGTGTATCTCCATGTAGTAGTTATAGAGGCTGAGTATGATCTGATCTCAATCTCTCTCTAGTGTGTGCTAGAAATAGCTAACTTGGACGGAGTTTGAACACGTGTGATTACTCAAATGTCACATAATCTAAACAGAGAGCATACAGCTCTAACACTAATGGTTCTTCACAAGAAAGTGAGAGGAGCGATTACTCTCCGCTCTCTTGTCCCAGTTAGGCATAGAGTTGTGAGTAGTGTGCTCTAGATCTTCTCGCTCGTGCATGGGACTATCGCCAGAGTGTGTGATAGAAAGAGATCGAGCGAAATAGTTCTATCGAGACTCTCGATTCAGAGTGATATAGGTTGCACAGCTCGAAGAATGTGTGTGTGCAGCGCCGAGGGATTGGTCATTGTGATACTTAGTGTGGTTCCTCTACTTCGTCTTGTAATACTCTCGCTGATATTGCTTATGTGGCGTCCAAAAATATAAATACGGGACATAATATAATATATAACAAAAGAGACAGATAGAGAGTATAGATGGAGCGCTCATTAGTCTCCTCTGTCTCAGAATATGTGAGGCAGCGCACTCGTATGTCGCACCTGCTTATGTGCGAATAATAGTCGACTGTAGTGTCTGTTTTAGTTTAGAGTAGAGAGACTCAGTCTCGGCAGTCCGTTTCTGTCCTTGTAGACGTCTGTTGACGCTCACAAACGTGGGGGGGGGGGGGGGGGGTTGGGGGTGGATGGGTGGGGTGTTTTTTGGGGTGTGTTTGTTGGAGTTGAGGTTTCTACAAGTAATACAATAATAATAATGCATATAATCGACAGTAAGCATATCAAAAGGCTGTCATATTTGCTCTCAATATCCTTTTATATTTTTATTAATAATCACAGAACTCCATCTATAAATACTTCAACACCCGGAGCTCAAAATCGTACGTTTACTCGCCATTACACACAATCCGCTCTCTCTCCCCGCATTTCTGTCCCACCTGTCTCACGAGAGCCAGCCAAGCATATCGGCTTAACGTAGCTCACCCATCTTTTCCAGTGACCCGTGTAAAATATACAAACACAGAGCCCCGCTGAGCTGAAGCTAAATAAATCACACCTGTTATGAATTGTAATCATAACAGTGATGCTATGGTTTTCGAAAATGTACAGTTTACTTGGCAGCTTTTAAGTTTTATTTAGCTGTCAATGAGTCTGTCTGTTCTGCTGCAGCTGATGTTAGGTTCGCTGTAGACAGAAGACTGGATAACACTCGTCACTGGTCAAGTTTGAAAGTTGTAGCACGTTCCAAGAAGTGTCAGGGAGTAACTACCAAGCTGGTCCCGCGTCTCTAACACCCGTCTGATGATGGTGTCTAGCGTCGACTTCAGGCCATTTATACCCTCACTTGTTCCAGAGATAGTACCCTCAACCGGTACCACCAACTAGTGTCACAAAAAAAAGAGAACAAATACCCTCTTGAGTATTGCGTTTTCCTGACACATACTCATGTGCCCCCTCTTTTCATTCCACCATCCCATCTATCGCAGAACTTTTACCCTCTCTGAGAATTAATATTAATCCCAGTGGGCGACAAATTTTCTTTGCATTTAAAATAAATAGTTTTATATTTAACTTTAGTGGAAAATGTTAACAATATAGTTTGAATATGTTTACATTTACATCGGTTGACAAGGTTGTAAACTTTCATTACAGTTAGAGTGACTATGTTTTACATTTACTAGGTTGAAAAGGTTGGAACTTTCATTACATTTAAATGAATTTGTTTTACATTTAAACTGGTTTAAAAGGTTAATAATATAACAAGTATGTACATTATTTCTTTCATCTTTCCCTTCCTGCTGCGTATGAAACGTAGGACTACCTCTGCTTTTGGTTCTTTATAAGAAACTCGCAATAAAGCAGTCACCAGCACTGGCAGTGGTGGTTCATGAAATCATCATTCTATATGTTGAAGTTGCCAGCCTCAACTAACTGGGATATCCACTAGCAATTTTCACATTTTAATGCTCACATGTCAATATATACGTATTAGTTCACATGTTAATAATGAAAAAATATAGAATTCAAAATGTACAACTTACGCCAATCTTTAGGCTCACAGACTGCTGGCTCAGAGAAATAAAGGCACTTGTAGAGGCCTCTTACACTTGGTTTGGGGTGTTGTTACTTTAGCAATAAGTTCCCACTTTGACTCCGTGTTTCAGATTCCTCAGATTCCGGTTTTCCTTGCTAATAATGGTAGAGTTTTCCTGGGAGATAATTCCTCAAGATGCAAAGTCTGGTCCAATCAATGAAATCTGCTGCTATTCTTAACTCTGGCAAGGTCTGGTTGTCTTCTTTGCGCAAGTGAATTTTTACAGTGCTTTAAGTCGGTTTAAAGTGTCAAGTTATATTGCCCCTCTCGTTCCTGGAGCGTGTTGCTTACGGTTAGACCAGGCCCCAGTCAGAAATGTAGTTATGTTTACATCTCGAGTGCCGGTCAATAATTTCAAACATGCGTATTTACGATGGCGAAATTCAAAATATTTCTACTAGGAAATTTCTGTGCAATAATACAAAGGTCATGTCTTCCAAATATGGAATGAAAACATCCGATCACTCTGTCGGCAAAGTTTACAAATAAGATATTACTTTCATCTAAAGTAATGTCTTTGTAACAAGATGTACAGGAAATGATTATGTCATTCGTTTCGGATGAGTGCATGCCGACAGGTCGATTATTTATCGCGGGGCAATCCTAGGTAAAAATGACACGCGTTCACTATACGAATATTGACCGGGCCCATCTTGTTTTTATCTGCGGCTTAATCTTAGCAAAGCCGAGAAGCGCAAAGCAAACATGATCAATTATCACTGAAATGAGTGTAAAATTGATAAGAAAATAGCTACTATCTGCTTGATAGCAGAGAAAGAAATGGGCCGACCACAGAAATTGTGATGTATTTAGTACACACACAAAATTTAACTAAATACTGCCGGAGGGGAATAGAGATCGACACTATATTTATGTGACAGCATGCAAGGGGGGTCTCAGCACAGTGCACGAACTCTGTAGCACCGATGAGAATCACAATGTGTGTATACAGGAATCACACATTCTATAAATATGTTTGTGCTGAGTAGGTATTCCTAATTTTTCAATTTTGCCAGCGCAGCGGGACGTATGGCTTGCTCTTTACGAGTTCTAGCTTTCGAGGGATTTTAACGCGTGCCTTTTGCACACGGGATCTCCTACTTTTTCGACCTCATTCTATAAGGCTAGGCATTCGATCTGACTATCCAGGAGATCAGGGAAGAGTATGAAATCATTAGGAACCACTGGTTGTGAAAAAACAAATTCCATTAATTACATTCCCGTGCTGGGAGCGAACACGATACCTTTAGAATCAGAGGCGGACGCCGTACCTCTTTGCCACTCCGTCCCCTCCACGTTTTGGCGGGTGAACTTAGTGCCCTTGATATATAGAGTGACGACAACTAAAATTTGGCCGCTATTTTCGGTCCTACCCGTATTGCAGGAAAATGGACCCGATCATGAGTTTCGGACGAAATTTGCATTTTCGTTTAGGTTAGCTAATAATTTGAAATAAAATTAGATGGAAATACAGTAGCACATATTTGTACTATTATTTGTATTTGAAGTAACAAAACAAAAAGAAGAAAACTAGTTTACTTATCGGTTTATTGAAAAGAATCAGTAGCGTGGATTTTTAACACATACTCCGTTGAATTTTATATTCCGTTAGAATTCCACTATTTAGCAACAAAGATTGTATTATAGTTTTATTATATTAATTATATATTTTATTATATAATTTTTATATTATATATATATATATATATATATATATATATATATATATATATATATATATATATATATATATATATATATATATATATATATATATAATCTTATAAATATAGAAGAGGTGTTAAGAATAGACAGACCTAGGGAACTGCATAATATAGTCAAACAATATTTATCACGAACAAATGTTAATATTAGTGTCTGGGAATGTGAAGGTCTGATGCTGTTCTTACAGTGCATATGACTTTTAACAGATGAAAGTCAATTAAATATCTGTTAAAGTCAGTTATATAACTGGAACCACCAGGCCTTTACACCCCTCCATTTTAATATAATTCGTGTTCAGAGTCTCTTCTTGATTTTTTTTGTTTGTTTTTTTTTTTGTTTTTGTTTATTTATGTAACGTATTAGCATAATTGTGATTGTCCCTATTTACAATGATTTGACAAATGTGATGCCACTTTCTCATCGGCAGTTGTTCATATTATTTGGAATTGAAAACAATATATATCCTAATTATAACCCATCAGAGGTTGAACGGGATATTTTTCTTCAATAATTTAAAAAAAAAAAAAAAATATTACTCGACGCTTATTCCCGCTACTAACCCAGGTATTGTCGACAAAAAAATGGAGTCCACGTCGTTCAGCCTCGTTTTCGATTCTGACTCAGTTGACGTCACTCTATATAGAAATACAGGGCACTAGGTGAACTACTCGTTAATAATATAAACTCCCAATGTGATGCTGGCAGTGGGCGGCAGCATGTGCAGAGCAGTAAACATAGATGTTCATAAAAGGCCACTCATAGGAGCGTGCCGACTCACCGCTGCATAAAGGTAAGAATGATATGCCTGAAGTTTTAAAATTATATTTTAAGACAGATAAATGTGTGAATTTAAAATAAGAAGTAGTGAAAGATTAGGCAAAATGTCAGACATAAATTTAATGTTTCTCTTAGACCGCGAATGTGCGAAAGATAACACCACTTTCACGAATGTATGCAACATTTAATTTTTATTTTGGTAACACTTTACAAATATTTAAAGTCACTTTTATCAGAGTCAACTAATTGAGGTTAAGCAAATTCTCAGTCTTATAAATGTGCTAGATGCTGAAATGTTAAGACTTTAATTCTAATTCTGTCCCCCTTATTATTTTGAAAGGAATACTTGCCCGTAATAAAAATAAGAAGATCTAGTGACATAAAGAAAAACTATTGACCTGCTGGTGAAGTTTTGCTGGAAGGAAAGACAGATGACAGAAGAATAGGCAGTTTCAGACAATAGAAGAATTGTGCTAACAGCCCTGAGCAGGGCTTTACTTTTGGGTAATATGCACAACGAATTCATATTTTCTTCTTGTCTTTTATTCTGCTTACCATCGCATTTTCATACACTGGAGAAAACTTGAAAGACTTATAGATCTTGCAGATTTGACATCAGTGTGGCAGCACTTAATATATCACATCATGATTTCATTATTTACTTAAGTTCACTATCATATTTAATTAATTACATTTTTACATTTCATCTGTGTGTGAATTGTCTTTCACCATCCTCCGTTTTACTTTCTACTTACCCTATATGTGTATATTCTTTACTAATAAAGTGCATAGCCGTGTTGATCATTATCTAGTTATTTAATGTATAACTCGTGCTGTCTGTGTTAAGTATTTACATGTCGGGTAAACTCCTTCATTTAATGGAGGATGAGGGCTCCTTCTGTATCAAGATCTGGCAGAAGCTAATGCAGTAGGGAAATAGATGAAAACTCCCCATTAGTTATTAGAAAAACACTATCTAGTGGAGAATATTCGCCTTGTCTTCTTCTTGTCCTTATCTCGAATAGATATCTTTCTTTCTTAACGAGTCAATTTCTGAGACCTTCTTGACAAACATTGCATAGGCGCATCCCTATCATACTGTAACGAGGCGAACCTCATTGCACCCGCCCAGTATACCATATACGACAGTAATCTGACTATGCTCTTGAGTTAGGGAAGGCTAAGGCAGCGAGCAAGGGAATGTGTAACGGCACCTCATAAAGCTGGACCTAGTATAGTGAAGTCTCTAGCACGGTATTACCCCTACGGCCGTATCTGCTTTAGGATTCTCTTAACTTTACTTCCTTCTTCCTGCGAGATAAAAGTCGGTTCAATGTCCGGCCTCGCGGTTCACCTTCACGATGATATCTGGTTGAGTCGTCTATAATGTTATTATTCATGTTCCCTCCCACATTTCACCTTTTTCGAGCGCCGGTTTAAAGTAAAAAGAGCGTCCGATTGGCAGAGAGTGGTTAGAGCTCCGGCCTCGCGTAGCAAAATTGCCGGGTAAGAAACACTGAGACTTCACACACCAGTCTACCCTCGGCTGTTAAATGGGTAACTGACTTGCTCTTGACTTTGGGAAGGTGATGGCAGCTGGGGAAGGGAACTGGTCACACCTCACTCGTAAAGCTGGACCTAGTATAGGGAGGTCTCTAACACTTCACTGCCCTTACGGCATTATCTCGTATGGGACTGTCTTTACCTTTTTACCTTTTGTGTTTCATTAAGTATTATTTATATGTAGATAAAGAACAATTTTATATGTAGACAACAATTTTATATGTAGACAACAATTTGATATGTAGACAACAATTTTTTATTTTTGTAGACAACAATTTGAGTATGTAGACAACAATTTTATATGTAGACAACAATTTGATATGTAGACAACAATTTTATATGTAGACAACAATTTGATATGTAGACAACAATTTTATATGTAGACAACAATTTGATATGTAGACAACAATTTTATATGTAGACAACAATTTTATATGTAGACAACAATTTTATATGTAGACAACAATTTTATATACCACATACCAAACTATTTTAAGACTAAAATGGTAAATAAACAAATAAACCTTATGAAAAGACTCATACATGTTCAATCTCCCGCTTCATTTTCAACATCTGCAGAACATCGTCTGCTTTACAAGCGCATGTCTGCTGCCCCAGATATTTGCCACACTTGAATCAGACACTTGTCGTCTGCAATGTCGTGGACACTGTTCCCTGAAGATAATTTGTGTCTTCGTGACGTCTTACGCTACCACCTACTCACTGCGCCGTCTTTAGCTTTCACTGTCAGTGGAGTCTTTGCTATATTCTACTAATCACGTCTGAGACTACTTATCTTTTTCTGTAATGTTGCTTTCTTGTTGTTGTTGTTGTTGTTTTTAATCTTAAGGATGATATAGAGGGTGTTTCAAAATTATATATAAACATTTCATTTCGAATGCATATAACTCACACATAACGTCACATAACATGTTGATATTTTGCAGGAATAGAGCAGAATATAATAATAATAATAATAAATTCTTTAAGCACCAAACACGGCGCATAAGGCAGAAACCAGTGCTCTCCAGGTTGTACGTTGTGACGCCACTCCTCTTAGCTCTTGCACATTATTTAGGCCCAACGTTCTTCCTTCTCTTATTATTGTTCTTCTGAGTGTTTCTTTTGGTCTTCCTTTTTTCCTCTTACCCTCAGGAACCCAAGTGAGCGCCTGTAGTGGTATTCTGTTGTTTTGCATTCGTAGGACATGACCGATATATGACCATCGTGTCGTAGATTTCGATAGGAGAATTAAGACTAGGTTTGGTCCCTTCTGAATAGTTTTGAATAGGTGATAGACTCAGTGAGAGTTAGTGAAAGGTAATAGAATTTCCACACACGTGAGATGATAGATTTTTCTATAGTGGCTGTCTCTGAAAGTGAAAAGAATTCTTCTCTCTCTCACCTATCTTCTACAACAGTTGTTACAGCGTCAGACAGACTACACCAATATACATATTACGTATATTTCTATCACTCACAGGCACGCACATACACGTGACGACAGGTAAACACACAGACGTGGGAAAACTATAACAATGATATATATATATTATCTAGAACGAGCTGACCAAACACTATTATTAAGTTCAAGAGCGATTTTAATATCAGGAAAAAATCGGCTCACAACATCAAAGAAAGTACATCAAGGAAAATACATATACACATAGTCATAAAAATTCAAGGAAATGTTGCAAGGATGATAGCCCCGTTATAGTGTTAACTCTAGGTTTAGCCCGGCCCCGTTAAGAGAACAGATGATGGCGCCAGAGTCACAGATACATAGGGTTTGATTCTAAGAGTTTTCTTTGTTTTATCTCGTAATTATATGCACAGAGTTTGAAAAAAAAAAAAAAAAATCTGATTTAACCTAAGACAAAAACACAAGAACTCTAGCCTTAGCAACAAATTATGCAGATTGAAAAAAAAAATTAGGACAGCAACAGGGTGTCAAAGATATAATAGTGAAAATATCACTCAAACCAGCGTACACTCATTCATTCCGCCATGGCCTCTCATACATGTACTCACGACTTTGCTCGCTGCCTCTTGGAACACACTGATTTTAGATTTTCACACAGACTCAAAAAAAATGCAGTCTTCTGCCAAGAAGTCCCCAGTTCCAAAAGACGTATTTAAATCGGAGTCTCCGGGAACGACTACTTGGGTGTGCAAATTTGTTCAAATGTCTGATTAAGTCACCTAACAATTATTCCAGGCGCGGGAGTTAGCAGAGCACAGTGTCAATAGCGTAGGTTTCTAGAAATGATGAATGTCAGGTCGGTGCCTTCCCTCAGTATAGGATTCACTTTAGTCACACCACAGATTTGTCCACAAAAAATATATATATATATAGTCGGGAAATGTTAGTTAATACTTGAAGTATTTCGCGCCACCAGGCAGAAAGATTACGTAGAGTTTTTCTAGAAGAAATTAAGATCTGGCTCCAAGGTCCAGTATTTATCATTACAGTCTTTGAAAACCCGTTATTGGGATATAGTATTTCTGGCTAACTCGGGTTGCATATGCACTGTTTAGACCAGTGGTACTTAAGAAACCCACGTGGTTCAAAATAAGGACTGTCTATTTCTTCACAAGTATGGAAACTACTACTAGGTGCTGGTAAAGTTAGGGTCACCCCAAAACTTTCACTGTGTGGAGGAAAAATAACACATATAATATAATAAACAGAATCTGTACTGGTTATAACTTACATTTAAACTTGCAAGCAGAGAGCTTTGCTTATCATTTAAACTTCCCGTGACGTAAGTTATATTTAAAAATCAGCAATCCTCATGAATTAGGAACACGTGCGTATTCCGTCACCATTCATGAGGCTCGATTCTAGAGTTTATACGTTAGTTTAGAAAAATACACTCGACTGAGTATTAGCGGTTAAATTAAATTCATAAATAGCTACAATTGCCGTTATAAGCTAGAAATTTTAATTTTATTCTGCTTTCCACTGAATGCTTCCCTAGAAAATATAATAGCCTACCACTTTATTTCTCTTCTGCGCTAAAGAAATAGATTAAAATGAATTAAGCGATAAAACACTTTAACACTCACAAAATCTATATATCTATCATATTAATTACCTCAACCACAGAATTACAGGTAGTCGCACAACTTAAGAATAAAAATGCTGAAAATATTTCTGGAAGTCTAGAAGTTCGACAAATTGCCGAAACAAACTGAGATCTTCGCTAACAGCTATTCTGTTTACGAGCAACCTATCTACTGTGAGTCTATGAGCGAGAATGAAATTAAAGTTTCAAACTTGGCCAATATCTTTAAAATCGGACACAGGATCCTAATCTTATTTCGCCAAGCGAAATAGTCTCCCCTGTCCGTATAACACCTTCGTCCGCTTATCGCGTGACGTAACAGCCATCAGTGGCCGAGGGCTTGCATGAGTTGCAAATCTCAGACCACCGTCTGCAGTGCGGAGTGGATTTTCACGCTAAGCCGGGTTTTTCTGACGAAAAACCTCATGCGTTTACTGAAATGCAGACTCTCTGTCTACTTTCCATGTCCCTCGGGTGAATTTTCACGCCCCAGGCCAGAGACCCTCAGACGAATGTCTAGCGAATGCTGTAAATTCACGCCTATCATCCGACCAGCGCGACTGACATGTACGCAATACCACCCAGGTGCGATTCTCAGTTTTAGAGAAAGGAAAACAGGTAAAGTTTGCGAATTATATGAAAATAATATTCGCAAAACGAATGGATGAAAAATATACAGGAAAAAGGAAAAACAGAGATAATAAAAGAGAGAATTCGGGTGAAAGAATAGGAAGAAGATGTAGGAAATTAAATGAATATAAACCCTACGTGACAGAGCCTCCCCCCTTTAAGATATGGAAGCACTCCATGTCTACGTTATGGAGTTTAATTTCCTATAACCGTAGCTTCAGGGTGTCTGTCTTCTTCTCTCTCCTCTTCCCCCTCCATCTCTGTCCAATTCCTACTCAAGTCCACTCCTCAAAGTCTCCTTCCCCTGGAATGTCTCATATGCGCGCTTGAAAGAGCGTCGCCGCTTCTGACATTTTTGAAAGATTTCCTGTGATAGCGGTGGAATATCCCTGCCACTATCGTCATCTTCGTCAGTTTTGGCGATCGTCAGGAGATGGTCGGAGGTTGGCACTGGTTTTTCCAAGTATCTCTTTAAGAGATTTAAATGGAAAACCTTCTCCTTTCCTTCAATAGAGATCTGGTAGTTAGCCTTAGAAATCTTTTTCAGGACGGTAAACGGCCCTTGCCATCCGATCTTCAGTTGGTTGTTCTCGGTAGGGAGCAACACCAAAACTTTCTCTCCTGCTTCCAGTTCTCTCTCTTCCGCGACTTTCCTGTATCGGTTAGCGTGCTTGGTGCGTGCTCGCTTAAAGTTAGTCGTTGCTAGGTCCCACCCTAGTTTCAACCGTTCCTTTAAAACCGACACATATTTACTGGCTGAGACAACTGTCTCATCAGCCTTCTCGTCTGTCAGAGACTGAAGTAAGGCTTCAAGCGGGCCCTTAATGGGTCTGCCGAATAAGAGTGTAGCTGGCGGAAATCCTGTGGAAGTATGAGGAGATTCTCTGTAGCCAAATAATGCTGCAGGAATACAGAGATCCCAATCTTCAGGTTTCACTTGTGCCAGCTTACTTAGCATCATGGTGAGGTTTCCATTAGCACGTTCCACGAGCCCATTTCCGGCCGGAGTATATGGCTTAGTGTGGATGTGCTGGGTCCTCAAGATCTTAACGATCTCATCCATCAACAGGTTTCGGTATGGAGATCCATTATCCGTCAACACTTGCTGAGGGAATCCCAACCGAGTGAAAATCTGCACGAGGGCTTCTGCGACATGCTTGGCATCTGCGCATGTTAGCGGGATAGCTTCTGCCCATAAAGTGCATGTATCGACTAAGGTCAGGATGAACCTGTTCCTTCTTTTAGTCATTTCGAAAGGCCCTAAAATGTCGATCACAACCCGTTCGAATGGTGTTCCCATTATTGGCATTTCACCCATGTGGACTGGGGGTGTCCGTTGCTTGGGTGGCACACGTTGGCACTGGGCACAGGATTTGACATATCTGATAATATCAGTATTTACTCCTGGCCACCAATAATGAGTGGTTATACGTTGGTTTGTGGCGTTCTGTCCCATATGTCCGCTAAAGGGAAGAGAGTGCCCCATTTCTAGGATTTGGCTTCTGTACTGTTTCGGTACTAGGAGCTGGTTGTAACCTTGGTCAGGCTTGCCCGTTCTCCGATAAAGTACGCCATCCTCTCAGAAAAAATGTCCCCGTGCTGTTTGGGTTCCTTAGCCATGGGCAGTTTCCTAAAGCAGGGTGCCAAAGTAGGGTCCTTGTATTGCGCTTCTTTAAGTTCCATAGGTAACAAATTAGGCGCAGGCTCCCGTTCCTTCTTGGTTTGCCCTCTTGTAGTTACTGCTGCCACAATCGGCTCTTCCGGTTTCCCAATACACACGTATCTCCCGCCAAGTATGACTGGGTAGATGGGATCATCCATAACAGCCGCTTTGATCACACCTCTGACAAAGTCAGAGTGTATCTCCACCAATGCGATGGGAAGCGCTGTAGGTGCATCACTCTTACGAACTCCACAAAGTTTGACGGTCTCTCCTGTCTCTTGACCGGGTTTAACCAGGTTTCTGGCAACAATGCAATCGTAAGAAAGCCCCGTGTCAAATAAGCAAGAAGTTTGAGAACCGTTCAAAATAACAATACCTCGCGTTGAGGGTCTATCCCCAACAGGTTGGGAATCACTGTCAATAATTCCGCCTTGCGAGACTGTCAATAAGCATCCGATGCGTTTTGGCTCGGTGTGCTCGGTCTGATCATATGTCCCGTGCTCGGGGGGTTCTCCCTTTGCCACCTTGTCCTTTCTGGCTACGCTGCCATGTAGGGCGGTCGGGTTGATCAGACTGTTTGGGGTGGTTGGGGTACTTGTTCTTGTAGAACTTGGATTTTCAGGAGGGGGGTTTTGAGGTCCAGTTTCTCTGTGGTTATTTAGGTTAGAAGCCTGAGAAGATTGCTCTAGGTTATGTTTTCGAAAATGCTCCTCTGTCGGTTTCCGCTTTGTGGCCGGTAGTTCAGCCAGCGCATTGTGATAACGCTCAGACTTTTCCAAAATGTCTTCAAGTTTTTCTGCCCCCCTGCTCAGCGAGAAATCTCCGGGTATCAGCAGACAAAGTGTTCTTTATTTGTTCAGTTAGAACAAGTTCCTCAAGACCTTCATAGGTAGAGGGGAGCGCTCCAGTAACGCTTTCTTCAACACATCGTAGTCGTCTTGTTGGCTACTTTCCAGCTTAGAATAAACATCATAAGCAGAACCTTTTCAATGCCTGGGACAAGCTTAATTTCCACCAGTGCACGCGCACCTCTCTAAACCCGTACAGAAGTTGCAATTTTCTCAAATTTTTTCTACCATCTCATAGTGTCAACTCTCATTCAGCCTTGTTTTCATTTGGACAAGGGAAATGATTCTAGAGACGGCAAGAGACTATAGCAGTGAGAGGGGGTTGGATCTTGGGAGTGTTAGAAGGATCTAGAAGTTAAGGAAGAATGAGGGAAGATGACTCTTACCTCCATTGCCCTGTGAAGGTATACTGAGCTCATCTGCGCCCACGACTTTGGAACTCTGTGGGTTTTAAGCGCCAACTCGTGCGTGTCTCTTGTTTTCTCTCTTACTCATGCTGTCTCTCCTCTTCTCCTTCTTACATGCTGTCTCTCCTCCCTCTCTTCTCATGCTGTCTCTTCCTTCTCATTTTTCACCTCTCCCTGCGGATTTCCATTTTCCTCGTCCATTCCTCTGAGCTGCTGTAATAGACCGGTCTGAGCCGCTTCTTTCCTCCTTAGTCTTCCATTGACTGCTTTCCTCTCCAGCATCAATATCTCATCAAGTTCGTACTCAGACAATGGCTTATCGCTTCTTCTCCTTCCAGTCCCCTCCTCTCTATCCCCTCAGTTTCTCATCGCTTTCGTCCCTGAGGAGTTGTCTAAGCTTCTGAGCCCTCCTCGGCCATATTATGTCAGTTGAACTGACACACACTGTTGTGGACCACAGAAAAGTAGGGAAAAAGAAAGAATAACATGGTTTCCTACACTTAACGAGAAAAATAATGCTCCAAAAAATCAAAAAGATGAAGAATATCGGTAAAACCCTGGGAAATACTCCTCCAAAAATAAAAATCTAACCTTCACTCGCTTCTATTCATCGGCAACTATCAGACTCTAATGCAAATACACGACTACGCCAACTCCATGGCTCAGTTAGCTGATATATCTTCCGAAAAATTACTAGCTTATCAGACCGGATATTAGATGTGGTCTAAGCTCGGCAATAAGTTATAGCACGATCTTAGCAGAGACTAGAGACTCCCGTTTGGTTACTGAATGTACGCACTATCCGTTGACCCCTGATAGAGCAGTTAGGAAGTAGGCTGGAGGCAATTAATAGGGAACAAATAGTCTGCACTTGGCGATAAGCTCATAGAGGGACACACTTGGTGGATGACGCTAACAGGTAAACGGTCTAGAAGATGGAGCGTAATGGTTATTCTTAGGGGGGTTACATGTCTAACAGATTACTTCTCACATTCGTTGCTAGTATTACATGGCGAGTACCTGTTAAGTTGAATCATCCCTATATAAGTTTTATTCCTCGCTAAGTAAAAGGGTATATTTCTGCACCGAGCACAGCCCCTGTGGAAAAAAACGCACAATTTTCCCGCCCCCCCTGGGACCCCCCCTCTCGCACTCCATTAGCAAGGTCTTCCCTCCGTAAGTGCAGGAACTTGTTCTAGATTGAGGGCAATATAAAGAACACTTGAACCTTGCTGTATACAGGAGATTTCTCGTCTGTAGAGGGGGCAGGAAAAAAATTGAAAAAGACATGTTTGGAGTCAAGTCTGGCCTTCTGAGCAGTTATCAATTTATGCGCAATTGGCTGAACTACCGTGCCACATGAGCGGAGGTACAGGCGACAGGAGTCTAAGTTCATTAAATCCTAGGACGAGAACCAATAATTGATCACCTTTCATGCTGCGAATCAGTTTAACCACGAGATAACACCTCAAAACACATCTTCTAATAAAATCCAATTAAAATCATACAAAAACCCAACCAGTACTCCCAACCACCCCAAACACTACTGTATTGATAACAAATACCGCACACTGGCAGCGTAGCCATAGAAGGAAGGACTAAGGTCCACAAAACAAAGAACCCCTGAGCAGGGACATACCACAACAACACCCGACCTAATATGGATCGGTATTGTTATGTTGAAGTCTCGCAATGCGGTAATTATTGAACGTAATTGTGATTTCCCAATTGTTGTGTGTGATAGAACCCTCAGTGACGATGGGTTGTTGTTTTTTTGGTTGTCAAAACTGATTTGCTTATTATGTATTAGGTGGTTGTCTTAGATTGTTGTTGCCCAGAAAGGATGGTTATGGATTTTAGGCAGGTAGTATGGATTTATAGACCGTCAAACTTTGTGGGAGTTAGGGGTATAGAGGGGAGGGGGGAACCTACAGGGGCTTTATGGATTATTTGGATTGTGTTTATCTAACACTCTGGACTTAGGTCCAAGACTGTAGGATCAAAGCGGGGTTATGGATGATCCATTTAGGACTGATGGATTCCATACTTGAGGCCGGGAGTAGGTGCTGTATTGGGAACCACCTGACAAGCCTATTAGTTTAAGGTATGGTGGCTAGAAGGTAAACTCTCAAGAGGGGTAATGAAGAAGGAACGGGGGACTGATGTTTATGGGGGGGGGGGGTTACCTATGTTGGGGACTTGGACAGATGGGGGGTACTCACAAAAGTGACCCTACTTTGGCACCCTGGCTTTAGGAAACTACCATGGCGAAGGTAACAAACATTGTGGTTGGGGTCATTTTTTGTGGAGGGGTATCTCATCTGGAGTCTTATACGGGCAGGCCTGACAAGGTTACGAACCAGTTGTGTGAAACAGTACA
Organism: Oreohelix idahoensis; assembly: GCA_024509875.1. Lineage (NCBI taxonomy): Eukaryota > Metazoa > Mollusca > Gastropoda > Stylommatophora > Oreohelicidae > Oreohelix > Oreohelix idahoensis. Next base: position 358,346 of record JAMPIV010003521.1, read on the forward strand.
GAATGGGGGGGGCTGTTAATTATCCTAGAATGGTTTGCACTTCTCCTCCATGTTAGTTGAGGTTATGTGGGGTGTTATTACCACGACCGGAGGAACAAAGTATAACAGGACACCTGCAATTGTTGGCTCAGGATGGATAAATACCCGCTTAGCCAATTGGGGGTAAGTGGATAAATCTTTATCATAATCCTGTTGCCAGAAACAACGAGCAGACTGATCCCATGTTGGGCATACGGGCCACCGCACAGTCTTCGCATGGGGGGGGTGGGATAAATGTGGAGGAGGTCTATGGTAATCATATTCGACCTCCCACAGGACCTCCCTTTTATGAGCAACTGTCCCCAATACGTTGGGGATGTGAATATTCCATTCCACCATTTTGGATAGGGGAAGACCAGTCCAACTAATACACCATCACATGAGGGGGGGATTCGTTCCTCAGATCCCAAATCACCAAGACATCCTAAATCCCCTCAAGGATTGATAATACCATCATCCCACCTATGGGAGTCAATAAAAAATGCGCCGAAGTTTTAATGTGCCTTACCCAGGGGGCATAAAAGGTTCATAATGCGAAATTCCACTTGAGCCACCAACAACCATATATCATGTCCATAGGGGTAAGATACTCGATAGGGTGCTTACCCCCCCACTCCCCATACCCCCCCACAAACCTCCCACACCAATTCTTTTTGGGTGTACTATATTCCCTATCACCATTTCCCACCCCCATTTATCACTACCTGGTCCCCCTATCCCCATCCTCAATTTCACAATACAAACTCCTCCAACTGTTCCCCTCTCCCCACCACCCCCCCCCCCTCCCCCTACCCACCCCCTTACCCCCCCCCACACCTCCCCTCCCCCCACCTTCACCCCCCCCCCCCCCATTTCTCCTCCAACCCCCCCCTTCCCACCTTCCCACTCCTCCCCCCCTCCCCTCCTACCCCTCATGACCCAGTTTTATTTTTCAATGGGGGGGGGTGATCCCAATTTGGACACATAATCAACTCCAATGGACTAATAGGTTGGTAAGGTAGGACTATTTAAATCACTTAAATATTCCCCCATAACAAAAAAAAACAACCCAAAAAACCATCTCCCATTACAAGTCCCTTCAAAATATACACAACTCAGGGGATCCAAATCCACCCCCACCAATACTGGGATGATATCTTTTTTAGGGGGGGATACATGTGTAGTTGTGATGTGTGTAATAGAATCCAGGTGGGGGAAGAGGTAGTGTATTTGGGGGGGGGGATTTGGATTGGGATTGGTCAAGTTACGTAAATATTCTAAATGAGAATTTAAGATGTTTGTGTGAGTGTTGTGGGGGTGGGTTATTTTTTTACCCCGGGGAAAGGGGACTCTACACTTGTCCATACCATCCAGGGGGGTCCCTCCATAGTGACCATGGATTTAGGGAACTCACTTCGTAGAGGGGGGTGGATAAGGGAGGATATGGTGTTGGTGGAGAGTAATGTATATGGGGGTATTATGTTTCATCACTGGGTGAATGGACCAGACATTCAATGAGTCAAAAATTGGAGGGGAGGGGTGGGGTACATTGTGTCTGTCATCTCCTGAGGTTGGGTACATTATTATTTGTGGGGTTTAATGAATGGTGGTATCCTCCATGAGGTTGTGTGTAGGTGCTCTCTCTGGCATATCCCAAGTGCCATAAACGATCACGTAGAAGAACGACTCCAGTAAGGTACAGTTTACTAATTGGTTTTTAATACGCATAAACACTTGCGAGCTGTTTATGATTTTTATCATACTGCTATAGATCTTCATACCTTTACTTACAATGACCCAGTCTGAAATGATTCAAGCAGTGGCTATAACCACCGCATATAGACAGCTTGGCTACGTCCCCACAAACTATCCAACTCTCAGAGTGGGTCACATGATATATCCACTCATCAAGGGACCTGTGTAGACCCTCTATATAAATCCTATGCATTGATTCATCCTGTATACCGTAGATGTGTAAACATCACAGCAGTCCTCATTTTGCACGAAATCGAATGCCCCACAACCCACTAAATAGAAATGATAGTAAAGATCCTTGAGCAGATGTTCACAGTTGTAGACAGGATGACCTTGCACAGATTCATATACATGGCTGTTTGTCACTTGGGGTGCTAGAAAGTGAAATGTGTGTTGAGATAATCAGAGTTCAACTGTCTATTTGGTACGTTAATTGTGCCGTATATCAATTAAATTATACGCTATAAGTCAATGGTTTAAGAATCCGCTGGATCCCATAACTTTCCTCTTATGCTCACCAGTGTACTACAGTTACACCTACTACGATTAACGTTGAATAGTGTCGTGCTTCACACATCTACCTACAGAAATCAGTACTGATTCTGCTCTTGATTTACGGGGAAGTCCCAACAAAGGAGCAGGAAGGAAACATTGCCCAGCCTCATTAAAAAAAATGCTGGACCTATATATTGAGGCCTCAATACTTCTACACCCTATGTAGTATTTCCCTAAGGGACTTTATTAACTCTCTGTTTACTAGTTTTAAGCTCATATATGCAGAATGTCATCACTTCCATTTTTTCCTCAGGAGCCTCTTAAATGCTAGTTATACCAAGTGATAATAAATGACTGTGACTAGTCCCTAAATAACCATCACATGTCACCCCTAAAATCGTGTGTGAGTCTCTCTATACGAATAATCACTTTGAACAGGTAAATCTCAGAAATACTCATGGCCCGAAAGATGGCAGCTGCTACCAGAATTTCTCATTGTTCCAACCGTCTGTTTTTCTACAGGATAGCTGTAGTGCGCATCAATGCTACTATATGCCAAGCTGCTTAGAAAGTACCGCATCGTTTTGACACAAATGAGTACAATAGAATCTTCAGCCGTGTGTTCCTTGGAAACTGACCAGAAACAAAATACGTCTAGAGACTTTAAGAGCCCCCACTATTTTACACCCCACCGTTGTCTAGAAAAATAGAGTCTCCAAAGTTAACGAATCAGAGTAAAAAAATTAACGCTTGACTACTCAGTGTGTACGCAATGGACATATTCTGGTCATGCACTTAGGACAATGTGGGACTACGTGAAAATATTAACTGTCCCAAGTAATGTGACATGAGACCCGTTCTATCTTGTGATATGCTACTCTATGTACATTAGACTAGCTAGAATTCATGCTAAAGAGTGCCACCAATGGACAAGAACAAATTTTACAAAAATGTTGCATCAGGTATTTTTGTCTTGCTAAGGTACTAACATCAGTTTTTTAGCGATTACATACTGTCCAGAGATCACAGGATTATAAAATAAATATACTTATAACCTGAATCCATCTTTGAGTGATAAAGAGTGTCTTTCCCATATTCATAAGCTCTCAGTGCATTGTAATCAAAATGAGTAGTCTGCACACCCAGATGACTGAAATAAAATATTAAAAAAAATATCATCAATCACAATGTGTTGAATTAGTGAAACTAGGAGTGTTCCTATGATCTCCAGACAAATTACAATCTTCACTGTGCATGTCTTATGATTATACTTTATATTATTAACAATAACGAGATGAATACCCCATATTTAAAATCTTAATACCATATATTAACTAGTCATATAGAACTGATGTCTTGACCAAATCAAATAAATTCTGACTTTAGAAATTACAAGAGAATAAGATATACGCTCCATATGACTACTTATAGAATACACCCTCACTTCTCTCATACATACCATGAAGTGACAAGAGCAATATGACAGTCGTCAAGTGTTGACATCCCTTAGGTAAAGAGTCATGTCTGTAAGTGTAAGATCATAACTATAAGTAGAACACAGTACGACACACCCCAACAGAAATTCTCAGAGAAATAGTCCAACTCAATAGCGACTCAACCTGTACACTATATGAGCTGATGGATGTGTGAATAGTAGCATATCTATCGATCTCTATGAACGTGCTCACTAGATAAAGAGAATATAGAATTCAGACTCAATCTATGAGTCTAGACATCTCAATGTGATAATAGTAATGTTATATCATTATGTGACATACTGTGCTATTATCTACTCTTAAACCATATCTGAGTCCACCTCGCTGTTCGCAGACTAGTTGTATTACAGTAGTCACGCACGTAGACAGTAACTAGGAAGATGATGTAAGAGTGAGAACGAGAGCTAGTGAATGTCATAGAAAAAATATTTCTGGTCGCAGGCGCCTGGGGATAGTTTTGTGCGGGCAAATTGTCCGAGATAACTCGCAACTAATATAAAGTGTGAAGTATGTGTTTCTCGCTCTCGCACAGATATGCAGCACGTGTGTGTATTCGTCTCTGTTGTGATGTAGAGCAAGTGTCGGCAAAACAATGACTTAGCTCAGTGTGTTCTGAGTCTTGTGTGTGCATATTGATGCAGCGCACGATATGTGATATGATAAGACGCTTGTGAGTTCGGTGTTCTCTCGCAAATCAATATTAGGCTCGGCATAAATATATGTGCTTATTTATAGAATGAATTTACATGGGACACCTGTGCGATATTGACATCTAGGGTCATTAATATTTTGCCCATCGCAAGCAGAGAAGAGAGTTGTATATGTGTTATTACCACTAAGCGTTGTCTAATATGTAGTGATATAAAAAAGTAACAGTAGCGGTTCCTCCTTCGTCGTTTGTATCGCGATGACGTGCCGTTCGCTGTCGTAACAGCATCAGTGGCCGAGGGCTTTTGGCATTAGTTGCCCAAATGTTCTCTAGGAGAGGGACCACCGTGTTTATAGCTAGGTTGTAAGTAATTGTTAGGTATCTTGTTCACAGTTCTTGAAGGCGCCGCTGGAATTTGTTTCAGTTCAGATGATACTAAGGAAGAAAGATGAGGAAGCTCGCACTGCCTCGCGATGAATGTGTGCGTTCTCCTTGGTGTTCTGCACGAGAGATACCGCGCACTTCGAGGTGTCCTACTTTTTTTTGGGGACGGGGATCGCTCCGCTCTATGTTGTTGCTTCCGTGTGTCCGATCCTAATGTTGCGCTCCCATACCCCCCCCCCGCCCAATCACTTGCGTATGTCGCTCGTAGGCACACCGTGGTAGTCTCACGCACTAGCGTGATTCTTACGTGGTCACCGTGTGCGCTTGTTTTTCTTTTGATCCGGCCGTTATCATGACCTCGGTCTGTCGCAAGTGTTGTAGAAAACGTGTTGGGTGAACGCGGTGCACTCGATGTCACGTAGGCAATGTCTATTTTATGGATGGTGATGACCGCGGTACAGCTGATCATGTTACTTTAATCAGCAGCTTACGCATTATATTTTTATTCATTACATTTTATCTTTGGAGATTTTTTTAGTTGTATCACTTGTTAATTTTACGACACATCTCCCCACTGGGAAAACATGCCTACGGCAGTTCTAAAACCAGTGATTAACAAGATAAAATCTTCCTCCCGTCTGCCATTACTCTAATTTTGATCACAGGGGTGCCGACTGAGGAAATCTGCACCGACATTCAATTTGCCTGGGATATATTGGATACTAAACTGATAAGGTTGAAGCAATAAAGACCACCTCAGCAATCTTGCGTTTTCATGCTTAGCCTGAGATAAGAATACGAGTGGCTGGATGATCCGTCTTCAGACACAAACGTTCTACCATACAGATAATTTGAAACTTCTTTTATTGCCCAGGATTTAACGCTAAAAACCATTCTTTTTTTCGCTTGTGGCAGTATCCTTGTTCCGCCTTACCTTAGTCAATGGCGCGCGCGGCTTGGCATAAGCGAAACTGGTTTCCAGTTCCCCATTCAGGTGAAGAATTATCTTAGTGCAACCAACGCAAAACGAATGGATGAAAAATATACAGGAAAAAGGAAAAACAGAGATAATAAAAGAGAGAATTCGGGTGAAAGAATAGGAAGAAGATGTAGGAAATTAAATGAATATAAACCCTACGTGACACATCGTCTTTTCCTTATATAGTCGGAGACATATTTCTGCCTAGAGTCTTCTCTTATTTGTCTATTAGTCTTGAATTCTTTCCAACTGATGTTCATGAGTTTTCTAAGACATTTGTTCTCGAATGTATTCAGAATATGGCAAGATATAAATGAATAATGCTATTAGGTTATTACTCGTAAAGTATTTTTTAATGTTTGTTGTAGAAGGTTGAGCTCATCTCAAAACATGCACAGTTAGGGACCTGAGACATCAAATTAAAACTGCACGTTTCACTATTCATTTAGTAACAATACATAAAGGCAGTCAGTTGTTCATCGATGTGAACAATGCCTTGTTCCAGATCGTCGACAATTTGAACCTTTGTGACTTTAAATGTGAAAATGCCTTAATTCTGTCTCGTTCTCTACTATAACATGTGTCTTCTCCTGTGGTTGTTCTTCAGCGCCTACATTTCTATAACTTCTTCAATCATAGTTCTTCCCTAACCGGTGCCAAAAATAGTTTTTATTTTGTCGCTCACAGGCCAGTGTATCTTCTTTATGTACTCTGTAGCTATACGCTTCTCGTCTTCATCCATATTTTACTGCCTTTGTTCATCAATTATAGTATGCTCTCAACCAACGGTTGGAACCTTGTTCTCCTCCACGGCCTGAACGTGCAGCTTCTCGTAGCAGCACTACCTTTATCTGTGTAAAGTACGTTATAAGGGGGACGAGTTCTTTAGCGTTTTAGCGCAAAGCAGCCCTTTATAGTTCACCCATGCCATATTCTTTCTGAGCCTCTAACTCGGACTTAAACGTCATTTGTTTAAAAATAGGAAGACAAACGTGTGTTTATGTGGAGATGTCAAGGAAACAGTAGAACATACTTAAAAAATGTATTCTCAATGAGATGGGCAGATCGACGCTATATCTTTCACCAACCCCGTCGTATGGACATGAGAGAAGCATTAGACGAGCCGGTAAGTTTAGAAAACAAATAGATGTGGGTATTTGAGATGGAAAAGCCGAACAAGTCTGGTGTTGTGAATCTAAATTGTAAATATTGTAGCACATTTATCAGTTTAAGTTCTATTCTCTGCATTTTTTATGAGACAATGAATGGTCCCGAAACTGATAAGGCTGTTAGAAATGAGTTCACTATCTGAGGGAGGATATAAAAATAAAACACGACGCGCCAGGTAATACTAGGGGCACTAGGTAATACTACTTAAATACGAAACTTATTTCCGTTTCCTGTTTACTCATTTCCTGTTAGTATCCCAGTCTGTTCTTCTCTCTGTACCTCTATTACCAGTTCTATAACCCCTCTCTACATTCATGTATTTCTGTCATCTCTTCGTTGTCGTCATCTTTAAGTACAGTGCTAGCTGGCGTAGATGATCACGTCTTTCCACAACATTATGTCTCCATTATTGTTTATCAGTTCTATTTTTAACTTTTTTTCCAAGCCACTGCCGAGTATTTACTCTCTGTGTCGTTGTCTACTTCGTTTCCCTTCAGTCATTCCTGTTGTCACAACATATTCCATCTTTCCTGTTGTCACAACATATTCCATCTTTCCTGTTGTCACAACATATTCCATCTTTCCTGTTGTCACAACATATTCCATCTTTCCTGTTGTCACAACATATTTTCACTTTTTGTTCTCACCCAAACGTTCCACACACACACACACACAAATTTCCAATTCAAGTAGCAGCATATCCGCCCTCTCAATATTCTTCTCCCTGATCAAATTCAGATAATAGCCTCTCTCTTTCTCTCTCTCTCTTTCTCTCTCTCTTTCTCTCTCTCTTTCTCTCTCTCTCTTTCTCTCTCTCTCTTTCTCTCTCTCCACCAAAGATAACATCTTCCATTTTTCACGAGTAAATGTTCAAACGTATCAAAGCCGCGGAGTTTGGTATTTTCTTGTTACACCTGCAAATGTCAGCACTTTCTGGCGATGACGCAGACGGCATAAACATTGATTTCTATCCATTTCCAAAACGTCAAATGTTTTTTGAATAACAAACGGTTACATATTCCTAGAATGGGTGCTGGATAAGAATAGAAACAGAGATCACGCGCAAAATAAGGGGGATAAAACAGATACGACGTCAGCTAAACCGACAATTCGCTTTATTGAACGACATTGACAATTGACCGATTGTTCCATTAGAGATAATGGTATTTCACAATCCTACTATTGGACAAAGCACCATTAAACCAACTCTACCATTAAACGATTCGATATTTAAAAGTCGTATCGCACCTCATCACGGAGATGTATACTCTAACCGTAGCCTGCATTTAAAAAGAAAACAAAAAGATTGTTATACATAACACAATTATTGTGTCAGAAACTAAAGTTCAGTATGTTTGCCTGTCTTACCAACGTTTTTCTGCATGAATTTCAGTGGAGTCTGGCCAGGAAGGAAATTGAATTTTCAGTCTCTTCAGCATTTATTGAGTCTTAATGACTTGTCAGTTAAGCAATGCAGTCGCCCTGGGGGAGGGGGGCACCATTGGGGGGCTGTGCTTAGGGCATCAGTTGGCCTCAATCCGACCCTGCACAAGTTATTACACGAGGCCACGCTATATATGATGAACAAAAATCCAGCTGTAGAATCTAAGGGAAATAATCACATAAACACTCAGTACAATAAACAATATTGTAACTCAAATATACGAGTTATTTTTCTTAGAAATATTATAAGAAAGTGTACAGTATAAGGACACTGTATGTGGACGAACATAAGTGAGGAGGTCTTAATTAGACACAGAACAAAACACTGCCAACGTTACAACCACAACTTATTCATTAGGAGCATGGTACATTAACACTTGATAGGAAGACAGGGGCAGATTAATCTATATTGCAAAAACCACTATCATCATCATTATTATCAGGAAGGGGTGGGGGGATCTTAGAGTATCCGGAGCCCGGGGAGAGTCTTTCAACGCATTTGTTTTAAGTCTCTTTTATTTACGTCGTTATCGTAGCCCTGCCCAACTTGGTGCCGGCAGCGAGCGAGAAAACATGCACTTTCTCCCCAAAGTTTGAACTTTAAATTAATATAATTGTATAAATTATATATACTGAAGCACATTAAAAACGCACCACTATTATATATACTGATGCCGAGAAGCTGGAAAAAAAAAGTGTGGGAATGGATTTTCCCCGTGTTTGTCATGAGGTAGAGTGCGAATGGCTGCTGGAATGGAAAGTGCATGATTCAACCCACGGGTTTGTGTACAGACTACACGAAAACAATGAAAGTTACACGTGCAACACGATTCCCAACAGCCATGACCCTAAAAATGTGTACGTGTTGTGGCAGTATACTCGGTATAAAAAGGCCGTTGAAACAAAACACCCAGTACATGTGCTTGAAATGCCACGACTATCTGAAAACGACCGCCAACGAGCCATTGGTATGTTGGAGACCGGAATGAGCTCGCGGGCCATTGCCAGAAGAATGAATTGCCACCACAGCACTATTGTACGTCTCAATGAACGTTACGGAACCACTGGCAGTGCCCGGGATAGACTTCGGAGTGGCCAAACACGAGTTACTACCCCTGCGCAAGATCGTCATATTGTGCTGAGTCACCTATGGAATCGTTCTCTCCCGGCAAGTCAAACAGCATGAGCAATAGTGGGTAGATGTGGGGCAGTCATACGAATGACAGTCATACGACGACTCAGAGATACAGGCCTTACTGCAAGACGACCTTATGTTGGGCCCAACTTGACTCACAGACATCGTCAGCAGCGCCTGCAATGGGCAGAGCAACATGTCAGATGGACTAGACTGCAGTCTAATGCTGTCCTATTCACAGACGAAAGCAGATTCAACATATCCTTTGCTGATGGACGTATGCGGATTTGGCGACGGTTTGGAGAGCGCTTTGCAGATTGCTGTGTTCGTCAGCACAACCGATTTGGAGGTGGCAGTATTCACATTTGGGGAGGATTCAGTTTTCACCATCGCTTGCCTCTTCACGTCTTCCGTGGAAATGTTAATGCTGTGACATATCGAGATGAGGTTCTGGATGCATTGGTTGCTCCTGCGTTCACAAATTATCCAGACTTGCAGCTTCTCCAGCAGGATAACGCACGTGCTCACACCGCATGCATTACGCAGCAATATCTACAGCAGCAGAACATTGTGACGATTGATTGGCCTGCCCTATCACCAGACATATCCCCTATAGAACATCTGTGGGACGAGCTTGGACGCAGAGTCTACAGGCAAGGTTCTTCAAAGCTGCTGTTACACTTGAATGGGATTTGATTCCCCGGAATTTCCTTCAGAGACGTATGCGTTCCATGCGGAGCCGCTGCCAAGCTTGTTTGCAAGCACACGGTGGACATACCAGATACTGAGGATAGTGTGAATGAATTTTTTTATTGGTTGCATTTTCGGTTTTCTCCCTTGCCTGCACAGAATGCAATGAATTTCATAACAATCAAATGTACAAATTAATGACCAGCATGGATTCATAGGAAAATGAATAAAGATTCCAAATATGTAAATTTGTAAACACTTATATTTACATTTCACACTCTGTTCCTGGATTATACAGGTGGTGCGTTTTTAATGTGCTTCAGTATATATGTTCTCAAGGTACATTACAGTCTTTTGCTTTTGTTGCCATTAATTATATCAAACGTCACGTGTTGTTGCCATTAATAATGTCAAACTTCACGTGTTGTTGCCATTAATTATGTCAAACGTCACGTGTTGTTGCCATTAATTATGTCAAACGTCACGTGTTGTTGCCATTAATTATGTCAAACGCCACGTGTTGTTGACATTAATTATGTCAAACGTCACGTTTCGTTGCCATTAATTACGTCAAACGTCACGTGTCGTTGTCATTAGTTATGTCAAACGTCACGTGTTGTTGTCATTAATTATGTCAAACGTCACGTGTTGTTGTCATTAATTATGTCAAACGTCACGTGTTGTTGCCACAAATTATGTCAAACGTCACGTGTTGTTGTCATTAATTATGTCAAACGTCACGTGTTGTTGTCATTAATTATGCCAAACGTCACGTGTTGTTGCCATTATTTATGTCAAACGTCACGTGTTGTTGCCATTAATTATGCCAATCGTCACGTTTCTTTACGATTAATTATGTCAAACGTCACGTGTCGTTGCCATTAGTTATGTCAAACGTCACGTGTCGTTGCCATCAATTATGTCAAAAGTCACGTGTTGTTGCCTTTAATTATGTCAAACGTCACGTGTTGTTGCCATTAATTATGTCAAACGTCACGTGTTGTTGTCATAAATTATGTCAAACGTCACGTGTTGTTGCCATTAATTCTGTCAAACGTCACGTGTTGTTGCCATTAATTATGTCAAACGTCATGTGTTGTTGCCATTAATTATGTCAAACGTCACTTGTTGCCAATAATTATATCAAACGCCACGTTTTGTTGCCATTAATTATGTCAAACGTCACGTGTTGCTGTCATTAATTATGTCAAACGTCACGCGTTGTTGCCATTAATTATTTCAAACGTCACGTGTTGTTGCCATTAATTAAGTCAATCGTCACGTGTCGTTGCCATTAATTATGTCAAACGTCACGTGTTGTTGTCATTAATTATGTCAAACGTCACGTGTTGTTGCCATTAATTATGTCAAACGTCACGTGTTGTTGCCATTAATTATTTCAAACGTCACGTGTTGTTGCCATTAATTATTTCAAACGTCACGTGTTGTTGCCATTAATTATTTCAAACGTCACGTGCTATTGCCCGATTATTTCGGAGGAAACTAAGATAGAATAGGATCACTGGTCTATCTAGTGTGACAGTGCCGGTGTTCTTTTTTTATAAATAGCTTTGTACTAGGTGGCTGTGGCAGGCCTAGTTAGTTCTATTCAAGTAGTCAACTTCTCCAATTGACTTATCTTCCAAGTGAGAGTTATCTCTTTTACTGGCTTCTTTTCTTTCCGCCAGAGGTTGGAATTCCTGGATGAGATATTTTGGTTCTCCTATCTTCCCAGGATTCGTTCTTCTCTCCTTGTTGGTTCTAGCGACTACCTCGTATTAGTGGCTTGTCTTCCCTAGTCTATGCTCACTCCTTATACCTCTCTATCCCTCAATATCTTCATACATGAAAGCAACTGGAGTGTTGTGATTCAACTTCAAACAATTTTATTTACATGAGTCAATATCCATGATCTTCAAACATTAATTCATCAGACATAATTTAAATTCAAAGTCTTTGTGCCTCCTACTTGATTCCATCTCAAAGTATAAGTATATGTTGCCTCTCATTTATTTCTTTAGGTACATAGACTGCTAAAATTCGTTCTCAATTTCTATTTATTTTCCTCAGGGTTCTTACAATGGCCTCTCTAAATCTTTGGGGTCATGTTCTCTCCTATCTCAACCTAGTTAGGCTTAACTCCTTTAAAATGCAGCATTTTCAAATCAATAGTTATACCTGCAATAATCAAACAAATGTCTAATACTCATGTGGCAGCCTCAATACTTACGCTGACATGAGAGAGAGCGCAGGATATGCATTATAGACGTCAGAGCATTTCAAACTCTTACTTATTATTTCTCGACGTAGACTATACCCCTCCTTTAATTCAGGACAGCTAATCCTGTATATCTACTGTACATGAGTTGTCCACTTTGTACTTAGTCTTCTCAAGTTCACCTTCAATGTTCTCTCTTTGTTAACTGCTCCCTTAAACCTGAGCAGCATTACCCTCTAGTAATTCGTTGGCTGTATTTCTGAAAACATGACTCTCTAATTAATATTGGTGCCTAATAAAACTCATCTTCAAATGTTCTTCTCTTGTTGATCGCTCCCTTAAGCATGACAAGCATTACCCTCTTGCAATGTCTTGGCGATATTTCTGCACCACGGTTCTCTTTTTACATCAGTTTATACAAGATATGATAAAAGTCATGAAAAGTCAATCTTACCAGATTCAACGAAATTCTAAATACTTATCACAATTCCTACTAGGCACCCCTATAAGCTAGCCTTATGTTTAAAGCACAGTTTAATCTAGTATCCAGAATTCCTACCACTATTCAATCTAGAGCTATCTACTTTCTCTGTATTGAAATACCTTCATAAACAACTCAGTGAGCTTCTCTCTGTAACTGTTTATACTTCGCTCACTTTTCTCGTGCATTTATTCTGCTCTCCGTTCGCTTAACTCTAAAGGGCGCTAATATTATGGTTATCTCCTTTAGTGGTTAATGCTCAAATGCTATGTTCTCTTACTTCAAGCTTATTAAAAACGATTGTTATGCAAATTTTGTAAATCAGAACTATGTACTTACAGAAAATATTTAGATCACAAATAGTTCTCTCCCTTAGCAACCAAGCACATATATGCTGGCTTTTGTCTCCCATCTATAGAACAAATAGTCCATTTAGTAAATTATTTACATTTCTTAAACCATTTCCCCATACTTTTATGTCCCAATCAAAACTAGATCGCTGTTCATCCAAACTCTATGGTGACACTAGCATGTCGTAAGAGGCGACTAATACGAACGATGTTGGGCATAATATTGGCAACCTCATCATGTAAATGTAATCGTTACAGAAACTACGACTGCGTGATTATATGAATACTTTAATACAGACATACAAACTGCATGGGGGCACGTGCAGCGATGACTCTATGCTCCGGTAGTGAGGAAACAGGACACGGTGATGATGGATTACTTCCTACATAAATGAATATTGACCTGAGTATATTAAATTGTATCATTTACGTAACAGTTTATTGATATACGGTTACATTACAATAAGTATTTACAAGACATCATATATGTCACAACTTACTGTGACAGAATAACCTCAGTTTAAGGGTAGAATCTGTCACTGGATTGAGAAGATACTCTAGTCCAGCCTATCTTTACGACTGTAATTTATTATCAGACAATCCTACTCTCCGTACATAAAAACATATACGTTTAGCTATACACACACCCACACAGTGAAGTGATGACAAGACACACAAACGTGAAAACTATAGTAAATGGACTATGGATATGGGCTGAGCTGATCAACACAAGTAATTAAGTTTTGTTTAGTTTATTATCATATAAACCACTCACAACATCAAACATATATATTTATATCAAGAAAATCGTAGGTTACAGAATTTGGAAAATAAACCCAAAAGTACAATCCCATCTGTTGAGACAAGATCCCGCCAGAAGTTAATAACCCCAAAAGGTCAAAGATTAGCGCTAGGGTATAGAAATAGATGATAACGTAAAGAACAGAGTTCTTAATTAATCTATCCTGTAAAAATAACAGTATTAGCGAACAAAACAAATAGAAGTGGGTACAATGATTATACAAACAGAAATATTCACTCTTCTTACTCACACTCTGTCAATCTGTGGCCACGTTCAATCTCGCTTACCTACTAGTTGGGTAACAACCTCTTGAACGTATACATTAGTGAACATTGTAACAAAAAATCCAGTGTTGTACTTCGCCGAAATGAGCCCCAGTTCCTCCACGAATAACCAATCCTCTTAATGGGGAACGCTTACTTTGGTGGTGATTATTGGATGTGAAAATGTCACGTCATATAGTTCAGGTAGCGAAATAATTACCAAGATCTAGTGTTCACAGTGGACAGCAGTTAGTACTTCCAATAGTTAAAGGAAATGTCTGGTGGGTAAATCTTTCTGGATAAATCCACTTAGCCACACACTGGTCAGTAATCGGGAACAATGTTGTATATAGATATTTTGCCTCAGCGGGCTGATATAATTGAATGAACAAAATCTGGATATTTGGTGTCTCCAGTTATAATTAATTCTTATTGTCTTTACGTTTGGACTCTCTGTGTGGATGAAACAAGAGGACCGCACAGGTCAACATCGAAGACCCGATAAAGACTAAGAATTGTTACTGGTTGTATTTTGACTTAGACCGCTTGCAGGCTGGTTTGTGATCAGTACTAGATTTAGGAGAAAACAAAACATGTAATCACAATATCAATATCCTATCCGGTCACGCGTAAGGTTTAGATCTCTTATCCACTCTGTCATTTAATTAAATTAAAAGCACATAGTTCTTAGCCTATCTTATCCCACTTCGCTCACCGGTTACGGTTTTGGGTTTAACGTATACGCCTTTCCCCCTTCCCGCCTCGGTAAACTCTCAGCGCACAATATCAGTGGTAATTTAATTATGACTACTTTACACCTATCGCTTGTCATTACTAGCTATTTGTTTTCGCCACATGATATTACACTAGTCACTTACACAATTACACGTAATGAATTTGAAGTAAATTTATATTCCGTCAATAGTCAGTCGCCTAGTGTATATATCAGTCAATTAAAACATCTCTTTCTGGGTGATAGCGAGTGGTTAAATTTTCATTACAGCGGGAAAAGTTAGCTATATGTTATTTAATACGCCAGTCTTAACACTTAGAAAAATCTCAGTGAATTATAATGATAAACTTTAACACATTAAATCACCTAAATGCTAATATGTATATTACCGCAATCAGAAATTGAACAATCTCCACGGAATGCTATGACACACTTTCACAATGGCTAGAATCACGAGCTAGATTTCCAAAATATCCTGAGCGAACTGATAAAATGACTTTGGTAGGACTGAGTATATATATATACGGAAAAGCTGTTATTTCACTGACTGGTGCGAGAAATCGCGCCTTTGGCCATATCAGGGGAATCAACTCGTTCGACTCTCGATATAAGATTTTCTGCTCCCTGGCGCCGACCAACAACATAGAATCAGCTAAGCGAACAGACCATCTTTGATCTCGTCTCTTCTGCTATAGATCAGATAATTATCTCCCCTGGGACCTCGAACACACGAATGTGGTCGGCAAATCTTATTATCTCCCCTGAAATGCTGGACATCAAACCGTTTGCGGCCAAACTCCTGCTTGCGTGATCATTTATGATAGGCGAATTATGCTTTCGCTGGCTGTTATCTTAGCCTGTACGAACGTAGGTAAACGCTTGTCAGCCTGTAAACAGAAGAAATAGGCGTGGCTTCAAAGTGTGTCTACAGTCAGTGAACTTCGTCAGCGAATTGCATGTTTTTTGCGCCGCAAAGATTATAACCTTAAGAAGGGGAAGCAAGGTGGACGGGACACTGCTGAACTATTTACATATATGTGACGACCAGGCAAATGTCATAATCATTTCCGGACAGACTTGTCGGACGGTAATGTTCTATCTTGAAAGAGATTGTCTGTGACAGATTATGAACTCGTGAGTGTAAACATAATAGACGGAAGCTGACATAACTTATATTAAAAGGTGAATTGTAAACAACACATTTTTTGCGGGTGTCACGCAGGAATTTTTCGTGAGAGGTAGGGGGAATATACCCTACCAAAGTATACACAAATTGCATGCTATTGGTTTGGCATTTTTAGGTTAAAATACAAAATTTCTTACTGGAGCCTTGTAATATAGTATCAATCTGTATGCGTGCCGAATGTTGCCATATTATCTAGCGCCTTTTGAGTAATGGCACTGTGAAATCGAACTCGTCAAGAAGATAGCCAGACAAGCCGGAATAAGAAATGGGATCAGGATTCCATTTTAAAGGACGGGACAACGTGTTTGAGCATCTTGTGGACTTACTCTCAAGAAAACTCTCAATTTATTAATACGGAATGCCCGGAATCCTAAGAACCTGAACACTAAGTCATAGTGGGATTCCAATATAAAGTAATACCCCAGACCACATGTACAAGGCACCTTAATCAAGGTGCCTTAACTATTCCACTGAATCAGAATTCTGTATTCCCAAAGATATTTTGGGTGAGTTGTATATTTTATAATAGTTTGCATTTATTAACATGAAAATTGCTAGTGGATGTCCAAGTCATAGGAGGCTGGCAACCTCAGCAAATAGAATGATGGTTTCATGAACCACCACTGCAAGAGCTGGTAACTGCTTTATGCGGGTTTCTCATAGAGAACCAAAAGCAGAGGTACTCCCAAGTTCCATATGGAGCAGGGAGTGGGTGATGACAGAACTGATGTACATACTTATTATATTAACATTTTCAACCAGTGCCAGTGCAAATGTAAGCATGTTCAATATAAATGTAATAAATGTTTTCCGCTCACTGGGATTCATATTAATGCTCAGAGAGGGTAAAGTTCTGAGGCAGATGGGATAGTGGAATGAAAAGTTGGGAGTTGGGGTATATTTGTGTCAGGAAACCTAATACTCAGGAGGATATTTGTGTCTCTTATTTCATGATACTAGTCGGTGGTACCAATTGGTGGTGATATATGTGGAACAAGTGTGTGGGATATAAGTGGTCTTCAGTCAAAGCTAGACACCAACAGCAGACGGGTATTAACAGATGGTGGACCATCTACGCAATTACCTCACGATACTACGAGGGACGTATTGCGGCCACCAGGCTTGACCAGTGATGAGAGTGAACCAGTCCATAACCTACAAAGAACATGCATCGGCTGTAGCAAAAACCAACCGACATCTTACTCACAGCTAAGCACCCACTTAAAGCTGCCAAATGACCTTTTTTTAAATACAATTCGAAAGAGAAAACACACTAACCAGATCATCCCCCGAGATGAAATTTCAAAGACTGTCTAATTCACCCAACCTTATTTATTTTACATTGTTAACGATAATTGACTATTACATTTTGTTATCTGTAAATATACAAATTCAGAGTTGATTTAGTCATTTTGAGTGAATTGCACCAGTATGTCTCAGTCATTTTTAATACCTATAACAGTGCTTTTGAAGTAATATTTTACTGAGTTAAATCAGTTGGGGGCTCATCGGAGGAAGCAAAATCCGTACTCATAGAAGGTCAGGAAAGATAACAAATTTAAACGGCCTGACTCCAATCAGCCGTAGTTCTTGATTTCTTTTAAATTCCTATGCGGATCCCTACAACAGAAGCACCATTCTTCAATTCATACCTCGGCCAAGAGTTATCTTGATCGAAAGGTAGAGAACTTTGAAGACCTTTAGTAGATACTCTTCTTCTTCTTCTGCGTTCAGGTTGTAGTCATGCTAAATCTGCAGGCCTGTCTCCAGGACGAAGTCCACAGCCCTTTCCAGGTCAGCACGGCAGCCCCTCTGCTTCTGCTTGAGCTCAGCATCCCTTGGCCTGGTCAGAGGTCGTGGGTCATCATGGGTTGCGCAGTTTTGGAGAATGTGTTCGGGGGTCTAGAATCCAGTTCCACATGGACATTCATTTGTGTGAGAGTAGATGCTCTGAAATTTGGCCACTGTTGGGCCATCACTGTAGAGCAGGCAACTAAGATGAAGGTTTGAATGACACTGGCAACTTAATTATGTCAAACTAATAGCTACAAGCACCACTGCTGTAAGAACATATGAATGTATGATGCAGGCTTTATTTAACGGGTATCAGCGCTTTGGTCGTGGCTTATGTTCTGTAGGGAGCGAGTATAAGACAATTATGGTGATGATGATGATTTAGCTGTATGGTTCCTTTGTATGTCTGTGTGTCTGTTTTTGAGATCCATTATAACTGATCTTCGATTTGGAGAGCGATATATCGTTGATGTGGCTGTAAGGTAAAGCATTTTTAGTGTAAGGGAGATAAATTTCCCTAAATGTACGTATCAAAGTATGACGAGGTTATCTTTCATGACATTCACTTGAGACAATAACCTTTGAAATTGAGTTCTCCCTCTCTCTCCCTCCCTCTCTCTTTATTTCCCCCCCCCTCTCTCTCTCTATCTCTTTTTCTGTCTCTGTCTCTCTCCCCCTCTCTCGCCCTTTCTCTCCTACTATATGCCCGGCAGAGACATCAGTTATTAACGAACAAACACTTTGCCTCACTACATCTCTGTGACTAAAGCCTTCACTCCTTTTGAACATTTGTTGAAATTTTAATACAACGGTAAAAGTAATCATGACTTTTACTAGTTGGGATCATTCTCAATTTATCGGCTAATAGCCTCTAAGATTTTTCTTTGATTGCTTATTTTGTTACAATTTCAATTTCTTATTATCACGCGTAGCTTTAATTTGTTAGAAGTAACGGTGTTAAGGTGTGTAGTGTTGTAAAACTGTCTGACGTATGACAATTTTAATTTCTTCCATCTCTCGTTTAACTTTAATTTGTCGCGTTGAGCAGTTCTGGTGTGATATGTTGTATGCTTGATTGTTTTGTGACAATTTGTATATACTCCAGACAATTTACTCAGTTGAAATTGTTTTATTAGTTGTTTTAATTATTTTAATATTGTATTTCCTGCAATTTTTCTTTCCTTGAATTCCACTTCCTTGGTGAAGTATTAATTCGTAAAAATACTTTGCGCTTTTTTGTGTACATTACCGCTTTCTTAGCTTTCTCTTATATATATATATATATATATATATATATATATATATATATATATATATATATATATATATATATATATATATATATATTATATATATATATATATATCTTGTTACTATACAAACATGGCTTATAATTATGTGCAGTGGCTTCACAAGGATAGTTTACGACTTGGTCATTTGAATATTTACCATCTTCTGAGTAAACTGCCCGAACTTACACACATTCTAAATAAGAATTTTCACATTTTTGGACTTTCAGAAAGTCGCCTAAATGACAGAAAAACCGACGATGAAATTGCGTTAAATGGTTTTAAAACTATTCGGCGAGACGCAAGCAAAAAACAAGAGACAGGTATAACAGTTTATATTTCCACTTCCCTTAATTTTCGCCGCAGAAACGACTTAGAGACAGCAGAGATAGAATGTGTATGGTTGGAAATAAAGCTACCAAACCAGGGCCCAGTTCTGGTGGGGTATCTTTATCGAAATCCTAGTGCAGGACCTATCTGGTACGAAGATTTCACCATCATGATGGACAATGTATTTGCCACAGTCAATGAGGTTGTTATTCTTGGTGATTTCAACATCGATATACACAATTCAAATCTAACATGGAAAAAAATAATATTATCGTACAACTTAAAACAAATAGTTAACCAGCCTACAAGAGTAACACAAGCATCAACCACACTAATCGACCACATCTACGTAACTTGCCCTGAAAACATCATAGAATGCTCTGTCCCTAATATTGCAATGAGTGACCACTATCCAGTATGCTGTACATGGTCAAAGAATAAATGTAAAGTTCCCAAAAATAAACATGTAAGTATTAAATTTAGAAGTTTCAAACATTTCAGTAGGGAATTATTTTTAAATGACTTGCTAACTGCACCTCTCGCCCGTGTTAACCAACTTCCTGATCCGGATGACGCTACTGCATACTAGACAAACATTTTTTATAGTGTTTTTGACACGCACGTACCAGCTAAGGAAATTCGCGTCAAACGACAATTAAAATCTCCTTGGATCACTGTTGCGCACATATTTTTTGGCGCACGGATTACGCATACCATGTAAAATGTTTTAATTGTCTGATGAAGATATATTCATCTTTGAATGCATGTTTTGGTCTTGAGGGACGAAACTCAGATTGGGCAATAAGTAGTCATTCTGTGAGTTATCACTCTTTGTAGCGTTCTTAAAAATAGAACTCGGCGGAGGACTTACTTAAATCTATTCTGTGTCTGGTTAGGAATAGATTGTTCTTGCTTCAGAATGTCTATGGCCCGAATCTATGTGTAGTGCTTGTCTATGTAGGACGAGTATGTCTTATATCTTGATATCTTAGTATGTTTAAGTGGAACTATTTGTTCTTGTACTGTACTGAAGGGGGTCAGGTGTTTTCGACGGACAAAGAGAGGACAGAGGGTTCTTCGGTTGTCAAGGCCTAGGGCGGGAAGTCATGTCGGAGAGATGCCCAAGAGTTTGTGATCTCTTTAAGTTATTCTGGGGACGAAGATAGTTTCTTCCAGGATCGTTTAGTCCATGAGTCCCCAGTTGTGATTCTATAACGCCGGGAGGGAGAGCGTTTTTTTGTGCTTGCTAGTGTATTTCTTATGTCCAGGTAAAAAAACGTACTTTTGCTGACTTCGTTCATTCCTAGGCTTAAGATGGGCAGACGTTTACATGAACTTACCTATGAATATGTCGGGGCGACATATTCTCTAGCAGCACTAAATATGTTTATTTGCAGCAACTATGAGGACAGAATATGCTGATCCTTGTAGAATCATTTATTGTTGATGAACAAAGCTTCGATTGAAGATTTGGCTATACACCCGTATAGTGAGTGATGCTCAACCGGGAACCAGCAGCCATTGTGGAATTCGATTGATTTTGGAATTCTCCTTATTGTAAATCATTAGCAGAGAACGGGAAAACTTCCTTATTATCAGGTGATGATGGAGAGATCACTATTATAAAGAAATTAACATTACCTTCTCAGAGATTTGCTGTAATCTACCTAAAGGAATCTTCGCTAGAAAGAGATCCTGTTTAGGAGTCAAGTTTGAACAGTATTGCTTAATTGACATGCTCGGTCAGTAAGGTCTACTGACTGTATTTATAAACTATGGAAATCTTGGTGTTTACAGATCTTCCATTACCAGATTATTCTTCATGAATGCTAATTTAGGACGGTAGTCCATTGATCAATATTATGCTGTCTATGTCGACTCATGTTCCTGTAGCTGTACCCAATCTGTCAAGTGTGTGCGTCCAATTAAACTATTGAAACGACTACAGTGGTCTGCATTGGTGACATAACGTAATGAGTGAATGAGTGCCTTATACGGGTCAACACACGAACAGTCCACCATTCGCCTAACTCAGACTTCACACTCACACTCCATATTTGCATAATCCTGCGTCGGTTGAGTTGACCGTTGCTCCCCCTGGAGCCTCCATCATATTCACCACTGGTGTGCGTGAGGAGAATGAAAGCAGTACTTTACAGCATGCCTGGTATAAACAGTTACCCTCAAGAAGAAAAAGGAGAGTTATCAACGTGGTAGGCCAGTTTCCTGGGTCCAGCCTTCGCAGTCTTCAAAGTGGAAGTCACCTAGTGTTTCAAGAACATTTATTTTGGCCGAATGTGACACACATCAACACCAATAGGACAACTATCCAGTCGATGTCAGCTTGACCTGTTATGACAAGTGTAACGGTATCTAGGTCACCGCTGTTGACATTTTGCTCGGTACAGGCATTATTTCATATAACAGACAGCGTAGCACGGCAAGTTGTTTACAAGTGAACATTACAGCATTACACAGAACATTGGCAAGCAAGTTAACTGTGTTAGCAGAGGTATTGAACTTAGAAGCCTATTTTCATCGATGGACCTTCTTATGTTCTGCTATTGTACTGAACTTTAATATTTAAGAACAGCGTAATGAAATAAATCAAAGATTGAAATTGATTAAAAATGGCAGTTAGTTGAATTAAAAAGCTGTACCATTTATACTGAGCATACTTTACAACACATTCCAACCACATATCATTTAATTAATTAATGTATGCATTTATGCTATTGATGTTTACATGTTATTTGTATATATGTATTTATGTTTAATGTTTGCATATTATTCGTGTGTCTAATATAAGATTTCCCAAGTAACATAGGGCTTATATTAGCGTTCTATAGGGAGCAATTTTCTTGATTGGAAATTTGCTGGCAACATCTGGTGCTATTTTTGGTTAGT
The DNA here is from genome assembly GCA_024509875.1 of Oreohelix idahoensis. Classification (NCBI taxonomy): domain Eukaryota; kingdom Metazoa; phylum Mollusca; class Gastropoda; order Stylommatophora; family Oreohelicidae; genus Oreohelix; species Oreohelix idahoensis. The sequence continues at coordinate 380,913 of JAMPIV010003521.1, forward strand.
TGTGATGAGGTGTTCTTTTCTTCGTTGTTTTTGTTAATAATTTTGTGTTCCTTAGTTTGTTTGATTTGTTTGTATTTGTAGGTCTATCCTTTCGTATCTTTCAGTTTTATACACAATTTATGTTTATACACTGTGGCGTTATTTGTCTTGTTCATTCTATTGCAGATACCATCACAGATTCTGTGATCATTTTTCTTTGATTTTTCCTATTTGATTTATTTGATTTCTGCAAATGTTTCCTGTTTCTTGTATAATTGTTTTGTTGTGTTCTTGATCGACATACACTATTTAAAATATATTTGATCATATGAATTTATAAGAAAAGGTCAACTGATGATTTTGAGTAATTGGTTGGTACACAGTTGATTATACAAGACCCTACTAAAGGCTTGTTTCCCCACATAGTTTGGGATAAGAAGCTGATTGATCAAATTATTAGGAGCTTGTATTTACATTACTTTGGAATATAGATTACATTTTTGTGTCAACTGATTGCTATCAGTATTAGACATCATGTCTACATTGGAACACTTTATTGAGTTAGGGAAATCTCTAGGTAAGACTGTAGATAAGTTGGAGGAGTATGCTACCAGTCAATATGATAAAGCTGAGGAAATGAAACAAAAAAGTGAGGAAATGAAACAAAAAAGTGAGGATAGGAAAATGGAAATAGAATTTGAACAAAAGAAACTGCAGATGCAGGTTGAGGAAAGGAGATTCCAAATGGAATTGGAAAAACAAAACAAAGAAGCTGAACAAAAGAGATTAGACAAAGAAGCTGAACAAAAGAGATTAGACAGAGAAGCTGAACAAAAGAGATTAGACAAAGAAGCTGAAGCTGAGGAGAGAAGAGCAATAAGAGAACATGAACATCAGAAAGAACTTTTAGCATTTGAGTTAGAAAAGTTGAAATTGACAAACATGAGTAATGTCAATCAGTCATCTAGTGGTAAACCCTTTACTTACAAGGTCAAGGTACCAGCGTTCAATTCTGCCAGTGATGATATAACATTCTGGCTTGATAGATTTGAACGTGCTGGTCGAGCTCATAATGTGGAGAAATCACAATATGCTAATCAGTTGTCTGAGAATTTAAAAGGTGATTCTCTGACGAGTTTTAAGTTTGGTTGAAGAAACTGACAAGGATAAATTATGAGGTTATTAGGGCAGCCTTGATAAAGAAATACCAGTTATCTGAGGAAGGTTACCGTATTTTGTTTAAAAGAATGGTACCTGAATTCAGGGGTAGTAGAATTCTCAGGAATTCATTGCAAGGACACGTCTTACATTTAATCGTTGGATTGAACTGTCCAAAACAGAAAAGACTTATGAAGCACTTATGGGATTTAATTGCTCAGCGGACAAGATTATGTCAAGCATTAGTAAACCATTCCTTGAATTCCTACATGAGCGGAAACCTAAAACACTAAAAGAAATGGAAGAATATTGTACCCAATACGTCACTGCACACCCAGATGTAGCTATTAGCAATACTAAGGTTAAGGAAGGTATGCCAGTTGCATCAGCAACACCATACAAACCCTAATTACTCACACAAATTCCAAGGACCTCAAAACAGGGGTTAATAAAAAGGGTAAAACCATTAACAGTTATCAGAACCAAGGTAACCAATCATTTCAGGGTTCTTCTTCGAATATCTGGAGACGAGCCGACAGCCCTCGATTCAGGGGTGGTCATAATTATAGGAACTTCCGCAAAGGAAGTCATTATAGAAACTATCCTAGTTTTCCATCATGGAGACAACAAGATCATAATTACAGAGATACTCATTATAATGAATATGATAATAGTAACCAGGGGAATTATGACTCAAACCCAAATAGGGGTTACAATAGAGGAAACAATGATAATTACAGGGGTAATAATAACAGAGGTAGACCCCAACTAAAAACAAAAATCTCATTATCATGCAAACTCTGCACAGCAAGAGTCACATGATGCCTATAAACAAAATAAAGATAATGATGACTCTATCAATATGGCATGTGCCGCTTTCGATTTTGGGAGAGCATCTCAGTGCCCCCAATGCAAAACATTATTCGAACCAACTAACGGGTGTCCACTTTAATCTGTGGCCATCCTCTTCCCGCTTTTCCTTCGTCAATCGCGCATGATGGGAGAGGTTCTCTTGTCTTACACAAAGGTGGGTTTTTAGTAAATGACAATCCAGTTTTCATTGCTTTTTGATTCTGGAATGCACCACAAATTGGTGTTAGGCAGTCCACTCCATAGATCCTTCTCGTGCTACAGGCAAAGTAGTCAAATGTGTAACATTTGGCGGCACATTAGAGAAATACTCTACTGCTATCATTAGGATCGCTACTCCTTTCTTTACAGGAGATGTACAAGCAATGTCTTCTTCCGAATCCGATCGCTGACCTCATCATCGGTCGCATTCACGGAGTCAAAGAATGCACTCCGGAGCAAATTTCCGTTTGGGAAAATCAAAATATGCAATCTGCTAATGCGGTAGTCACTAGAGCTCAAGCTCTCAATATGCCTGAAACTTCATCTGTTGAAGATAATGAAGTGCATAACCAAGATGATCCCTTGGTAATTTCTCGTGACTCGTTTATAAAACAACAAGAAGAAGATCCGACTCTTAAGAAATTCTTCACTCTTGTAACGAAAGGTGATCCGAATAAAGATTCAAATTGTAAATCTTGGATTACAATGAAGAATGGCGTACTTGTACGTATGGTGCAAGACTCCACTAAGTCAAGTCATTCTCAGATTCTTGTACCCAAGAATTTGAGAGTTAAGATCTTACAACATGCACACGACTCTCAGTGTGCTGGTCACATGGGTTTTTCCCGTACAAAGTCAGATGAGTTCTTGCGGCTTTCTTTTGGCTCTTTTGTGAACAAGGACATACGGATCTATTGTCGACTATTCTTGTAAAATATGTCAAGAATAAAAAATTGTCAAAAGTTCAAAAACAACATGGTCCACGCCATGCTGCACCATTTCAGGCTGCAGACATTCCTATTAGACCATTTCAGAAAATGGCGTTAGACATCATTTGGTCCATTTAAGATCAAATCAGCTAGACGACATCAGTTATCTTAACGTGTGTGGACATGTGCACACGTTGGCCAGAGGCTATCCCTCTTGGAAGAGCATATTACTACTGCTGACATTGCAGATGCTCTTTAGGCTTATATTTTCTAGTCTGGGACTTCCGGAGAAATATATTATCAGATCATGGGCACCCAACTAATAATCGGATACCATGTCTCAAGTAATGTCTACTCTCCAGATTAGAGAGATCTTTGAGCAGTATCTATCACCCAATGTCGAATGGGATGGTAGAACGCCTTAATAGAACACTCAAAAACTTACTAGGGAAGATAACTGAGGATCATCCTCAAGATTGGGACAGGGTTTTACCCGCGGCCCTCTTCGCTTACAGAGAGGTCCCCAATGAACATACAAGATTTTCTCCCTTTGAACTTGTCTTTGGCGCGCGACCGCGTGGCCCTATCTTTGCTTCATGATCTCATAACCGCTGATAATATTACCGATGACACAAAATCTTCTTACGAATATGTCATCGCGCTGAGACAAAGGATTATCGAAGCATGCAAATTGGCAAATTCTTCTTCTGAGTTTGCTAAGGAGAAAGCAAGACAATTTGCCAATAAGAAAAGAACCTTACGACAACTTTGTCCTGGTGACAAAGCATTTGTTTTGCTACCTTGTTGGGAAAACAGACTTCTTATTTCTTGGAAAGTTTCCGTACGATATAATATCGAAAAATTTCCGATGTTGACTCACATTGTCGATATTGATTGGGAAGCGGTCGTAAAACCTTCCACATCAATATGCTTACTGAATTCCATGAACGTCCCCCCGGATTTATTTACAGCCTATTTTCCAGGCAACGGACGATTCACCAGTCCAACATGGTCATTACTCATCACTGTCTGTAATACAGGATGAGGAAACACGTTTTTCGGATGTTAATCTTCTGCTTCCGATGATACCACTTCATTCTAGTGAATCATGGAAAATGTTACTGTTTCTCCCGATTTATCTCTAGGAGAACAGCGACAAGTTTCGGCTATGTTACAAACACTTCAGGATGTCCTTACTGACATTCCTGGACAAACTCATGTCATTGAACATGACATTATTCTAACTGACCATAATCCTATTAGAGTCAGACCTTATCCTATTCCTATACATTTTCAAGCACAGGTTGAGAAAGAGTTGGATGAGATGATAGATTTAAAAATAATCGAACCATCCACCTCTGCATATTCTTCGCCGATGGTTATTGTGCGTAAAAAAGACAATAACATACGTCTTTGCGTTGACTATCGAAAATTGAATCAAGTAACGAAGTTCGATGCCGAACCTATGCCTTTACTGGAAGAGCTACTTACTCGACTCTCCAAATCTCATTTTTTCACTAAACTTGATTTGTCTAAAGGTTATTGGCAAGTTCCTTTATCTGAACGCGCCAAACCTCTCACGGCTTTTTCAACACCTAGAGGTTTGTTCCAATGGAATTTTATGCCTTTCGGTCTTATGAACGCACCAGCTACATTCGTACGCATGATGCGCCGAATCCTATCTTATCGGTCAGATGTCATTGCATATCTAGACGACATCTGTCTTTTCAGCGATACTTGGGAAGATCACTATTCAGGGTTAGATGAATTGCTGTCTACTTTGCGTGAGTACAACCTGACAGCGAAACCCTCTAAAGCCTATATTGGTTTTAGCGAAATTTCTTTCCTAGGCCACCGAGTTGGTCATGGTTTCCTAAAGACAGAGGACCATAATACTAGTAAGATACTTAACATCTCAATCCCTAAGACTAAAAAACAGGTGAGAAGTCTGTTAGGTCTTATTCAATTTTATGGCAGATTCATTCAGAATCTATCCTCTATCATGGCACCTCTCTCAACACTTCTAAAGAAAGGTTCTCCTAATGTGGTCCACTGGTCTCAGGAATGCCAATGCTCTCTGGATAAGATTAAAACATTGTTTTCAACACCACCTATTTTAGTGTTACCCACTAAAGATAAGACATTCGTTCTTCGTAGTGACGCTTCATCCACTGGGATTGGAGCGGCACTAATGCAAGAGTACTCTGGAACTCTGCATCCTGTAATGTATATTTCCAGAAAACTTAATGCGGCAGAAAGGAATTATTCGGTTTTAGACCGTGAGCTATTAGCTATGGTTTGGTCGATCCTCAAACTACAGAGATTCCTTCTAGGCGCACATTTCATAGTAGAAACCGACCAAAAAGCTCTTACTGCTATCCAGAGTAAGAATTTGAAGAGCTCGAGGTCTACTCGATATGCAATTGCTCTTCAACCTTTTCATTTCTCTGTGCGAGCTATTCGAGGATCAGATAATGTGATGGCAGACATTCTGTCAAGATGCCCACATGATTCCACTTAGCTGTTGAGTATTGGACGTCTTAACACTTCCAACTCGACAACAGATTTTTCTTTTCTATATCAAAATAGATACACCCATTGTAATTCGTAATGACACTACGTTCATTGATATATAGTCCACCATTACTCGTTGATGATTTTTCTTTTTTTGTCAATCATGTACTTGGAATGCTTTAAACCTTAAATTGTATATATGCATTGCATCATTGTATAGTAGTTTGCGTTGGTGACACCTTCAAGGAAACACTTATGCTTTAGAGAAATGCTTTCTCTGAGGGATTGAGATTTTTTGCATTTAATCTGGCTTAAATAATTCCAGATATTTCTCATCTGAGCAGTATTTATGCGTTGGGAGGCCTATTGTATGTTCCTCTCAGATGAAAAAAAAAAATGATTTTCATTTTTTTTTTCCCGGGGGGTTGTTGTGGTAATCTGTTATTGCGCACATATTTTTTGGCGCACGGATTACGCATACCATGTAAAATGTTTTAATTGTCTGATGAAGATTTATTCATCTTTGAATGCATGTTTTGGTCTTGAGGGACGAAACTCAGATTGGGCAATAAGTAGTCATTCTGTGAGTTATCGCTTTGTTGTAGCGTTCTTAAAAAATAGAACTCGGCGGAGGAATTTAGACTTACTTAAATCTATTCTGTGTCTGGTTGGAATAGATTGTTCTTGCTTCAGAATGTCTCTGGCCCGAATCTATGTGTAGTGCTGGACTATGTAGGACGAGTATGTCTTATATCTTGATATCTTTAGTATGTTTTAAGTGGAAACTTTTGTTCTTGTACTGTAACTGAAGGGGGTCAGGTGTTTTCGGCGGATGAAGAGAGGACAGGGGGTTCTTTCGGTTGTCAAGGGCTAGGGCGGGAAGTCATGGTCGGAGAGATGCCCCAAGAGTTTGTGATCTCTTTAAGTATATTTCTGGGGACGAAGGATAGTTTCTTCCAGGATCGTTTAGTCCATTGAGTTCCCCAGTTGTGATTCTATAACGCCGGGACGGAGCGTTTTTGTGTTGCTAGTGTATTTCTTATGTCCAGGTAAAAAAAAAAAACCGTGTTAAAAAGCTTTGCCTGACTCGTTCGTTCTTTTCTAGGCTTAAGCATGGGCTGGACGTTTACATTGAACTTACCTATGAAATATGTCGGGACGAACCCAAATTGTTATTTCTAGCAGCACTAAATATGTTTATATGCCAGCAACTATGGACGGACAGAATATGCTGATCCTTTTAGAATTATTTATTGTTCATGAACAAAGCTTCGATTGAAAATTTGGCTATACACCCGTATAGTGAGTTATGCTCAACCGGGAACAGCAGCTTATTGGGAATTCGATTGATTTTGGAATTCTCCTTATTGTGATAAATCATTAGCAGAGAACGGGTAATGCACTTCCCTGACTTACTATCATGGTGATGATGATGGAGAGATCACTATATCTATATAGAAAAATTAACATTATCTTTCACAGTGATTTGCTGTATTGTACCTAAAGGAATCTTTCGCTAGAAAGAGATCCTTGTTTAGGAGTCAAGTTTGAAACTGTATTGCTTAATTTGACATTGCTTCGGTCAGTAAGGGTCTACTGACTGTATTTTATAAAACCTATGGAAATCCTGGTGGTGTTTACAGATCTTCCATTACCTAGTTTATTCTTCTTATGAATTGCTAATTAATTTAGGACGGTAGTCCATAGGTGTTGGATCAATATTATGCTGTCTCCCTATGTCGGACTCATGTTCCTGTAGCGGTACCCCAATCTGTCAAGTTGTTCGTGCGGTCCAATTAAAACTATTTGGAAACGGCTACAAGTGGCTCTGCATTTGGTGACATTAACGTAATGAAAGTGTTTTGTTTGTAGAGGTGAATGAGTGACTTTGTAAGACGGGGTCAAACACACGAAAACAGGTCCACCATTTCGCCTATCTCAGCAGACTTTCGTACACTCACGTTACTTCCATATTTGGCATAATCCTGCGTCGGTTGAGTAGTGTTGACCTTTGCTGCCCCCATGGAGCCCTCCATCATATTCACCACTGGTGTGCGTTGAGTGTTAGAGGTTATGGTTGTAGGGGTTGGAGAGAGAGAATTGGGGGGAGATGGTGGGGGGGGGGGGGGGGGGGTGGGGGGGGGGGGAGTGGAGAAGGGAGGGTGGGGGGATGGGTTGGGGGGGGTGGGGGGGGGGGGGGGGGAGGGGAGGACAGCGTTACCTTTACAGCGCATGCCTGGTATACACAGTTATTACCTCAAGAAGGAAAAAGGAGAGTTATCAATCACGCAGGAAGTTGTTGGAGGGCCTCACATGAAGATCCCAAGCGCACAAAAAAATAAGGACCTCAAACACATACAGGGTATACTTTAAGAGGAACAAGATTCAGTATCGATTTCGCAAAGAAAAGAAAAATCCCACTTTAGATACTGGTTGCAGAAACAAATTCAAATACAGTAGAAACTTCATAGTTGCCCCTCCTAATTTGTGACCCCTCCGAAGTTGACCACATTTTCTATAGGACCGTAAACGCACCAATGTACTCCAATGGAATAGACCTTCTATAATGTTGGTCCACCTCTGTAAGTTTGTATCTCGACACTTGGACTATGACTCACAATAGTAATTTCCCTCTATTACTTGACCAGTGCAGTTTGAAAAAAAAATCAGTGTCTTGGAATTTGCGTC
>JAMPIV010003522.1:0-42500 GCA_024509875.1 Oreohelix idahoensis
GTGTGTTTGTATATACTAATAAAAAAAACACATTACATATCAGTACCCTAGATTTTAACGTAGCCACATTCATTAGTAAAAAAAAGATATGTGTGAGGTCGTAAGTGGTAGCAAGAAGGGCCTTCTGTAAATTCACAGCTACATTTATCTCAGGAGCCTTCACAGCTGACCTCATGCATCACACTAGGTATTATCCACAACCATAACAGTTACCTTTTCAAATCCACTACAAGCAGGGACAGTCTCATGTCTTTAGACTATCCTTAGTGGGAGAGTCTTAGGTCTCTGAACCACATCTTAGTGGGACAGTCCCCTCCTGTTTTAATTATATTTATGGGACAGTTTTCAAGTTGAACTGTCATAGATGATAGCTCCATACCTAAGACACTTATGAAGGGCTAAAAACAGACTTATAAAAGCGATATTCAAGTCCAAAGGGGACAGAGAACACCCAGGTCACATAAAAGATGATGTCTATCACCAGCTATCTAGACGAGACCAGGTCTTCAGTTTCCGCTTACGTACTGGTCACAATAGGTTGAGGTACCATCTTTAGCACAAGTACAGGGGCAAAGTCTACAGACAGGGGGTATGATGTGCTGGTGTTGTGGGTAGTGGGTTTCCCCCCTTGCTTCACCCTAGGCCTAGTGAATTCTGTTCATGAAAGGAGCGACCATTGCGGTGTTAGTCTCTTGGCCTAGCAAAACCTCTCATACCCCAAGATCGTTGTGCGTGGTGAAGAGCCACACCCTCCTAAACTGGATAGCGGGGCAAAGTCTACAGACAGGGGGTATGATGTGCTGGTGTTGTGGGTAGTGGGTTTCCCCCCTTGCTTCACCCTAGGCCTAGTGAATTCTGTTCATGAAAGGAGCGACCATTGCGGTGTTAGTCTCTTGGCCTAGCAAAACCTCTCATACCCCAAGATCGTTGTGCGTGGTGAAGAGCCACACCCTCCTCGAGGTAGTCCTGGTAAACCTGAGGGGTGCGAATCCTCTGGCTAAAAAAAACGGATCTACGAGGGAAACCTCGGATAATAAAACCGTTGCACTACTGAAGACGTGATTTACCATATGGATGATAGGATGGTTATCCGCATGTCCTGGATTTTTGTGTAGTTGTGTAGATTGTGTTCAAGTCAAAAACAATGTTCCATACAACAAATAACAGGGGCAATCCACATAGGGGACGTCAGTAAACTCACGACGTTATAAAGTCAATGGAGTCGTTGAAACAGGCCAGCCGTTGACGTTTTTCTTCATTATTATTGTGGGACGCCACAGTGACTAAATTGGGTTACGCAAATGTTGTAGGCACATCAAACAAGTCCATTATCACAGAAACATTCAATAAAAGCAATAGACGGGTAGAACAGCTTTACAATGATGAGTCAGGATGGCATGTTATAGATTTTTACTAAGTGGGTGTAATTGTAGTCAGGTGGAAACAACCTCCATCCATTTTTCTATAACAGCCAGGAGATAACCAGATGTATGAGATCAGTTCACACTCTTTAGTTTTGACTTCAGCAAGACAGAAACGTCCTGCCGAAGAGTAGTATATAAATAATGTCTCTCAAAAAATATCCGCTCTAGATAAATAAAGGTTTTACTTAATCCTAGTTCATTTAACCAAGTAGCAAAGTGAATGGTCCTATGGTACTTGCATAAAAACGATGCAGTAAAATGCTCAGCAGACATGTGAGCTGGGAGATCGGAAATATCTCGTGGCGACGACTTTCGGAGAGAGACAGGGCTATGAATCGAAACATCGCTCACGAACCCCAAAATCGATTGAGTTTTAATGAAAAAGTCAATTTACATTGCTTTTCACATTAGAAATAAAAAGAAATATCACCGACCTCCAGACAATGTGGGGAAAACTTACTAGAGGTATTATCTCGACCTAAACGAAATATCCATAAGAAGGGACTATACACATCCCTGACAGAACAAAAAATAGCGGAGATCCCCTCTTCAACGAGGCATCTCTTTCGCCATTCCAAATCGCTCACTCCACTAGTGGTGGGCGGAAACCGATCGACCAAGAAGCAAGACAAGTCATGCGCAGTCCAGCGCAAAATGACCACAGCTCAAACTTAACTGCATCGATACCAACGCGAGAAGACAAATGCTTACCGAGAAAAGTGACTATAAATTTCAAGCAGTTGTTGCCCTTGCGTTATAAAATAGATATTGAAATAAAACGATGTTGCGAGAATTTATCACGCAACATATCACCACCTCCTCCCGATAAAAAAAAAATGTGGAACATATTTTTTTTTTTAAAAATATCAAAGAGCATGCGATAAGCGGCTCAAAACGCACGAATTATGCGCTGATAATTAACTAAATTGCCAAACAATAGGCTAATTATAGAGTGTCTGGTGAGGATATACCTCAACAGAAAAATAAATATGTCTCAAAAAATATTCACAACGGGGAGGTGTCACCAACACACATCACGTTAGCATGTAAACACAATATACGTATGCAAGTTACTATAATCATCATTAAACAGCATACTCTAATATTGTCTTTAAAAATGGATGTACAAATCTGATAGGAAAATTTAAATAGTACATTCTTTGACATGTAATGACATAAGTACATAGTAAAGTTAAACTACATGACGATCCAGGACATATGCTCTGGTATTCCGAGGGTAAGTACACAATCTAGAACTCGTAAGGTAAGTCCTCAGCTCAACAATGACATTCTGAGAAAGTACAAGCAATATAATGCTAATTAATAACTAATATGCTTCATAAGGTACAATACATTATTAATAATTGTGGCTGTTTAGTAAACTAACGGCCCTTATATTAACTACTCAGTACTCCTCTATCATCTTAAAAAACGAACAGAAGAAGATGACAACAAAGCACGATAGTGTGTACATATAAAGTAAGTACAGATGTGCTAATCTATTGTAGAAATATAGGTGTGTTATGACTCTGTAATATATAGGAATATAGGACAGAAGTATTAATTGGAGTCATGTGGGCATCTAGACAAAATGTCAGCCATCACATTATCCGCACCACGGATAGCTCGTACCGTGAAGTGAAAAGGTTGAAGAGCTATAGCAAATCGAGTGGATCTCGAACTCTTCAAATTCTTAGTCTGAATAGCTGTAAGAGCTTTCTGATCAGTCTCTAGAATGAAATGTGCGCCCAGGAGGAATCTTTGTAGTTTTAGAATTGACCAAACCATCGCTAACAACTCACGGTCTAAAACCGAGTAGTTCCTCTCTGCCGCATTTAGTTTTCTAGAAATGTACATAACAGGATGCAGAGTATTTGCATATTCTTGCATCAGTGCTGCTCCAATCCCAGTGGATGAAGCATCACTCCGAAGAACAAAAGTCCTATCAAGAGTAGGTAATCTTAAGATGGGAGGAGAAGAAAATATATTCTTGATTTGGTCTAGTGAAGATTGGCATTCTTCCGACCAACGGACCAGATTAGGCGAACCTTTCTTCAACAATGTTGATAGAGGTGCCATGATCGAAGATAAATTTGGAATAAATCTCCCATAAAATTGAATTAAACCTAAGAGACTCCTAACTTGTTTCTTCGTTTTAGGAACAGAGATGTTCAGTATTTTGGAAGTATTGTGGTCTTCTGTCTTCAAGAGACCATGACCAACACGATGACCCAGGAAAGAGATTTCACCAAAACCAACAAAAGCTTTAGAAGGTTTTGCTGTCAAATTATTCTCACGTAGAGTGACAGTAAGTCATATAACCCTAAATAGTGATCTTCCCAGGTATCACTGAATAGACAGATGTCATCTAAGTATGCGATGACATCCGAACGATGTGACAGAATTCGACGCATCATGCGAACGAAAGTGGCAGGGGCGTTCATGAGACCAAAAGGCATAACATTCCATTGAAATAGCCCCCTAGGTGTAGAAAAAGCAGTAAGAGGTTTGGCATGCTCTGCTAAAGGCACTTGCCAATAACCTTTAGACAAGTCAAGTTTAGTGAAGAATCTAGAATTAGAAAGTCTAATCATTAGATCTTCTAACAAAGGCATCGGTTCAGCGTCGAACTTTGTGACCTGATTCAATTTGCGATAATCAACACAAATTCGTATGTTCTTATCCTTCTTCCGGACAATAACCATGGAAGAAGAATATGGTGAAGTCGATGGTTCAATTATATTTAATTGAATCATTTCATCCAATTCCTTTTCCACTTGCGACTGAAAGTGTATAGGAATAGGATACGGCCTAACCCTAATTGGATTATTGTCGGTAAGAATTATGTCATGTTCTATGACATCTGTGTGTCCAGGAATGTCAGTGAGAACATCATGAAATGTTTGTAACATCGACGAGACTTGTCGATGTTCGTCACCAGAAAGATTAGGAGAAACAGAAACGTTTTTCCAAGATTCCGTGGAATGTAATGGAACCACTGGAAGGGGAAGGTTGACATCAGAGAAGGTAGCTTCCTCATCCTGAATGACAGACAGGGATGAATAATGACCGTGAGGTGCAGGAGCATCATCCGTTGCCTGGAAAATAGGCAGCAAATAGTCCGGACGTTCGTGAAATTCCGAAAGCATGTTTATGGGGAAAGTTTTATGCTTTCCATCAATATCGACCACATAGTCAACATCGGAAATCCGAGAGACTATTGCATACGGACCTTTCCATGCAATAAGAAGTCTATTTTCCCTACTGGGGAGTAGGACGAATGCTTTGTCACCTGGACAAAGTTGTCGTAGACATCTATTCTTGTTAGCAAACTGTCTTGCCTTCTCTTTAGCAATTTCTGATGAAGCAGTTGCTAGCTTACATGCCTCAATGATCTTTTGTCTAAGAGCAATGACATACTCATATGAGGATTGAGTTTCATCGCTAATATCATCGGCAGTGATGAGATCGTGTAATAAGACATAGGGCCGCGTGGACGCGCGCCAAAGACAAGTTCGAAGGGAGAAAATCCTGTGTGTTCATTAGGGACTTCTCTATAGGCAAAGAGAGCCGCGGGTAAAACCCTGTCCCAATCTTGAGGATGATCTTCAGTTATCTTACCAAGCAAAGTCTTGAGCGTTCTATTCAGACGCTCAACTAACCCATTAGACATAGGATGGTAGATACTACTGAGAGATCGTTCAATATGTAAGGTAGACATTACCTGTGACATAGTGTCAGATATGAGTTGAGTGCCATGGTCTGACAATATTTCTCTGGGGAACCCCAAGCGAGAAAATATCAACCAAAGAGCATCTGCGATATCTGTAGTAGATATGCTCTTAAGAGGAATAGCCTCTGGCCAACGTGTGCACATATCGACACATGTAAGGATAAACTGATGTCCTCTGGCCGACTTGACCTTAAAAGGGCCAATAATATCTATGGCCAGTTTCTGAAACGGCCGAATAGGAATGTCAGCAGCCTGGATAGGCGCAGCATGTCGTGGTCCTCTAGATTTGACCTCCTGACATACCTTGCATGATCGGCAGTAAATACGAATGTCCTTATTGACAAAAGGCCAAAAGAAAGCCGCAAAGGACTCTCGACTTCGTTACGGGCAAAAACCCATAATGTCCAGCACATTGCGAGTCATGAGCATGTTGTAATATTTGGGAGACTTCTCATGCTCTTGGGAACAAGAATTTGCGAATGTTGCCGACGTAGTCGAATCTTGTACCATTACGTCCAAGTAACGCCGTTTCTCATTGCAATCCAAGATTTTCTATTTGTATCCTGATTCGGATCACCTTTCTTCGCAAGAACGAAGAATTTTTTTAAAGAAGGATCTTCTTCTTGCAATTTTATGAAAGAGTCACGAGTGATTACTAAGTGACTATCTTGGCTATCAACTTCAGTATCACTATTCAGTGAAGTTTCGGGTGTTTGTAGAGCTTGTGCTCTTGTAACTACTGCATTTGTAGCTTGCATGTTATTATCTTCCCAAGCAGCAATCTGCTGTGGGGTACACTCCCTAACTCCGTGAATACGACCAATAATAGGTCCGCAATAGGATTAGGTAAGAGACAAGCATGCACATCTCCAGTAAAGAAAGGAGTGGCAATGCGAATTACAGCAGTAGGATATTTTTCTAGAGTGCCGCCAAATGTGACACATTTAATAACCCTTCCTGTAGCACAAGATGGATCTACAAGCGATTGTCTAACACGAATAGTGGTGCATCCGGAATCGAAAAGTAGTGAGACCGGAGTATCATTAACAAGACCCTTATGTAGAATTAAAGAACCCCTCCCGTCATGCGCAACAGCAGCAGGAAGAGCGGGAAGTGGGTGACCACAACTCAAAGTAGTTATGGTACCCGGTTCGAATAAAGTACTGCATTGGGGGCATTTGTTTGCTCTCTCAAAGTCAAAAGCAGAACCAGTGACAGCGTCAAAGTTTTTACTATCAACAACATGATTACAGGCTCCCTCAGTTTCCTGTTGTACAGCATTAGCCTGCTGATATCTCTTTTTTTTGTGTTGAGATCTACCCCGACTATTATTACCTCTGAAGTTATCAGAGTTATTATTATCTCTGCAGTTATTATTGTCTCTATTGTAATTGTTATACTGGTTCGAATTCCAGTTTCCACGATTACTATCATGTTCACATTGATGCGAACATCTATTTGTTTGGTTCTGAGGTCTTCGGCAGGAATAACCTCTATTACCATATCCTCTTTTGAAATGCTTATAATTATTAGGGTGATAGTAACGACCACTATCAGGTTGTCTCCAATTCTTCGAAGAAGAATCACCATGAAATTGATTTCCATGATTTTGACAGAAATTACCGCTACCCTTTCTATCAAAATTTTGTTGGGATCTACGAGCAAAGTTTTGACCATACGGAGCTGCCGAAGCAACTGGTAAACCTTCTTTCACCTTAGAGTTACCCATGTTATGTGTGGGTGCGCAGTTACGTATTGGCAACAGAAATCTTCCATTTCTTTTATTGTTTTAGGTTTACGTTCATGAAGGAAAGCAAGGAAAGACTCATTGACAGACGACATGACTTTGTCTCTAAGTATTAAGTCCATAAGTCCTTCATAAGTTTTTTTTTCCGTCTTAGATAGTTCAACCCATCGTGGAGAAAGTAATGCGTATTCTTGCAATAAACTCGGAGAATTCAACTCCATTTTCAGGTAACATGTTTTTAAATTGTAGACGATAGCCGTCTTCGTTAAGCTGATATTTCTTTAACAAAGCGGCCCTGACAACCTCATAATTGTTCTTGTCAGGTTCATCCACCATATTTAATATACTTAGAGCTTTACCTGTCAGTATCCCTGATAACTGATAAACATATTTTGCTTTGTCTATGTTATGAGCTGTACATGCTTGTTCAAATCTGTCCAGATAGAACATTATGTCATCACTGGAAGGACTAAATGTTGGTAACTTAATCTTAAAAGTATCATTATTAGCCTTACCAGAAGATGAACCCTTGTTTGAATCATTACCATTACTCATGCTCGTCAATTTCAATTTCTCCAACTCTAAAGCTAAGAGTTTTTCTTCATGTTCCATTTTTGCTTTCCTCTCATCAGACTCTCTTTGTAACTTCCTTTCTTCAGCTTGAGCCTGCATTGAAGTCTTTCATTTTCAGCTTCTTTTTCAAGTCTTTTATTTTCAGCTTCTTTTTGAAGTCTTTCAGCTTCTAGCTGTAGTTTTCTTTCCTCAGCTTCTGATTCCCTTTTTTGTTTTTCCATTTCCATTTGGAATCTCTTTTCATCCACCTGCATCTGCAGTTTCTTTTGTTCAGCTTCCATCTGCAGTTTCTTTTTTTCAGCTTCCATTGCTTTATCATATCGAGCAGTTGCAAATTCTTCTAACTTATCACCAGTCTTCCCAAGCAATTTACCCTGCTCAATAAAGTGCTCAAATGTAGACATGTTGTCTAACATATGAGTCCAAAACCTGAAATAATTAACTAATTTATTTCAAACCTAAGTGTAACAAGTCTTAATTAAGCACTTGTATATTCACATCACATTATATTATCCCAGTCTCTGTGGGAAACAAGTCTCCAATCAAAGAACTTGTATATGAAATATCAGCACTCAATTCTTGATCATAAGTGCACTTCTCATTCAATAGTGCACGACACTATTCATCATTCATTTATCATCAGTATAGTAGTAACAGTGCATTAGCATAGCCCATTAACTAATTACTATAACTGTAAACAATGACTATGTAAACACATGCAGAATGTAAACATTGAAAAATGTAAACAATACAAACAATGTAAACAATAACAATGTAAACAATAACAAAGATCAGCAACAATACAAAAACTTTCGCAGAAATCAACTAAAAATAAAGCAGAAATTAATAAAATATCACAAAAAATGTGACGATATCTGCGATAGAATTAAACAAAATACATGACACCACAGTGTATAAACAAAAATGTTGTATGAAACTAAATTATAGACAAGAGTAGGCTAACAAATACAAACAAATCAAAACAAAACTAAAGAATGCGAAATAATAACGAAAACAATATTAAAACATGTCATCACAGCTAACATAAATAGCAACAGAAGTCGCTTAGCAAATTCCAGTATCGGAAATTTGCAAACCCTACAGAAAACGCTCACAATAGACGACCTCTATGACGTGGCATAATCTAACGGAGACACCACCCAACCGAGAACCCGCTGAAATATAAACATATAAATATACAAATAACATATAAACATATAACATATAGAATGAGATGATACACAGAAGACTCAGCAGAAGTATAAGGGCACAGTTTACATACAAACAGGCCACTTAACTTATAGGCTTCCAATCGTAGAACAGCAGAAAAAAAACGGATGTCAATCAACGTCCTAAAGAGCGAAGCTCCAACGATGATGGCACATCTGAACTGCTTCCACTGCTAACACGATGGTACAAGAGCTTCTGAAATACTGTGTGTTGAGTTGTTTCGGCACTTGACCTTCTAATCCAAAAGTAAGTTGATGGAAATCGGTACTTGGCCTTCTTCAGAAAACAACCCGTTTCAACCGGCACTTGACCTTCTCAAAAAACGACAGCACTGGAACCTTGACAGCAGCAACTTGCTTGACTTGCGTAAAAGATAACAGCAGTCCGAGTTATCCGGCAACATGTAACAACGCCGGGTACTGTCAAATTCTTGTTTCCGTCAAAAGTTGAAATTTTGACTTTTACCGGGCAACGCCGAGTACTTTGAAAATTTTGAAGATGTTGACTGTATTGAAGAATGTTAATTTCTTGAAGGATGCTGATGAATTCTTGTTGAAAATGAAGTGGGTAAGGGACCCCGTGTTTGCTAGTACCAGAATCAAACCAGCCTATGGCCACCAAATGATGCGTGATACCATATGATGATGGATGGTATCCGCATGTCTGGTTTTGTGTAGTGTGTAGATGTGTTCAGTCAAAAACAATGTTCATACAACAATAACAGGGCAATCCACATAGGACGTCAGTAAACTCACGACGTATAAAGTCAATGAGTCTTGAAACAGCCGTTGACGTTTTTCTTCATTATTTATTGTGGACGCCACAGTGACAAAATGGTTACGCAAATGTGTAGGCACATCAAACAGTCATTATCACAGCAACATTCAATACAGCAATAGACGGTAGACAGCATTACAATGATGAGTCAGATGCATGTTATATTTCATAGTGCTGTAAATGTAGTCAGGTGGAAAACTCCATCCTTTTCTATAACAGCCAGGAGATAACCAGATGTATGAGATCAGTTCACTCTCCTTAGTTTGACTTCAGCAAGACAGACACGTCTGCCGAAGTATAAATAATGTCCTCAAAAAATATCCTCTAGATAATAAAGGTTTCCTAAACCTAGTTCATTTAACAAAGTAGCAAGTAATGGTCCTTGGTACATGCATCAACCGATGCAGTACAATGCAGCGACATGTGAGCTGGGAAAGAACATCTCGTGGCGACGACTTTCGGAGACAGGCTATGAATCGAAATCGCTCACGACCCAAAATCGATAGAGTTAATGAAAAAGTCAATTTACCTTGCTTTCATGAAATACACAGAAATATCACGCCTCCCGACATGTGGGAAAACACTAGAGGTATTATCTCGACTAAACGAAATATCCATAAGAGGACTACACATCCCCCACTCGTCGTGGGCGGAAACCGCTCGACCAAACAACAAGACAAGTCATGCGCAGTCCAGCGCAAAAATGACCACAGCTCAAACTTAACTGCATTCGATACCAACGCGAGAAGACAAATGCTTACCGAGAAAAGTGACTATAAATTTCAAGCAGTTGTTGCCCTTGCGTTATAAAACAGATATTGAAATAAAACGATGTTGCGAGAATTTATCACGCAACAACTACACCGTACACGCCCTCTGTGGGTGGGAAGGAGCCAGATGGATACTGAACAAGTCTTGGGAGTGGGAACGAGTGTGGACTGCTCCCTGAAGATCGGAACCCATCGTACAGGCACAGAGACTCAGGACGTGACGATCCTATTGCCTTCAACTCTTGGTCACATGCCTAGAGCCTCGGAGAACTCGGCGTAACCAGCAGGCAATTTGGTGGCGGGGAAAGAGCACTGTGAGCCCTACCTTGGCTACGTATCACAAGGAGACGCAGAAACACCCCCTTTATCTCCCCCAGAGCTGGCACAGTACACTTCTGGCTTCTACCCGGGGCGTTAGGAAATCCACAGGCACCCCAGCATCACAATGCCAAGAAGATGACAAAGTTGGAATTTACTAACTCAAACCTGGCAGAGCAAGTCCTCCAACAGATGCGGCCGATGCTGGGCCCACTGGCGCGTGGACACGTCCCGATCCCCATCGAGACTTGCCCGGGGAGCCCACCCCGGCTCAAAAAAGCAGAGAAGGCCACTCTCCAAACCTCCGATGTCTTGCGGGCAGTGTTAGGATGTGCAAGAACATGGACAGGAAGACTCCTCCACAACTTCCCCACTGAAGACACGCCCACGGCGACCGTTGCCTCAACTGGCTGTGTGTGGTGTACCCGGAAACGGGGCCTCCCAGTACTGAGACACAGTTAAGTCCCCGATGTCATTTATCGGTGCAGAGTTGAGAGAGATGGCTGAGCATCACAATCCCCCCTGTGTTGCAGCATGATGAGAACCCAGAATTGCACACTGAGCTTGGGGGGAATCACTTGGGCACCAGACTTAATACTGGCTCTTGACTGGATGGCCGCATGCAGGAGATTTCTACAATGGGGGGTTGGCAGGTGGTGGGTATCTGGAAGTGGCTCTGTGCAGGACGTGAGGATTCCTTGGGTGAGCCCAGAACCAGAGCACAGCATTGTGCAAGCTCTGCATAGTCGGAGAGCCCCCTGGATGACGGGGAATGCACAGTGTGCTACCCCACCTGTCCCCAACTGCTAACTTAGAACCAGAAGTGGGGTCCTCTGTATGCGTGCTAGGCCAGGATAAAATGCCTGGGAAAGAGACTGGAGCTCAGAACTCCCTAACTCAAAGTTGCAGGATGGCAGGAAAGACAGGGCTATTTTGAAGATAATGCAACCATATTTTCACCATACGAGCTCGGACGCCGCCTCGGTAAACAAGGTCCGCGCAGAGCAGTGACACCCCCAGGCTGCTTGCGAATAGTCTACTACTGGGAACATAAACAGATTAGGGATGAGCCGACTCTCCCGTTGAACAGGTGCTAAAGTCATAGATACTGGGCCAGAAGCGCACCGGAAACCACAGTATCACGCAACTCGCTTTTTTTTTTCTATGGAGAGTACACCGTCAAATAAATCTCGTACTGGTGCTCGCCCTGTGGAGCTCCACCAGGCAGGTGCAGTGCCGGGCTCTGAGCCTCGACAGAGCCCACCCTCAGCTACTGGAGGACCCTCTAGACCGTCTTGTGGAGTCAGCAGACGGCGGAGGAGAACTACTGACCAAAACAAAACAGAAAAAGAGAAACCCAGAGTGCCACTTGTCATGATGCACTGGAATGCAGAGGGAGTGAACAGCAAGCAGGCTGGATACAGCAAAAAGACAGAGCTGGAAAACATCTTGTATGAGAAGCAAGTCAGTGTTTGCTGTATCCAAGAGACTCACTTGAAAGCAGATCAAACCTTTAAAATAAGGGGATATCAATGCTTCAGATCCGACAGAAAAGATAGACGAAAAGGAGGAGTACTTACTCTTGTAAGGAATAACATTCCTGCACACGAAAGGAAAACCTTCATGGATGGAGCAGAATATCAGCTGTTGCAGATAAAGGTAGACAAGATGGAAATAGAACTCCTGAACTATTACTGTCCGAACAACAAACCCCTGAGTCTCAGCTCTATACAGGTACCAGCCACCAACTTTATAGCAGTTGGAGACTTTAATAGCCACTCCCAGAGCTGGGGCTATAACCATCTGGATCACAGAGGTGAAGAGGTTGAAACTTGGCAAGATGATCACTCCCTAATCCTAGTCAATAATGCCACAGATACTCCTACCTTCTACTCCAGAGGATGGCACACAACTTCAACACCAGATCTTGCCTTCTCCACACCAGATATAGCTGGATCTATTAGTAGAGAAGTAGGAGACCAACTAGGGGGAAGCGACCATCGCCCAATCTTTCTTACTGTCCAGAGTGCAACTCTCAGTACAGGCCCAGCCATTACAAGATGGAACTACAAAAAAGCCAACTGGGGTTTATTCAGGCATCAGGTGAACACGCTGCTGTCTACCCTCAAGGTACAGAACAGAGACATTAATGAAGTGGTAAAAGACTTCAACAGATGCATACTACAAGCTGCAAAAGAAACCATTCCCAAAGGATGCCGGCGTAACTACATACCATACTGGTCCAGCACACTCCAAGAACGTCAGGAAGCCATGGACAGGGCTAGAAAGGACGCAGAGTCTCAGCCTTCACTTGAAACTCACAACAAATGGAAAAAGGCTGTAGCAGAGTTTCAGAGAACAAAGCTAGAAGAAAAACGGAAAAGCTGGAGAACTAAAACTGCATCGCTGAACCTTGAGAAAGACGGCAGGAAACTTTGGAGATTAGTCAAGTCTCTAAATGAAGAGCGTTCCTCACCTAGGCAGACTATCACATTGGATGAAGGTGGCAAACTTTTCAGAGGAAAACAAGCTGCAGACTTGTTTGCTAGAAGATATAGTTCAGAAAGCAACTTACCCATTAACATAGATCATCAGAGAGAGATAAGAAAAGAAATACTGGCAACCATGGGACAGACAGATACTCCTGCCCCAATGAGGGAACCCATCACACTAGGAGAACTACAGAAGGCTATTTCCAAGCTTAAGTTTCAAAAGTCACCCGGCCCAGACAAAATCAGCAACGAAATGCTAGTAAATCTGAGCTCAGCAGCAAAGACAAAACTGCTTGAGATATTCAACCACAGCTGGTTGAAAGGAACGGTACCCCAAGTATGGAGAGAAGCCATCACAATACCCATACTAAAGAAAGGGAAATGTAAGACCGAGGCTGCAAGTTACCGGCCAATCAGTCTCACAAGCTGTGTTGGGAAGACTATGGAGCGAATAGTCAACCACAGATTGAAATGGTATTTAGAGTCTGAGCAGATCCTGGTGCCGGAACAAGCTGGATTTAGAGAATGCTACAGTATAGAAGACCAAGTTACTTACTTGTCTCAAGCAATAGAAGATGCCTTCCAGGAGAAGAAAAAGGTCCTAACGATCTGGGTCGACTTCAAGCAGGCCTTTGACAAGGTGTGGAAAGATGGCCTCATTGCAAAACTTAGGAGAAGTGGAATCCAAGGCAACATGATGAAATGGATCCAGTCATACTTGCATAACAGGAGAACTAGAGTCACTCTTGACGGTCTGCAGAGCAGAAAAAGTGTTGCTCCATCAGGGGGTACCTCAAGGAGGAGTAATTTCCCCAACACTCTTCCTTGTTTACATCAATGACCTGGTGAAAGATCTCCCTGCAGGAGTTAAAGCTGCCTTATATGCAGATGACCTAGTACTCTGGTGCGCTGATGAAAATGTCACCCACAGCAAATTATAGAATGCAGCGGGCAGCAGACATGCTAGTGTCATGGGCAGAGAAATGGCTTATCACAATAAACACAGACAAAACCTCCACAACACTGTTCTCCCTCGCCCCCAAGGACAAATCAGCTAACATACACCTAGGGACAACCGTGATCAAGGAAGAAAGCTACCCCACCTATCTTGGGGTGACATTTGACCAAAGGCTTACATGGAATAAGCATATTGAAAACGCAGAAGGAAAGGCCCGAAGACGACTAGGCATACTCAGAAAATTAGCAGGTACCAACTGGGGAGCAAATGAACGAAATCTAAAGAAGATTTATAATGGAGTAATAAGACCACACTTAGAGTTTAGCTCAGCAGCATGGTCATCAGCTGCTAACTCACATCTGCAGTCTTTGGACAAGGTGCAAAATCAAGCTCTCAGGCTCATTACAGGAGCCATGAAAACTACACCAATAACAGAGATGCAGAAGGTTGCTGGATTACAGACATTGTCCCATAGAAGAGACACAAAAACCATGATCCAGATGGAAAAGTACAACAGTATGCCAATGCACCCAATGAAGGCAAGACTAGATGATCTGGCATTGGGACGTCTAAAGCGTAGCAGCTTTGTGCATCGGGGGAAAAGACTTATAAGACAGCATCAAGAAGACCTATCCATGAAGACAACACCACTGAAGCCCACCCTATACCCTGTACCATGGGAGCAGGCCAGCAGTGCCCTCCAAATTAATACAACAGTCAGTGGTCTCACAAGTGGATGTGAGTATAATGATCTGCAAAAACGAACTGCTACATTGAGTATGATCCAAGAAAGCTATCCCGATCAATCATGGATACATGCCTATACAGATGGATCAGCAACTAATGCTGTTAGGAATGGAGGTGCCGGTATCTTTATCTCATATCCTGACAACCACTATGAGACTAGGCACATTCCCACTGGTAAATTCTGTTCCAACTATACAGCTGAGGTTCAAGCTCTAGAGCAAGCTGCAAATATGATTTATAACACCAACTCTGACTGCCACCAGGTAGTCATCCTCACAGATGCACTGTCTGTCCTGCAAGCTCTCAAGGGTGGTAAACTCCCGCATCTGAGAAATGAACTAAACAAGGTAGCTGCCAAAAAGAGAACCATACTTCAGTGGGTACCATCTCATTGTGGTGTACCCGGAAATGAAAAGGCAGATAAACTTGCAAAAAAGGGAGGAGAATGTGACAAGAAGATAATGAAGTCACATACTTTGAGAAAAAGAGAGCTATCCAGACTATCAGAAGAGAACAGAACCAACCCAAAGACGACTATCACACTCTCGACCGGCAGGGACAGATAACTATTTTTCGCCTCAGGACAGGGCATAACAAACTGAATAAACACATGCACAAGCTACGATTGTCTGCTTCACCACTGTGCACATGTGGATTAAACGAACAAACTGCTGAGCATGTTCTACAGGACTGTCCTCTGTATGACCAGTTAAGAAAGATATACTGGCCCAATGACTCAACACTAAACTCAAAGCTATATGGAGTTAAAGAGGAACTTCAAACAACAGTCGAATTCATCATGAGAACTTGTCTGACGGTGTAATCATCAAAGATGCGATCGCAAGAAGAAGAAGAAGCACAAGTACAGGGTTGGTATAGTCCGTTCACCAATTGATGTTCAACTTTAAAATTTTTTTTTCTAAAAAACTACCTGATATAATGAATTCATATTTTGCATGTAGTCTTATATTATCCATGACGTTATGAAAACATTTTTTGCCTCCAGAAAATGTGTCTAGATTGAGATATCTATTCATCAGGTTATATTAAAAACACACTCCCCTACCGGTATTATAATGTAACATGTTAGAAGTACAGTTGTTTTGCACGGGCAATAAATGGTTTTTTTTAATAGAAAAAAATATGTTTTAAGACGAAATCATGACATTTCGTGCACCGCAGTTGTCTGCTGTTGAAAGCTGAAATAGTGCGACATCATTAGTGCAAATCTGTAAAGTCAGTGGCGTATTGTGAAATTATTGTAAAGTTATAGCTGCATTGTATTATACTGAAACATATGTTTTTGTCTGAACATATAGAATAATATTACGTGTCGTATACAATATAGTTTTGAATACAGTTTTTTACCCCCACTATGTATCACTACTTATAGCTGTTTCCTATGCGGTAAGCAGATATGGATACGCCTCTGATCCTACTTTTGACATTTATGACATAGTATACTGTAAACTTTAATTCTTAAGCCGTGCCTCTTGTAAGATTCGGAAAGGATCAAAGGAATTTACGGTTTTGAAGAATGCAGAATTGATATTGACTTCACAACAACAAGGCCGTAAGGAGGCAGCCCCTCCACCATGCAAAGGCACAACAGGCCAATCACCTGTTTGTCTTAAACTATGATTACGAGCAATACAAGAGAGAAAACCGGACTGATTCTAAAGGCGACGAACTGGAACGGACTACGGACTACGACTTATGGAACTTGGAACACAAGAAGTATAAATGGGAAGGAAGAGGAGCTGGTGGAAGAGATGAGGAAAGCAAAACTAGAAATCCTGGCTATAACGGAAACGAAGAAAAAAGGACAAGGAGTCATGGATCTCGATGGCAACACGTTGCTCTACAGTGGTGTACCCATATCTGAAAGAGCTAAAGGGGGCGTTGGTTGCATTGTGGCCCAAAATCAAAAAGATAGTATCAAGGGATGGAACTTTGTCTCGGAGCGCATTATGGTTGTAAAACTAAAAGAAGGAGAAACCATAGTCAACCTGGTCATAGTGTATGGGCCAAATGAGGATGAGAGAGCAGAGGTCAAGGAGGAATTCTTCGAGCTGCTTCAAAGGACAGTGGATGACTGCCTAGATGAAGTTATCATGCTCGGAGATTTTAATGCCAGAGTTGGAAATGACCATGCTAGATGGGGTGGAGTTATCGGAAGATATGGAGAAGATACTCTCAATGACAATGGAAAGCGACTCCTTAGATTCTGCAGTGAGCAGAATCTGATCATTACAAACACAAAGTTCCCCCATAAGCGCATACATGCATACACTAGATGTGAACCAACCAAGAATGAGAAGTCAGTGATCGACTATGCCATTGTTCGGAGAAGCTCATTCAGATATGTCCGAGATGCAAGAGTCTGGAGGGGGCCAGAGATTGGAAGTGATCACTACCTGCTAACAATCAAACGAACAACTGAAAGAGTTGCTCAGCCTAGGAACTGCCCAACATCACGCAAGAAACCAAGTAAACGAGCAGGAGAAATGAGCATTAGGACCTACAAGCTGAGAGAGCCAGAAATTAAGACCAGATATCAGGGGCTTATTGCTACAGCAGTGAGCAACACAGAAGAACGACCTGATGACTTGGAAACACTCTGGAATAAATTCAAGGATATCATAAAGACAGCTGCTGCAGAAGCATGCGGTGAAGTCCGACTTGGGAACCAGAGAAAGAGGACACCTTGGTGGACAGAGGAAGTCAAAGAGAAAATAAGAGAGAAGAAAATGGCATGGAAACAATACTTAGGAGCTAAAAACACAACAGGACAAATGGAAAAATATAGAGAATATGTGACACTCAGAACAGAAGCAAAGAACAAGTGCTAGCAGCAAAACAGAAGTCCTGGGAAGAATTTGGAGAAAAGCTAGAAAAAGATGCACAAGAAAACCAGAAATTGTTCTATAAGACCCTAAAGAACATGAGGAAGGAAAAACAATGTCCTCTCAAATTTATAAAGGACAAGCAAGGCAAATTGCTTACTGCCCCAAAGTAAGTAATGGAAAGATGGAAAGAATATTTCTCAGAACTCCTGGATGGTGAGCATGGTGAAGCATCAGAAATGATAATCACTAGCACAGAAGAGAAAACCAATGATGGTGAAGATGACATAAAGATGGAAGAACTGAGGGCAGCACTGGAGAAAATCAAGATGGGCAAAGCAGCAGGGCATGATGGTATAACACCAGAAATGGTTAAGTACATGGGAGCATCAGGTGACCTATTACTCCTAAAGGTCCTACAGGCAGCATGGTGCAACAAGACCATACCAAAGGATTGGGAGATTGCCATCATAACACCAATTTTCAAAAAGGGTGACAATCGACAATGTGGAAACCATAGAGGCATATCCCTTCTCAGTGTCCCTGGTAAAATCTACTCTAGAATCCTAGAGCAGAGACTCCGACGCCTAGCTGAGCCACAATTGGATGAGGTCCAGTGCGGATTCCGAGCAAACCGAAGTACTCAAGACCTAATCTTCACACTCAGACAGCTGAGTGAAAAGGCCCTTGAGTATAAGAGTGAGATCCATCTTTTGTTTCATAGATCTGGAAAAGGCGTTTGACAGGGTCCCCTGGAGCAAACTTTGGGACTGTTTGGCAAGGAAGAATATTCCAGCACCTCTGATTCATGCTATACAGAGCTTCTACAAGTCTTGCAGAAATTATTTGAGGACAGCAAACCATAAGTCAGAAGAGTTCAGGACCACCACTGGTGTAAGAGAAGGTGATATCCTATCACCTTACCTCTTCATACTCCTTATGGACGATGTCATCAATGCATGTAAGGAGAGAACAAGAAAGTATTCAGTGGGGTACTGGAAGATGAGACAGGTCTATATTTCGGAGCTGGCATTTGCTGATGATGTTGTACTGATTGCTAAATCAGAGGCACATCTCCAATCCAACCTGCAAGTCTGGAAGGAAGAGCTGGAGAAGAGAGGGATGGTCATAAGCAGCTCTAAAACAAAATCCATGGTGATATCACGAGAAGAAAGAAAACATCAGATTAAGTTGGGAGAACAGGTCCTGGAACAGGTCGACCACTTTAAATATCTCGGAGCTATTATAGACCGAAAGGGAGGCATCAAAGAAGAGTTGGCCACTCGAAAAGCAGCGGCTGGGAGACTTTTTCAGGCCATAAATCGTGGATTCCTCAGCAAGAAAGAGGTTGGTAAGAAAGCAAATATGGCTGTATACCGCTCCACCTATGTCCAAGTCTTGACATATGGATGCGAGTCGTGGGCAATGACTACAACCCACAAAAGCCAGATCCAAACCTCAGAAATGAGGTATCTGAGGAAAGTGGTTGAAGTAACAAGAAGAGACATGGTCCGCAACCAGACGATCCGTCAAGGCCTAAAATCCCATCCGCTGCAGACCCAAAAAGAACAGTCCCAACTAAGATGGTTTGGCCATGTCTGCAGAATGGGAGAAGATCGGCTACCACGACAAGCATGGGAAACAAAGAGCCAGGGATCCAGACCTCCAGGACGACCCAGAGTCCGCTGGGAGGACAACATTAGACAATCTTTGAAGGACCGAGGACTAGAATGGAACCAGGCCAGGAAGAAGACAGCTGATAGAATGGTCTGGCGCTCTCTCTTCCAAACCTCTACACCTCACGGTAGAAGGGGAACGACTAAGTAAGTAAGTAAGTTCACAACAACATATTTGTAACGTCATGGATAATATAAGACTACATGCAAAATATGAATTCATTTCATCAGGTAGTTTTTTAGAAAAAAAAATTTAAAGTTGAACATCAATTGGTGAACGGACTTTTTTTTTAATATACAATATATTTCTGCTCCTGTGGCACCAGCCCCGTGACAGCCGAACATCTGCTCCAGTTCTGCCCAACGTACAGCCGTGAACGGAGTGACATATGGCAACATCCCACTCATCTCAACGAAAAACTGTTTGGAGATATCAGGAACCTTGAGCTGACTACTGCCTTTTTTAAAGAATCATTAATACAGTATAAAGGTTTGAGGGCTAAAGAGATGTCAGGGACTTTGAGCTGACTACTGCGTTTATTAGAGTCATTAATGTGGAAGTCTGAGGGCGAACGAGATGTCAGTG
Organism: Oreohelix idahoensis; assembly: GCA_024509875.1. Lineage (NCBI taxonomy): Eukaryota > Metazoa > Mollusca > Gastropoda > Stylommatophora > Oreohelicidae > Oreohelix > Oreohelix idahoensis. Next base: position 19,878 of record JAMPIV010003522.1, read on the forward strand.
ACCTTTATTAGAGTCACTAGCTGTAAGTACCCGGCGTTGCCCAGATTTTCCTAGTACCTGTTCAGGAAACTTCTTCTTCTTCTTCTTCCGTCCTTAGCCACCGACCGTCAAAGCATTCAGTGGCCATTACGCCTAGTGGCGTCTTAGGGCAACAGCAGATAGGTTTTCTTTGCCATTGTTTCCCATCACGCCTATTGGCGTCTTTAGGGCAACGGCAAATCAATCCATTTGCTGTTGTTTCCGTAATCTAAGTGACTGGCAAACGGGTGATCAGCCCGTTGGAGTTCAGGAAACTTAGGGAATGTAAAAATCAAACTATAATATTTTTATATTTGAGTGAAACTGATTTTTCGTTTAAGTCAGTGACCACTCCTTTAAGTGACTATCCTCGTAAATTGTTTACAGTAATTGCAAATGCAAGCCGCACAAAATACTGTTATTCCTTATGGTTCAACCGAAAGAGTGATTTCATTCTGTTTCCGAGTTTTTGCAAGAAGCAAATTAATAAGGCATATTTTCGCGTTCGATCTGGCTCACCAAGAAAGAATAGTCCACTATTTCATTTTTGAAACATGTTTACTATTTATCTTTGTAGCATTCCCCCTTCAAACACCTACATTGTTTCGTAAACCAAGACGCTTCTTATTTTCTTTGATATCTTACTTGATTGTTTATATTCTATTTGCTGCACTGAAATATTCCTCTTGATGATTTATTTATGTTATTCAGATTGGTTTGTTGATCTGACGCTTTATTTAGACTTGAACGCGTTTAATATTGGTTGGAGGTTTGTTTATGTCAATCTGTATCTTTCTGGGCAAGTCTGCTACAGGAGAACTATTGGAAAGGTAAGCAAATGGCTCTGTAAAGTTTCGTTATTTTTTATGTTTGCATCATTATGTCATGGCACGCTTTTTTTTTAATCCAAGACCCATTTTCCGTCCGTTACATTAACGCGCGTATAAAAATTAAAATACTACTAGTATAAAAGACCGAGTAAATGTGTTTAACTGTATTTCACACAAAATACTATTATTTCTTATGATGGAACCGCAAAAGCAATTTTATTCTGCTATCACTACGGATATCCATTTTATCTTATAGTTTATCCGACTATTCACTGGAGCAGCCGAAACAGGGAAAAACCCATCATGGTTAATGTTTCACTGTCTTCTATTCATAATAACTTCGGCTCTACAACACATCTAGTGAATCTATTGCTATCTGCCTAAAGCTAATGATCCCTATTATCGAATTGGGTCCTTCTTTATCTAGGTATTCCATGATTAGTTGCACACTGCCTTCCGAAATATCCTTAACATCTACACTTTCGTATCCTCCATGTCTAGCGATCTTCCGACATTATTTATACCAAGCTGGCTTTTCATTGGTCAGTTACATCCACGGGGTTGGTACGGTAATAATTTTTGAATGAAGCCGAGATATGAATCAGACTTCATTACAAGGTTGTTGTCATGTAGGCTCCACTCTGTTCAGCGACGACCCTGCCCTTTATTCTCGCAGAGAAGCCCCATCCTGATTTCTCACCACGCACTATAGACCCATCAGTGTACACAATGGCGTCATCATCCCCAGCCCAATTACCCATTAGCTGATCAATCTCCAGCTCTGCTTTTCCATTGCCCCAAGATCCGCACTCTCCGCCAAGGCTAACGATGAACTGCTGGTAGTCTATCCAGTTCTTCCCTGACCCACTTCACTCTTCACCTTTAGATACACTTTCAACCCTGGTCACCTGACCAATCGCAACCTCTGGCTGTGCCATCCATGGCATCCCCCTCTTGATTCTTGCTCCCTTGATGTCAGCTACGTGCTCATGCAGGGGGTGTCCCCTGTCGTTGGTCACCCGCACATAGGCTTTTGCCTGGGCCATTGCACACCTGGAACTAATCGACAGCAATCCGAGCATGTATCTCTTTTTATTCCCTCTAAAGTGTGTGGTACCAGTATGAGGCGACCCGACTATTTGCGGTACGAACCCGGAGGGACCATTTTCTTGTACTAAGAATGTGTGGTTCGAAGCTTGAGATCGACCATTGAAGATTCTTGCCTCGACCAGGAGAAGTTACTTTCCGACTGATCGGAAAACGTGCTCTCCCCACAGACACGAATCTACATAGAAGCAGCCTCGTCACTTCAGCATTGTGGCAAGTTCAATTTTTACTAGGTGAAAAACCATAACGAACGTTTATTGGCTAAGCTTAAAAGTTTGTTCTGCGAAGAAACTAATTTTTTAAAAAGGAATCACCAACGTACATTTATTTACAACTGTTAAAGTAATTGATTACTAAATTTGTATATGTTGATTTTGACAAATCCGTAGTTGAATTAATCATAACAGAGCGAAAGGCAAACGTGTGAGTCCTGATTTTAATATATATAGTTAGATCTACATCTGAAGAACCAATAACAATAATAATAATAATAATAAAAATAATAATAATTTTGCTGATTTAAATCAGCTGGAGGCTTGAACGAGCTAAATCATACCATATATCTCGCCACAAAAGGCGGCGGGAAAGAAAAAAAAGTTAACCCTGCTAAGGCTCATTCAGCATTGTTCTCGATTTCGTAAATATCTTTTGAACATTCCCTCGAGGTAGAAGCATCATTATCCTTCTATCTGCAACTCTGCCAAGAGTAATCTAGTGCGAAGGTAGACACCTTTGAAGACTCACATTAGATACTCTACGTTTTGGCCACTGTTGGACAATTACTGCAGAGCAAAGGGGAGACAACCCGTGACAATTAGGACACATGTCCAATTAAGAAGACCTGTCTTTCTGGTTTATTGATTAGGTTTGAGTTCGATTTTTTTTTTCAAATAAAAATTTTCTTTTGCCTCGTTTTGGCGTTTTTTGGCGAGGCTCCAGCTTGATTAAGGCGCATGTCCAAATAGAAAAGACCACAAGCATCACAGAACAACAAACAAACAAACACACATAACCTATCTCAACCATAAGCGGTGGGTTTCATTGCATAATATCCATGATGAATATCATATCTTGTTATTTCGAGTATACCATTAAAATCCACCTTTTAAAATTGTCATGTCATGTCATAACCCTCCACTCCCAAAGGAGCATAGGCCTTCAACAAACACATGCCAAGTCCTCCTGTCACGTGCCATCATCTCAAGTTCTTTCCATGTTCTCCTCATCATTTTCAATTATATTAAATCGACATTTTCCACACACACACACACAAAAACCGACATGCTACATACAACTTTACCTTTTCTTTCCATTTTCAATGATAACTTTAAAGTGTAATTAAAACTTTTTAATTGCATTGTAAAATAATAACAATTTGCGTAGTTATTTGCAAACTAGATATATATATATATATATATATATATATATATATATATATATATATATATATATATATATATATATATATATATATATATATATATATATATATATATATATATATATATCATTCTGGTTATTTCTATGGATTCAGCCTTTACGTTGCATATTGGTGGTCAGTCAAGTTTCTGAATGTGTCTCCAGAATGCAATCCTTTCAGGCAAGAATTCACAGATTCTCACTTTTGTATCGAAGGCACTAGTTTATTCTTTTTTTTTTTTTTTTTAACCAAAGCGGTGGAACCAAATTATTTTACAATTTAAATTCGCTTGTCGCAATATTGTAAAAATGCTGTAAAACATTTTAAAAAAAAACTCTAAATCTTGTTAGGTTTTCATTAATATTAAACATGTACAGTGGATGGTGCTTACTTTGAATGTTGGTCCACATGGAACATTCACTGGTTTTAATATACATATCGATTCAGTTCTGCTACAATTAGAATCTGCGTGACAAAATAAGTGCCATTACCTGGCAATATGCGACAAAATTACTTCTCTTTAAACGGTCCTTCAACGATTACAATTATTATATTCTTAATAATTTTCTTTTCTGCAAAAACAAACGTTTTTGCTATAAAATGAGTTAAAACTATTAGCTGTTGAGTGAGTTTGGTTTTTGTATATGTGGATACAGTTATTTTACAATTTATATTCATTTGACGCAGTATTTTAAAAATGATGTAAACATTTTTTGTAAAAAATACTCTAAATGTTGTTAGATTTTCATTCAAATTAAATACGCACAGTGAATAATGCTTACTTCGAATGTTGATCCACATGGAAAACAAACAAACACACACGCACACGCACACGCACACGCACACGCACACACACACACACTAACACACACACACACTAACACACACACACTAACACACACACACACACTAACACACACACTCACACACACACATATGAGGGACGGTCAAAAAGTAATGCCTCATAATTTTTAATTTCATTCAATAGGCAAGAAAACAGATAAAATTTACATTGAAATGTAGCCCCAAGTCTGAACTTCAAAAATTTATTTCTCAATGTAGTCTCCGTTATTTGCTACAGTTTTTTTCCATCTTCTCACAAGGGCATGTATCCCCACACGGTTAAAATTTGTGTCCTTTTTCCTAAACCACTAGCGTACGGCGCGTTTAAGGGTCTCGGTGTCCTCAAAGTGATGTCCGAGAAGATCTTCTTTCAGTGGTCCAAACAGATGGAAGTCAGAAGGTGCAAGATCAGGACTCTAAGGGGGATGTGCTAATAATGTCCAGCCAAATTCTGCAATCGCATCAATGGTGCGTTTAGCGGTGTGTGGCGTGGCATTATCGTGCAACAGTAGTGCAGTTCTCTGATCTTTTAATGAGTACCCACTGTTACGGTAGATTAATTGGCATTGTTGTCGTAGATTTTCGATAGGAGAATTAAGACTAGGTTTGGTCCCTTCTGAATAGGTTTGAATAGGTGATAGACTCAGTGAGAGTTAGTGAAAGTTAATAGAATTTCCACACACGTGAGATGATAGATTTTGATATAGTGGCTGTCTCTGAAAGCGAAAAGAATTCTTCTCTCTCTCACCTATCTTCTACAACAGTTGTTACAGCGTCAGACAGACTACACCAATATACATATTACGTATATTTCTATCACTCACAGGCACGCACATACACGTGACGACAGGTAAACACACAGACGTGGGAAAACTATAACAATGATATATATATTATCTAGAACGAGCTGACCAAACACGATTATTAAGTTCAAGAGCGATTTTATTATCAGGAAAAATCGGCTCACAACATCAAAGAAAGTACATCAAGGAAAATACATATACACATAGTCATAAAAAATCAAGGAAATGTTGCAAGGATGATAGCCCCGTTATAGTGTTAACTCTAGGTTTAGCCCGGCCCCGTTAAGAGAACAGATGATGGCGCCCGAGTCACATATACATAGGGTTTGAGTCTAATAGTTTTTCTTTGTTTTATCTCGTAATTATATGCACAGAGTTTGAAAAAAAAAATCTGATTTAACCTAAGACAAAAACACAAGAACTCTAGCCTTAGCAACAAATTATGCAGATTGGAAAAAAATTAGGACAGCAACAGGGTGTCAAAGATAAAATAGTGAAAAATATCACTCAAACCAGCGTACACTCATTCATTCCGCCATGGCTTCTCATACTTGTACTCACGACTTTGCTTGCTGCCTCTTGGAACACATTGATTTTAGATTTTCACACAGACTCAAAAAATGCAGTCTTCTGCCAAGAAGTCCCCAGTTCCAAAAGACGTATTTAACTTGGAGTCTCCGGGAACGACTACTTGGGTATGCAAATTTGTTCAAATGTCTGATTAAGTCACCTAACAATTATTCCAGGCGCGGGAGTTAGCAGAGCACAGTGTCAATAGCGTAGGTTTCAAAAAAAATGATGAATGTCAGGTCGGTGCCTTCCCTCAGTATAGGATTCACTTTAGTCACACCACAGATTTGTCCACAAGATATAATCTAGTCGGGAAATGATTGTTAATATTCACGCCACCAGGCAGCAAATTATATAGAGTTTCTAGAAGAAATTAAGTGCTGGCTCCAAGGTCCAGTATTTATCATTACAGTCTTTGAAAACCCGTTATAGGGATATTAGTATTTCTGTCTAACTTGCACCGTCAGATCAGTGTTACTTGAGAAAACCCACGTGGTTCAAAATAAGGACTGTCTATTTCTTCACAAGTATGGAAACTACTACTAGTTGCTGGTAAAGTTAGGGTCACCCCAAAACTTTCACTGTGTGGAGGAAAAATAACACATATAATATAATAAACAGAATCTGTACTGGTTAAAACTTACATTTAAACTTGCAAGCAGAGAGCTTTGCTTATCATTTAAACTTCCCGTGACGTAAGTTATATTTAAAAATCAGCAATCCTCATAAATTAAGAACACGTGCGTATTCCGTCACCATTCATGAGGCTGGATTCTAGAGTTTATACGTTAGTTTAGAAAAATACACTCGACTGAGTATTAGCAGTTAAATTAAATTTATAAATAGCTACAATTGCCGTTATAAGCTAGAAATTTTAATTTTATTCTGCTTTCCACTGAATGCTTCCCTAGAAAATATAATAGCCTACCACTTTATTTCTCTTCTGCGCTAAAGAAATAGATTAAAATGAATTAAGCGATTTAACACTTTAACACTCACAAAATCTATATATCTATCATATTAATTACCTCAACCACAGAATTACAGGTAGTCGCACAACTTAAGAATAAAAATGCTGAAAATATTTCTGGAAGTCTAGAAGTTCGACAAATTGCCGAAACAAACTGAGATCTTCGCTAACAGCTATTCTGTTTTCGAGCGACCTATCTACTGTGGAGTCTATGAGCGAGAATGAAATTAAAGTTTCAAACTTGGCCAATATCTTAAAATCAGACAAAGGGCCCAAACTTACTTCGCCAAGCGAAATTATCTCCCCTACTCCCAACATTTACGTCCTCTTAACGCGTGTCGTAACTGTCACCTACTGACCACGATGTACGCGTGTCAGTTTCAAATCCCAGACAGCCTGACTCCACTGTAGGGCAGTTTTCACACTACAGCTGACCCTGGCCCAAGTGAGCGCCGTGTCAGTTTGGGATTTTCCAGACAAATGTCTGGATACTGACCGGTGCAGATGTAAAGTATCACACCTCACCGGGACTAATGCCGAGAAGAAGCTCGCGCGCTCGGTGAGAATGTAGACGATTTGCTACGTCCTATGTTCAGCGAACCGACTTATCACGCCTTATGACGCCCTGCAGCCCTGACATCTACGTAATATCGTCCTAGCGCGATTCTCAGTTTAAGAGAAAGGAAAACAGGTAAAGTTTGCGAATTATATGAAAATAATATTCGCAAAACGAATGGGTGAAAAAAATACAGGAAAAAATGAAATACAGAGATAATAAAAGAGAGAATTTTCGGGTGAAAGAATAGGAAGAAGTTGTAGGAAATTAAATGAATATAAACCCTACGTGACAGAGCCTCCCCCCTTTAAGATATGGAAGCACTCCATGTCTACGTTATGGAGTTTAATTTCCTATAACCGTAGCTTCGGGGTGTCTGTCTTCTTCCCTCTCCTCTTCCCCCTCCATCTCTGTCCAATTCCTACTCAAGTCCACTCCTCAAAGTTTCCTTCCCCTGGAATGTCTCATATGCGCGCTTGAAAGAGCGTCGCCGCTTCTGACATTTTTGAAAGATTTCCTGTGATAGCGGTGGAATATCCCTGCCACTATCGTCATCTTCGTCAGTTTTGGCGATCGTCAGGAGATGGTCGGAGGTTGGCACTGGTTTTTCCAAGTATCTCTTTAAGAGATTTAAATGGAAAACCTTCTCCTTTCCTTCAATAGAGATCTGGTAGTTAGCCTTAGAAATCTTTTTCAGGACGGTAAACGGCCCTTGCCATCCGATCTTCAGTTGGTTGTTCTCGGTAGGGAGCAACACCAAAACTTTCTCTCCTGCTTCCAGTTCTCTCTCTTCCGCGACTTTCCTGTATCGGTTAGCGTGCTTGGTGCGTGCTCGCTTAAAGTTAGTCGTTGCTAGGTCCCACCCTAGTTTCAACCGTTCCTTTAAAACCGACACATATTTACTTGCTGAGACGACTGTCTCATCCGCCTTCTCGTCTGTCAGAGACTGAAGTAAGGCTTCAAGCGGGCCCTTAATGGGTCTGCCAAATAAGAGTGTAGCTGGCGGAAATCCTGTGGAAGTATGAGGAGATTCTCTGTAGCCAAATAATGCTGCAGGAATACAGAGATCCCAATCTTCAGGTTTCACTTGTGCCAGCTTACTTAGCATCATGGTGAGGTTTCCATTAGCACGTTCCACGAGCCCATTTCCGCCCCGAGTATATGGCTTAGTGTGGATGTGTTGGGTCCTCAAGATCTTAACGATCTCATCCATCAACAGGTTTCGGTATGGAGATCCATTATCCGTCAACACTTGCTGAGGGAATCCCAACCGAGTGAAAATCTGCACGAGGGCTTCTGCGACATGCTTGGCATCTGCGCATGTTAGCGGGATAGCTTCTGCCCATAAAGTGCATGTATCGACTAAGGTCAGGATGAACCTGTTCCTTCTTTTAGTCCTGTCGAAAGGCCCTAAAATGTCGATCACAACCCGTTCGAATGGTGTTCCCATTATTGGCATTTCACCCATGTGGACTGGGGGTGTCCGTTGCTTGGGTGGTACCCGTTGGCACTGGGCACAGGATTTGACGTACCTGATAATATCAGTGTTTACTCCTGGCCACCAATAATGAGTGGTTATACGTTGGTTTGTGGCGTTCTGTCCCATATGTCCGCTGAAGGGAAGAGAGTGCCCCATTTCTAGGATTTGGCTTCTGTACTGTTTCGGTACTAGGAGCTGGTTGTAACCTTGGTCAGGCTTGCCCGTTCTCCGATAAAGTACGCCATCCTTAGAAAAAATGTCCCCGTGCTGTGTTGGTTCCTTCGCCATGGGCAGTTTCCTAAAGCAGGGTGCCAAAGTCGGGTCCTTGTATTGCGCTTCTTTAAGTTCCATAGGTAACAAATTTGGCGCAGGCTCCCGTTCCTTCTTGGTTTGCCCTCTTGTAGTTACAGCTGCCACAATCGGCTCTTCCGGTTTCCCAATACACACGTATCTCCCGCCAAGTATGACTGGGTAGATGGGATCATCCATAACAGCCGCTTTGATCACACCTCTGACAAAGTCAGAGTGTATCTCCACCAATGCGATGGGAAGCGCTGTAGGTGCCTCACTCTTACGAACTCCACAAAGTTGGACGGTCTCTCCTGTCTCTTGACCGGGTTTAACCAGGTTTCTGGCAACAATGCAATCGTAAGAAAGCCCCGTGTCAAATAAGCAAGAAGTTTGAGAACCGTTCAAAATAACAATACCTCGCGTTGAGGGTCTATCCCCAAGAGGTTGGGAATCACTGTCAATAATTCCGCCTTGCGAGACTGTTAATAAGCATCCGATGCGTTTAGGCTCGGTGTGCTCGGTCTGATCATATGTCCCGTGCTCAGGGGTTCTCCCTTTGCCACCTTGTCCTTTCTGGCTACGCTGCCATGTAGGGCGGTCGGGTTGATCAGACTGTTTGGGGTGGTTGGGGTACTTGTTCTTGTAGAACTTGGATTTTTCAGGAGGGGGGTTTTGAGGTCCAGTTTCTCTGTGGTTGTTTTGGTTAGAAGCCTGAGAAGATTGCTCTAGGTTATGTTTTCGAAAATGCTCCTCTGTCGGTTTCCGCTTTGTGGCCGGTAGTTCAGCCAGCGCATTGTGATAACGCTCAGACTTTTCCAAAATGTCTTCAAGTTTTTCTGCCCCCTGCTCAGCGAGAAATCTCCGGGTATCAGCAGACAAAGTGTTCTTTATTTGTTCAGTTAGAACAAGTTCCTCAAGACCTTCATAGGTAGAGGGGAGCTGCGAAAGCTCAAGGCACTTTGTTAGATATCCCTTAAGACGCGATGAGAACTGGTGAAAAGTTTCAGAATTCTCTTTCCGGCTGTTGCGAAACAGTTGCAAAAACTTGCGAGCGTTCATTTCAAAGCGCTCCAGTAACGCTTTCTTCAACACATCGTAGTCGTCTTGTTGGCTACTTTCCAGCTTAGAATAAACATCATAAGCAGAACCTTTTAGGGCCTGGGAAAGTTTCATATTCCAACGCGACCTCTCTAACCCGTACAGAGTTGCAATTTTCTCAAATTTTTCTAACCATGTGTCAATCTTCTCATTTGGACAAGGAAAAGATTCAAGAGTGAAAGACATAGCATTTAGTTGAAGAGATTGAGTGTTAGCAGGGTCAGTTAAGGAAGAATGAGGAGAAGACTCTCCATTGCTGGAGGTAGAGGCAGCGCCAAGACTTTGGACTTCTAGAGCCTTAAGAGCCAACTCATGCTGTCGTCGTTGCTCATTTTCTCTTTCCAAATGCTGTCTCTCCTTCTCTCTTTCCTCCTGCTGTCTTTCCTTCTCTCTTTCCTCATGTTGTCTCTGCTTCTCCTTCTCTCTTTCCTCATGCTGCATCCTGCGAATTTCCCTTTCCTCGTCCATCTTCTTCTGCTGTAATAGCCGGTCTTCCGCTTCTTTCCTCTCCGCTGCTTCTTTTTCCTCTTTAGCTTCAGCTGCTTTCCTCTCCGCATCATATCTCTCAAGTTCGTCCCTGACAAAAGCTTTCGCTTCCTCTCCTTCCAGTCCCTCCTCTCTCGCTTCGTCCCTGAGGAGTTGTCTAAGCTTTGCCCTCTCGGCCATATTATGTCAGTGACTGAGACACGTGGAGATAGAAAATAGGAAAAAGAATAACCTGGTTCCTACCACTTACGAGAAAAAAAAACCAAAAATTCAAAAGATGATATCCTTAACCCTGGGATACCTCCTCCAAAGTAAAATCTAACTATCGCTGCTATTATCGGCAATAAAGCACTTAATGCAAAACACGACTACGCCAACTAAATGGTAGTTAAGATAACTTCTGAAAAATAAGTTGCTACAGTGGAAAAGCAAAAGAATATTGCAAAAATTAAAGAGAAAAATAATCCCTTAATTTTTTTAAAAATCCACTATAAGTTCGCCCCTGAAGTCAGATCGGGTAAGGGAGGGAATTAATCTGGACAAAAAAGTCCGAAACACACTCCTTAACTTAGTTCAAACGCCGTTCTGCCTCAGTACCCAGTGAATGTTATACACTCACCACTTTACCAGCATTTAGTATTACAATCAGCAGTTAACATATATCCCGACAAATCAACCTGTAACCAAAATGTATATTATTCAAAGATGCTGTGGAAAAAAAAACTTATTAGTTTGTGTGGTCAGCACGCCCGTAAACAGATCGCTAGTCTAGGGGGTAATTTTTTAAAGATATAACAACTCACAAGACATCACACTCTTACTCTATTACAGAATAAGAATCTTAAATACAAAATCCAGAATAGACGAGTCCACGTTTGTCGTACTCGTCTTCCTATTCTAAGTTCAAAGACCGGAAACGAGCCCTCATTTGTCGTAGATTTCCGATAGGAGAATTAAGACTAGGTTTGGTCCCTTCTGAATAGGTTTGAATAGGTGATAGACTCAGTGAGAGTTAGTGAAAGTTAATAGAATTTCCACACACGTGAGATGATAGATTTTGATATAGTGGCTGTCTCTGAAAGCGAAAAGAATTCTTCTCTCTCTCACCTATCTTCTACAACAGTTGTTACAGCGTCAGACAGACTACACCAATATACATATTACGTATATTTCTATCACTCACAGGCACGCACATACACGTGACGACAGGTAAACACACAGACGTGGGAAAACTATAACAATGATATATATATTATCTAGAACGAGCTGACCAAACACGATTATTAAGTTCAAGAGCGATTTTATTATCAGGAAAAATCGGCTCACAACATCAAAGAAAGTACATCAAGGAAAATACATATACACATAGTCATAAAAAATCAAGGAAATGTTGCAAGGATGATAGCCCCGTTATAGTGTTAACTCTAGGTTTAGCCCGGCCCCGTTAAGAGAACAGATGATGGCGCCCGAGTCACATATACATAGGGTTTGAGTCTAATAGTTTTTCTTTGTTTTATCTCGTAATTATATGCACAGAGTTTGAAAAAAAAAAAATCTGATTTAACCTAAGACAAAAACACAAGAACTCTAGCCTTAGCAACAAATTATGCAGATTGAAAAAAAAAAATTAGGACAGCAACAGGGTGTCAAAGATAAAATAGTGAAAAATATCACTCAAACCAGCGTACACTCATTCATTCCGCCATGGCTTCTCATACTTGTACTCACGACTTTGCTTGCTGCCTCTTGGAACACATTGATTTTAGATTTTCACACAGACTCAAAAAATGCAGTCTTCTGCCAAGAAGTCCCCAGTTCCAAAAGACGTATTTAACTTGGAGTCTCCGGGAACGACTACTTGGGTATGCAAATTTGTTCAAATGTCTGATTAAGTCACCTAACAATTATTCCAGGCGCGGGAGTTAGCAGAGCACAGTGTCAATAGCGTAGGTTTCAAAAAAATGATGAATGTCAGGTCGGTGCCTTCCCTCAGTATAGGATTCACTTTAGTCACACCACAGATTTGTCCACAAGATATAATCTAGTCGGGAAATGATTGTTAATATTCACGCCACCAGGCAGCAAATTATATAGAGTTTCTAGAAGAAATTAAGTGCTGGCTCCAAGGTCCAGTATTTATCATTACAGTCTTTGAAAACCCGTTATAGGGATATTAGTATTTCTGTCTAACTTGCACCGTCAGATCAGTGTTACTTGAGAAAACCCACGTGGTTCAAAATAAGGACTGTCTATTTCTTCACAAGTATGGAAACTACTACTAGTTGCTGGTAAAGTTAGGGTCACCCCAAAACTTTCACTGTGTGGAGGAAAAATAACACATATAATATAATAAACAGAATCTGTACTGGTTAAAACTTACATTTAAACTTGCAAGCAGAGAGCTTTGCTTATCATTTAAACTTCCCGTGACGTAAGTTATATTTAAAAATCAGCAATCCTCATAAATTAAGAACACGTGCGTATTCCGTCACCATTCATGAGGCTGGATTCTAGAGTTTATACGTTAGTTTAGAAAAATACACTCGACTGAGTATTAGCAGTTAAATTAAATTTATAAATAGCTACAATTGCCGTTATAAGCTAGAAATTTTAATTTTATTCTGCTTTCCACTGAATGCTTCCCTAGAAAATATAATAGCCTACCACTTTATTTCTCTTCTGCGCTAAAGAAATAGATTAAAATGAATTAAGCGATTTAACACTTTAACACTCACAAAATCTATATATCTATCATATTAATTACCTCAACCACAGAATTACAGGTAGTCGCACAACTTAAGAATAAAAATGCTGAAAATATTTCTGGAAGTCTAGAAGTTCGACAAATTGCCGAAACAAACTGAGATCTTCGCTAACAGCTATTCTGTTTTCGAGCGACCTATCTACTGTGGAGTCTATGAGCGAGAATGAAATTAAAGTTTCAAACTTGGCCAATATCTTAAAATCAGACAAAGGGCCCAAACTTACTTCGCCAAGCGAAATTATCTCCCCTACTCCCAACATTTACGTCCTCTTAACGCGTGTCGTAACTGTCACCTACTGACCACGATGTACGCGTGTCAGTTTCAAATCCCAGACAGCCTGACTCCACTGTAGGGCAGTTTTCACACTACAGCTGACCCTGGCCCAAGTGAGCGCCGTGTCAGTTTGGGATTTTCCAGACAAATGTCTGGATACTGACCGGTGCAGATGTAAAGTATCACACCTCACCGGGACTAATGCCGAGAAGAAGCTCGCGCGCTCGGTGAGAATGTAGACGATTTGCTACGTCCTATGTTCAGCGAACCGACTTATCACGCCTTATGACGCCCTGCAGCCCTGACATCTACGTAATATCGTCCTAGCGCGATTCTCAGTTTAAGAGAAAGGAAAACAGGTAAAGTTTGCGAATTATATGAAAATAATATTCGCAAAACGAATGGGTGAAAAAAATACAGGAAAAAATGAAATACAGAGATAATAAAGGAGAGAATTTTCGGGTGAAAGAATAGGAAGAAGTTGTAGGAAATTAAATGAATATAAATCCTACGTGACAATTGTCTGCTAGAGGTTAGCGGCATGCGATTTTAGGGGTTACAACGTTTAATGTAATGTAAAAGTATTATTAGCCTAGTGAACGCTGTGACGTTTCAGCGTTGGTAGTCACGCACGGTGACCAAGAGACGGGACCCTTTCTTGAATGACCGTCAAACGGAGAAGACGTGTCTTTATATTCTTATAGTGTCGGGCATGGAATGCCACACAGTTATATTGTATTTTGTTATGGACATGGGTCAGTCCACTGTTATGATGAAGAAAGATGAAGTTACATGTTAGTAATTGACTAAACCTTGTCGAGATGAATTAACAGTCCGTTTTAGTTATACTAGTGCCAGACGCATAATCTCACTGTCGGTCGTTGAATTTACCAACCACGCGTGCATATAGTTATGTCGTTCTGCCTACAGTAATTCAGATGTACGAGACAAAGGACTGATATGCAAGATAGCTAACTCAACATAGGATTCTAAATTATATTTGTGATGTAATTCATGATCAACGTACGATGTCTACAGAATGTATAATAAATTGTTTGTTTGGACTCTAGACATGACTTATCCCGTCTATGAACATTTGGGAGATTCAATTATTACTATCATGGTTTTCAAAGTATTTAAACCCACATTCGCGTAACTAACATCGAAGGCACGATGCAAAAATGATGAAATGTAAACCAAGTTACAAAGATTGACTATCAAGCTTTCAACAATCCGTTGGGCTAATTTTCCGACCGCAGCAGAATTTGGTTGGCCATCGCTGGGGATCGAAAGAAAAAGGAAAATTTTTCTTGTTTACATACTTTCACAAACTGTTTACGATTACAAGAAAGTCACATGATTTGCATAAATATGACGTTAAACGCATGACTACGAAATGCCAATCTGACGTCACTACATCATGCGTAGATGCCGCGCTTCGAAAGTACAACCTTCAACGCATTCCAGGTTTGATGAAGATTTACATGATCAAGAAGACCAGACGATGGAATACGGTTATCAGCCAACAAGGAGCAAACAGTACTAGGCATGAATCTAGTCCGTTGATGAACTTGACATCGCCGGTGCCTTTTAAAGATAAGTCTAGACTTAGGACGGTTGTCATTCATATAGCACAATACTAAGTCCATTTCTCTGTGCAGGCATGTCCACTCTATTTGTTATATATCTATGTTATATCTGTTCTTTCCGTTGATGTTGTCCCTTATTCGTGGGTATGGATGGGCGGCGGATTGAAATCAATTCTATGGCTCCTTGGATGCCACGAACTGATTTTAATTGTTCTTAAGGCCGTTAGTTAATTGCATTTTTACGAAGAACCCATCGATGGCTTTCCGATGATTTTTGTTCGTTCGTATTTGCAATTAATTGACCTTGCATGTTAGGTGTCTAGTCGTGTTATAACTGGGGTATTCTAGTGTATTTAGTTCTAATTTTTATTCAGTTCTGTAACAATGTTTGTAATCTATCGTGTTTTTCTGATCTGACTATTATTTCGTTTATATATTTGTACAACCGTTAATGAGTCCATGTATACGTCACTAATTTTTGTGTACGCAGGTTAATTTTCCATTCAGTTCATTCTTTGATCTCTTACTTCCGGTCTAGTCAACTTAGTTATAAATGCATTTTTATTGTGAAAATGTCTTTGTCGTATGGTAATACTGTTCTGTAATCCTTGGTTAACAAATTGTGTTGTTTGTCTTCATTTCATCCATTTATAAGATAATATTAATACTATAATTTATTCATTAATAAGAGTGTAGATTAATATGATTAAATTTTTATGAGTTTTAAGGAGGAATTAGGGACTTTGCACCAATTTGCAGTGGTGGTCCAAGAAATGGGCAATGCACTTTATAGCTCATGATTATGACATAATATACTATGATTAATTATTATAAATTTATAACATATTAAGACATATTAAATGTTAATTAGTACACTTTCTCGGTACTACAGTGTGAACTTAGTAACTATTAAGATTAAATAACCTAATTATTTAGGTATAATACCCATAATTATTGAATACTAATATTAAGTGCATGATATAATTTCAGCACCTTAGATAACTAACTATCATAACTATTTATGATAGATATTAGTGGGTATATATATATATAATATTTTTACAAAATATTATAGATTTGTGGAACTTATAAATAATAGTACAGGAATATTACAATTTCTTGTAGTGATTATTCATTCGTTGAGTAATTACAAATATCTACATAGACTTTATTGGTGATTACTAGACATAATTGATTGAGTACTTAAATAAATTAACGTCAAGATGCTTAACTTAGACTATTTTATTAAAAATGGTAAGGACTTTAATTTGAAAGGATCAGAACTACGTGAATATGCGGAACAACAACTTGCAAAATATAAGGCAGAGATGGAAGAACTTGAAAGAAAAGAGGCGGAGAAGAGAGCAGAATTAAGACAAGAAGAAGAAAGAAAGGTGGCAAGAGATGAAATCCTACGGATTGAAGAAGAAAATAAATTGAAAAGACAGGAAATCGTACTGCAGCAAGAAATGGAATTGCAACGGCTTAGATTGGAAACAGCAAAACTTCAGTCGCAGGGTGCTGCAGCAAGCCAAAATGATAATGCTCAATCTGGATCTTCATCCAACCGACTTAAGGGCAATTATTACTTTAAGCTACCACCGTTCAAGTTACACGTGGACGATTTGGCATCATGGCTATCGCGCTTTGAGGATATATGCAAGGTCAATAACCTTGACAAAACTGCATGGGCACTTAAACTCAAGGAATTTCTTGATGGCGAACCTGCAAGTGCAGCACAAAATATTGATCCGACATTAGCCACAGACTATGAGGCCATTAAGACTTTGTTATTGCGTCGGTTCCACTTGAACGAAGAGGCATGTAGATTACGTTTCAAAAGTTTGTTGCCAGATAATAATAAAAACTTTACAGGTTTTATTGCTAACATACGCAATACTTTTAACAGATGGGTTGAACTGGCAGGTGTCAACAAATCTTACGACAAGTTAGTCGATTTGTTATTGAGGGATAAAGTATTATCTTCTGTCAGCCCACCGTTCTTTGCTTATCTGCAAGAACGTAAACCAGAAACTATTGATGAGTTAGAAAAAAATTCATTAAATTACTGCACCGCTCATCCGAATGCTAACATTTCTGGCTCGTTGATAAGAGAACCTCTTCCTGTAGCCTCCAATATGGCATATCATAGTAATAACAAACCAAGAACACACAGTGTGGACAGAGGTAGGTTCAAAGGAAACTATGACATTAATTTTCATAAGGGACGTAATAGTTTTAACAATAACTTTAATAGAGGAAGACCACAAAATAGAAATTATTCACCTCAGTCCAGATACAACAATAATCCACGTAACTCAAGTTATAATCGGTCATATAATTATAATAATGGTAACAATTGGAACAACAGCGATAATTATAACTCGAGACATCGAGATAACAGTTACAATAGGGGACAACGGGATAATTCAACTGATTATTCTCGTCATCGTTCTCATTCTCGTAGATCGACAAATTATAATCATAATACAGGGGCAGCCGTTACTACTGCTACAACCCCTGGGGTTCAGAGTTCACCTACTAATAACAAAATACAGTCTTCATCTACATGTTATGCAATGAATTATAACGTGGCAAATAGTTGCCCAGAATGTAATCTTATATTTCAGAAGGCAAAAGAGACAGTTCTGAACTGCGGACACATTCTACCAGAAGTCAGTCTAGCAGTCAATGACGGAACAGGCTCGCTGATCTTCAACAGGGGAAAAGTTAATGGATCCGTCGTCTCAGTTTTAAGAGATTCGGGATCGACAACGATCGGAATCCGTCAGTCACTTGTTCATCCAAGTTGTGCAACTGGAGAACATGTCAGGTGCATGACCTTTGGAGGAACCATAGAATGTTATCCAACTGCTATTATACATATTAATACACCTTTTTTCACAGGCAACGTTAAAGCATGCATGTTAAGAAACCCAATTGCCGACCTTATGGTGGGATGCATACACGGAAGTAAAGATTGCACACCAGAAGAGATTATTGAATGGAAAAAAAAATAATCTATGCATCGGAAATGCAGTAATAACCAGAGCACATACGAAACAATTAGAGACTATGAACACTGAAAACAAGGAAACAGACAAACATGAAAATATCGAGGTTCATTCTACTATTGACCGAGTATCCTTTGCTGCAAAACAGAAGGAAGACAGATCATTAACAAAATTTTTTGCACTGGTCAACAAAGTTGACAATCTTGCTATGAACAATAATAATAGTCATTGGTTTATTATTAAAAATGACATTTTATTAAGATGTTTTATGGATAAAACTCATGTAAGACAACAGGTCATGGTACCTTTTGCTTTTAGACGGTACATACTTCAACACGCACATGATTCTAAGTGCGCAGGTCACATGGGATATACTCGGACACGTTCTCGAGTATTATCTTCTTTTTTTTGGCCGGGAGTGTCACGAGATATTTCACAGTACGTACGCTCCTGTACGATATGCCAAGAAGTGAAAGCACGAGGAGCCTTTCACACGGCGCCTATTCAGGCTTGTGACATATCTGTGAGACCCTTTGACAAGATGGCCATTGATATTATTGGCCACTTTTACCATCAGCCAGAGGACATAGATTTATTCTCACGTGCATCGATTTATGCACACGATGGCCAGAAGCCATCCCATTGAAAACAACCACCACCACAGATGTAGCTGATGCACTACACCTGATCTTCTCTAGAGTAGGTTTTCCTAGGAAACTTTTGTCAGATCATGGATCTCAATTTATATCTGAGACTATGACAGAAGTAATGAAGACTTGGAATATAGATAGAAATCTCAGCAGCATTTATCACCCAATGAGTAATGGTGGTGCAGTAGAAAGACTTAACCGCACACTCAAACAAATGTTACATAAAGTTACAGTTAACCATCCACAGGACTGGGACAGAGTACTCCCAGCCGTGTTATTCGCTTATCGAGAGGTGCCACATGAACAAACTGGCTTCTCTCCGTTTCAATTAGTCTTTGGCGCTCCACCAAGAGGTCCTATGGGACTAATAAAAGACTTATTGATTGACTCCGAGATGACTCAGGATACCCAGTCATCCTATGAGTATGTAATTAATCTCCGGAATAACATTATTGATGCCTGCAAAATGGCAACAGCTTCATCTGAGGCTGCTAAAGCGAAAGCTAGAACTTTCCAAAACAGTAGTAGACGATTACGTCAATTATTTCCAGGAGATCAAGCTTATGTGTTATTGCCACATAACGATAATAAACTACTCATCTCGTGGAACGGTCCATACCAGGTTATCAATAAGATTTCTGATGTTGATTATGTCCTGGACATTAAGGGACATCACAAAATATTTCACATTAATATGCTCAAACAATTTCATACTCGACCTGAACATCTACAAGCTATTTTTCATGAACTAGATGACACTTTCGTACCTACATGTCACTATTCTAATTTGTCTGTTATCCAGGAAGAAGAATCTTCTTTTCCTGAGGTACAGTTAGCGTTACCTGTACCTGTAGTACAGCCTACTGAATCTTGGCGGGACGTAACCATCTCTTCGTCGGTTACACCGCAACAGCATCAACAGATTGCTGAACTTCTACAATCTTATCCAGATGTGTTGACCGACGTTCCAGGTCGCACATCAGTCATTAGTCATGACATCACTCTTAACGATGATACTCCAATTCGGGTACATCCATATTCTGTTCCTCTACACTTTCTTACTAAAACTACTAAGGAACTTGAACAGATGTTATCTTTAGGAATTATTGAAACTAGTAATTCCCCATTTTCTTCTCCATTAGTTATTGTCCGAAAGAAGGACAATAACATTAGACTATGCGTCGACTATAGAAAATTAAATGCACAAACGATAGTTGATAGCGAACCACATCCACTTCTCGACGACTTACTGCCACGTCTATCGACCGCAACTATATTCACTAAGATAGACTTAACTAAAGGTTATTGGCAGATACCACTAACCGAAAAAGCTAAATACTACACAGCGTTTTCCACTCCGCAAGGTCTATACCAGTGGAATGTTATGCCTTTTGGACTTGTTAATGCTCCAGCTACCTTTGTTCGCATGATGCGACACATTTTTTCAGGTAGACCAGACATTATTACATACATAGACGACATATGCTTATTTAGTTCATCTTTTGAGGAACATTTTTTGGGTCTTGAATACGTTTTGGACACATTAAGAAGGAACAATTTAACTGCTAAACCCACAAAATTACAAGTAGCGTTTCACGAAATAACTTTTTTTGGGACACATCATTGGAGCAGGATATATCCAAACACTACCCAGTACGGTTTCTAAAATTTTAAACATTTCCGTTCCTCAAACGAAGAAACAGGTTAGAAGCTTGTTAGGACTAGTCCAATATTACAGCAGATTTGTACCTAACCTGTCATCTATCACGGCTGTCTTATCATCACTGTTAAAAAAGGACATGCCAGTGAAGGTGACATGGACTAGTGAATGTGATAGAATTTTCCGTCAAATAATTAATATTTTTTCACACCCACCTATTTTGAGACTACCTGATGCTTCCAAAAAGTTTATTTATTCTCCGCACAGATGCGAGTAACTACGGAATTGGCGCATGTTTGCTCCAATATCATGACGACGTCCTCCATCCCACACTGTACGTCTCACGGAAACTGAAGCCACCAGAAATCAAGTACTCAACAGTTGATAGAGAATTACTATCCGTCATTTGGGCGATCACAAAGCTCGAAAAATTCCTATTAGGCGCACCCTTTGTGGTACAGACGGACCAAAAAGCGGTGGCATCACTACGTCGTGCTAATCACAAGAGCCCGAAGCTGACAAGATACGCCATTCTACTTCAACCTTTTGACTTCTCAATCGAGTACATCACAGGATCAGATAACGTTTTGGCAGATACTCTGTCTCGAAATCCTACTGATGTCGAGTCCTGAACTATAGTAACGTCGCAGATACTTACTCGAGAGACATAGCACTATCATTGATGTTCTACATAGACAGAAACAATTGCCTATAATACACGTATCTGCTTACTAAAGACATATTATATACGAAATGAACGAAATCAATTGACTCTATGTTCGTATTTACGCCAGGACTTTGCTTGATATCCAGTCATGATAAAACTATTGGAAACATTTTCGTGCATCAAGTGAAAATAATAGAAAATACTATCAAAGTAACTCAGTATGCGACATGAACTATTGTCAATAACGTCGATACTTATGAACTGAAACACATAAACATTTTTTTTCTAATCGGAATTCACAAGGATCAAGCCTACGGATGGATCATCATATCCAACTTTAATTAATTTTAATTAAGTCGTTAAAATAATGGAAATTAAAATGAAAGGTGAGATAAATATGAAAAAAAAATGAAATGAAATGAAATTTGAAAAAAAAAAAATGAAAGAAGAAAAAAATAAGAACTCACATGATTCTTAGATAATGTTATTGTATGTAACTATTATATTATATAGTTAATAATTATGTTGATACATTACATACTACATTATTGTTTAAATTGGTTAATTTAGATAGGTATTAACAACTTAATACTAAACTTAATTAATGTCCAACACACATAACTAGTTAAATTTTACAAATTTATACATTACTTTCTTTCTCTACTTTATTCTTCATTTATTTATTTCTCTCTTTAACATATCCTTTCATTTTTCTTACATTAGATTTTCAACAACTTTATTCTTATTACACACTCAATATAATTAATTAGTTTAATTTTAACTCTTTAGATTAGTCTGACGTGACATTTCATTGCGACATATTTTAAGTTAATTAATTATTTAATTAGATATCAACATTAGCCATTCTCTTTTAGTTCATATAAAATTTATGTATAACATTTATGTATAATATGATCATTAATATATTAGATGACTGTTAGTAAGTCGACATGACCACGACACTGTTCTAGACAGAACATCGTAGGCCATATGCCGCATTTTTGTTAAATTTTTTGATATTGTTAAATTTTTTGATATTCATTCAGATAGGTTTTTGAAAAAAAAAAAATCTATCTAATAGATTTTTTTCCCCCCGGTGGACAGGGAATTGTTACGGTAGATTAATTGGCATTGTCTGCTAGAGGTTAGCAGCATGCGATTTTAGGGGTTACAACGTTTAATGTAATGTAAAAGTATTATTAGCCTAGTGAACGCTGTGACGTTTCAGCGTTGGTAGTCACGCACGGTGACCAAGAGACGGGACCCTTTCTTGAATGACCGTCAAACGGAGAAGACGTGTCTTTATATTCTTATAGTGTCGGGCATGGAATGCCACACAGTTATATTGTATTTTGTTATGGACATGGGTCAGTCCACTGTTATGATGAAGAAAGATGAAGTTACAGGTTAGTAATTGACTAAACCTTGTCGAGATGAATTAACAGTCCGTTTTAGTTATACTAGTGCCAGACGCATAATCTCACTGTCGGTCGTTGAATTTACCAACCACGCGTGCATATAGTTATGTCGTTC